>JAUIRK010000875.1:0-332500 GCA_030549495.1 Nectonema munidae | reverse complement strand
TTTTTTTATTGTATTATTAATTTAAATAACAAATATAATTAATAAATCTTCTTCTTCTTCTTTTTTAGACAGAGAAGATTGGGGACTAGAACTTTAATAAAATATATAAAGTTTTAATTCTTTTCATATATGAGCTTAATTCTGCATACTTATTATTATAATAAATATTTTTTATATACCAATAATTTATCAACATTACTTAGCCAAACTTTCACAGGAGAGCGGGAGGGGGAGGGGAGGGCTAAAGCCCCCTTAACCGCCTTCTGTTTCCGCGCCAGTATATGCTGTAATACAGGCTTTTATATAAATTTAAGTACATTGTTTCAATAAAAGTTGGAAACAAATATACTTAACCCATTTACGACCAATGTTCCCATTTGGGAACATAAGTAATTTCATCTTCGTCTGCTTTTTTTAATGACTGAATATAAATCGTCTGCGTTTTTTTAGATATCGTCTGCTTTGCTTGGCCTTAAATGGGTTAAGATAATTTTAACTATAACCCTAATTAGAAACATATAAAATAGGATTATAAATAGTATATACGAAGTAAAATTAATATTTCATCTCAATCTTAAAATTCGATAAAACAATAAAAAGGAAATAATGCTGCGCTTTCAAATGAGAACAAATTAATTGATGAGTTTTTTTATTTTCTTATATTTATATCGATTGAATTTATTAATGGTTTTGGGAAGTATAGGATACTATTTGAGAAGCACTTTTACAAAATATGAAATTTGAAAATAGGAAGCGTTTCCAAATACATTATGAAATGCTTCATGGAATTTATGTAATTCCTTAATAACTAATTCATGTATATTTTATTTGAGGCTATATATAAAAAATAAATATAAGTTGATTATTATTTCTTGACACTAACACAGGGGTACTTAAGCTTTATTCAGGCATGAACACCTTTAAAAAGCTGATGAAAGCTGACCCTCACGGTCTACAGGTGTAGAATCTCTCCATTACCACTTTTTAGCGATAACGTTAACTTACGAATCAAAATTTCTTGAAAAATATTTCAAACCATTTATTTTCAAAAGAATGACTTTGGATAGATTAAGGGTTTCGCGGGTTATGGTTTGGGTTTGGGGTAAAAAAGATAGTATTGACACATTTTTTGAAGGCGATGTAAAAAAGATTTTGAATTAAAAATGCCAAGTAAAAAACAACAAAAACATTTGCGTCAAATTACAATCTTCAAATATTAAGCGTTTCATTAAGGCAACGTTAAGGATAAGGGTGTGGGATTAAAATGCGTTTGCTAAAAAAACAGCCAAATTAAATGGTGAACTTTGAAAAGCCGCCATGTTTGATCATTCATAACACAGAGAATGTAAAGGAGTATATTCGCTATTTATCGAAATTTAGTAGAAATGTTGGTATATTTTAATTTCAAACTAACATTTGAAAGGATATCCTTCAAAAAGTGGGGCAAATTAATGTTCTTCAAAGTTACTCTTTAAGACGGAAGGGAATGTCAGAGCAGCAAAACGTCTTTTAACACTAAAAAAATGGAATTAATATAAAATTTAAAAAAATTAATTTTTTTTCTTAAATGCAATACTAAATTTAATAATGGAAATAATATATGCAAAAATAATGGAGCTTTATTTTGATAAAAAATTTTCCCCTATAATTCATCTAATTTTATAAACTTTTTTTCTTTCTCCCACGATTGATATCATTTTAGGCCGTGGTTCAATTCAAAGAGGGTGTGGAAATGGTTTGATGTTTACATTAAAAGAAAATGTGCGCTCTTTTTCTTTTTTTAGTTCGAAAGTGCCTTTTTTCCATTCTATTTTAAGTAATAAATTGTTTTTTTTTCAAAAATATTTAGTCTTTTTTCCATTCTAATTTGTCTTTTTTAAGTCCTAAATTGTTTTTTTTAACAAATTCTTTGACAGATGTGACCATTTGCAAAAATAAAAAATATGAGAAATTATATATATATATATATGAAAATTGTGGACACTTTATTAAGAGAATTTCACAACCGGTTTCGAAGTATTAACTTCTTTGAGGAGTTGTGAATATAATGACTTCTTGGGTGGAAGAGTTTGCTGATTAGGCTTTGTGAGAATCTATTTATTGACATGTGTAGGCTAAGGTAGATAGATCAAAATTTGTAAAATACGTTTAATATTTCTCAATTTTTTAGTCCCCGATGCTATTATAATTTATTCATATAGGAAGCATTCGTCCTAAGCAATAGCAAAAAACATTCTAAACACGTATTTTGTTCAAAAACTGTGAAAAATAGGTCTTCCATGCTTCTACAATCTACGAATTCTTTTTCTCCCTTACTTTATCGTAATTAGATGAAAAGCTCGCACCATTTGCCTGTCTAAGGAATTCCACATATACCATCTTTTTTTATACATGTTAAATTTATGCAACATTCTGATATATACATATATAATAATAAATTAAGCACATCATTATTATCAACAGTATAATAATGATAGAAAAGCACTTCTTCTAGGAAAAAAGTTTTAGAATTTTCTCCTTCTTTTTCTCCTTGTATATTCTAGGCGACCACCGAAAAATATGATAATAAATATATAACTGGGAATCTATGTGCTAGCAACAATGACAAAATAGTATAAATACTCTAAATATACAGTTGCAGCAATGTTGCCATTATGAATTTTAGAGAAATTGAAGATTAAATAATAAATAAACCTATAGATATATTAAAGAAAACCAAAAATTAATGAAATATATTTGAAAATAAGGAAATTAGCGCAATTTATTTACAAGATTTTTCAATCTATTTATGTTTTATTCAGTGTTGTATTTCTGACAGGAAACACATGAAGTATTCTTTTTAGTTATGTATTTGTTTTGCCAGAACATGTATTGTTGATATGAAAAAAATATCATTCAACAGAATATGAGCTAGTATTTTCGTGAATTTAAATTAATTTAAATAATTGGAACAAAACCGTCTGTAATTTCATGTAATCTCTATCAATATTCTGGTATTTTTAAATTTTTATCATAATTAAAATTCGTTTTTTTAAAGATTTTACTTTAAAAAAAAATAAGAAAAAAATTTAAGCATTAACCCATTTACGGCCAATGTTCCAATTTTGGAACATAAGTAATTTCATCTTCGTCTGCTTTTTTCAATGACTTTGAATATAAATCGTCTGCGTTTTTTAGATATCGTCTGCCTTGCTTGGCCTTAAATGTGTTAATAACGGATTTAGTTTGCCTAAGTAAAGCTTAGATTCCAGACTAAAAGCTCTCCAGTTCAAGGCTCTTGAATCCATTTTTTTTTACACTTTAATGTTACGTACATATTGATTCGGACTTATGGAAATACGGAATCTATGCCCCATATTTTATACACGAAGAAAGTAAAAAATTTAAAAAATTGATAGACTACATTTTATCTATTTTTTGAAGCGTTAAAACTACTAGTAAATATTTGAAAAAACCGATGATTTAAATGTAAGCAAGCTAGAAACCAAGGTTTAAAAAGCAAGGTATGATATCCTTGATGTCGAGAGACTGATGCATGAACGCCAAAATTGTATTGAGGAAACGCCTAAGCAATCTTGCTGATCCCACCATCCGTGTGGTGCAGAGTTAGAAAAAGCCAAAATCTAATTGAGGATGGAATTTATGCCTATATAAAAAATCATGCTTTTGAAATCTTTGCTTCCAAGTAATGCAAACTAGAAGTATATCATCTAAAATCAATAGGCGCTTTATTGAATATTTGGTTAATGTTTTCTTTGAAACTACTCAAATTTTTTTAGCTACATAAAAGAACTTTAATTACACATACGCATAGTTTTGAAAGGAAATAATTTTTTGTTTTACAAAATCTTATAATTTCTAGATATCAGAAACACAACTAAACTCTAAATAGATAGTAGCATCGCATCATCCTCATAATCATCTTCATAATCATCAGCATCATGATCTTCTTCTCATTTTAATCATCAGCAACATGATCATCCACTCAAATTCATAATTTTCAATTTAAACCAAAAGTTTGAAGAAAAGAATTTCTCTTAATACAAGCACAGTGCTATACGGTGTTTTGTTAGATCTCAGATATCTCCTATACTATTATACTGATCAAGAAGCCAAAACAGGAGATTATATAAAAATAATTAGTTTCACATGAGATGATATGATGGTTATTTTTTGTATTATTGAAATCGAACAACTTTTATATACAATATATATATATATACTATACCAATACAAATAAAGATAATCAATGTAAATTTTATACTTTTTGCGAGCGTCAAAGCTTTGAAAATGTATAATTTTATTCGTGTCAGCGTTGAGATAGGAATTCCTTGAGGATTTTATCATTTTTCTTCTCCTCATGCTCTTGCTTATCTTCATTATCAGGATCGCTTTTTTCAAAATGCTAGTCTAAGTATAGAAAGTACACAGATCAGAGAATCAGCACTTCTCTCTACACTATACACAGTAAGCTACTTAAATCATTGTTCTCTCGTGTACTATTCCTCCTTTCCAATTTTAAATGGTATTCTTTCAGCGGTTGCTTTGCGGACTTTTGAAATTGAATTCCTTGAAATTTATGCCAAATTTCAATAAAAAGCTTCAGAATACATACACCCTACAATTTCTCTGTGTTTTGAATGACGAATCATGGGAAATTTTCAGAATTCGCGGCTTGATTAGGAAATCCAAATTCCCACAAAAATTTAAATACAGATTTCAATATCGAACGAAATGACTAAAAATAGCTCAGAATTTGATTTCATAATAATTCTATATAAATTAATTTTTTTAAAATTAACTAAAATGTATATAACTGAATAAATTTAAACCTTCCATCTATATAATGAATTGATTTAAGATAAAAGATATGATTTCTGTATACCGTATCATGCTCAGGAATATGAAACTTAATTAAAAAATTCGACCTTATATAACTCTCATACATTAGATGGATTCCATACTTTGCAATTTAAAAAAAAAAGATTACTGTAAAATGTCATATCTAAGGAACTTCTTCTCTCAACGTATGATAAATGATTGGAACTCTTTGCCTGACTATGTCCTTCAATCATTCTTCATCCTTGAATATTTTCGAGGAATAAATTTCATGCTTTCTCGGAAGGATTATATGTTTGTAGATGGATGAGGTTTTCTATTTGTGTAAATGAATTTTTATTTCTATATTTATGATGCGATATTTATAGGCTTAGCTACTCTTTCGGTAATAAATTTTATGTTATGTTATGATATGTTAATTTTATTTTCTTTAACAAATTAACTAACAAAATAAATGTTGATATAATTATAAATTTCCTTTAACTAAATGATAATATCTAGGTAAAGGTAATTCATAATTTGATTTATTCATATAATAATTTTATATCATTTAATTTTTTTATTAACTAATAAACTATAACTATAATTATGGAAAAATAAAAAATTTTGACTTAAAAAGTCACGTGATAAACGTATATGACAGCCCAAAAACTTGGAATCCTTGAACTAGCATGTTTGAAGGGGTGGAAATTGCACAAATAAACATCATATATAGAATAAGGAAAATGATATTCCACTCTTTTTTAACTGCTATCTAATTTTTGGCACAATTCTGCCACCCCTATTTTTATATGTAGGAAAAGGAACATTCTGAAAAACAAATTTTGGATTGATATTGACTTAAAAAAATTTCAATCTAACAATTTTTGCTCTTATGTAATGAAGTAGAATAAATTAACTATTTGGCAAATTCTGATTTGAAACACTATAGATCCATTAAACCCACGGATCCTATATAACGCAAGAGGGATCTTGGCTTCCACTTTTTTATAGTCATATAACACGTGTGTCAGTAGATTCGTTATAACGCGAAGGATTTGTAACATTGGTTCGTGGCTTGGACCCAACCATCCGAGTTATAAAGAATCTACTGGGCAGTGCTATTTCTCTAAAAGTTATATAAACACAAGGTAAGCATGTCAAGGGATTTAAAAAAAATCTTCCTTGGAGGGTGGGTGTGAGAGAATGGAGCAGGAGAGTATTAATTATATCAATTATATTGAAATTGTGATAACAATTTACATAATTAGTAGCAACTTCAAAGTTGTACTTCATTAGCTAAAAATTTTTTAATTATTATTTTAATTTTGGGAGAGGGGCGGGTTTGAATCCCATGTCTTTTGATCTCTGCTAAACTTGATGAAGAAATTTGCTTCTACGATGCTTGTGGCCTTTTAGGCTTTAGTTTCACCAAATTATTACACGTTTAATTCATGTTTTCACTTTTTAAATGTAATGGTTGCTTCACAAACGTTCGAATACAGGTAAAGGTACTATAGGGTGTTTTCATCGTGAATGCACAATTGCGCCGCTTGTATCGAACTATCAAAGCAGGCTTGATGCGGGATCGAACCCAAGACCTTGAGTTTTCGAATCCAGCATCTAACCAACCCTACTCACGCCATAAATAACATGTAGACAAAATTAATTGAAATTTTTATAATAAAATGTCATAATTTCAAAGTTTATCTGATTATGACATACAACAACTAAATTCTAAATAGATATATAATATCATCATCCAGTCTTTTCAGAGTGAAGAGTAAGTGTCCCAGGAGGAGGGAGAGGAGGGGAGGGTGATATAATAACCCATACACTAGTCGAGCCAGGGTTGGTGCTAGAAATTGCGGGGCCCAATTAGATAAACGAAGAGCGGGCCCTTATTCTTCAAGAGTAAAAACTTTTGTATGCCATCTTTTGTGTAATATGCTTATCCTTAATGAAGGAATAAAAAGCAGTTAATCACCAAAAGTTTGATAAACAACCTGCAATTTATTTTTAAATACCAAAAAAAGGGCAATTAAAAGTATGTTTGTTATACACGGATTTTTAGAAAAAGAATATTTTTTTAGCTTTTTTATCTTAAAAGAAAAAATATTAAAAATTTATTTTTTGATATAGTATGCATGAAATGAAAATTATGAAATGAACGTAGTGGGGCCCCTTAAATAGGCCTAAAACCGGCCCTGAGTCGAGCCCACCATCCTACTCAGTAGACAAAAGCGCTCTGATCTCCACTTTCCAAGAATAACCTTCTTCTTTGATAGTAATTATTCGAAACTCATGTCTTTTCAAATTTGTGATTTTTTTTATATAGAAAGAAAAGTCAAAACTCTCTTTAAAAAAAAGATTACTAAAATTTTGATTAGCACTAACTTTATTAGTTACAGCTAATAATATTCATGCTATTCTCACAGATATAAACAAATAATACACCAGATGGAGCATTCATTATTTTCTTCACTGTTAGAGGATGTGAATCAATAAAGGACACGTAATAAACTCTTGAAGATACCACAGATAAGGTCTCATTTAAACGATACAATAGATGGCGTTAAATTTAAAAATGTTTTCATGATATATATTTTTTAGTGTTGTTTTTTAGAGATAGATATCCTTGTATAAACTTTTTAGGACTGTTTATGGCAACCCTTTCACTATTGCTCATAGCCGGACCTCCTTTTCCTGGTTCCAGAAAAGGTTGGAGAAATTAAATAAAAAGTTTATTGAAAAATTGAGAACACACAAGCATTGCCCACAATTATGCCAAGCTTGGGAGCTCACGCAAACCCAGGCTGAAGCGTTCTTGGGGGTATATGCTAAAAAAAAGAGAAAAATTATCCTAGGTGACTACCCATATACAATAGCCCTTAAGCAATAGGGAATTCTGCGTTCTGCGATATAGTTCTGTTTTTTCTGAGTTCTAGATCCGCCTACTTAAATTTAGGATTGGCACAAGGTATAAGTCCCAAAACAGTTTCATCTTACGAGCTAGGTTAGGCATAGTCGGTAATCTGGCTTCTACAGGAGTCCGCTTGTAGGACCGTTTAAACATACATTCCAATATTAAAACATATATCCTAGGGACGACATTTAGGGATGGAGTCAAATTCCAGGGGTAGATTGTTCCTAACCTAGCATGCCTTAAATTATGTATATCTTTCTTAACCCTATAACATGTATCAAATATTATTTATTAATAATATATAAGATATTGCATGCCTTCAAACGCTTCTATTTTTGTAGCATATACCTTTTATAATCATATTCTTTTATTTAGGAACAAGATACATTTCGTTGTGCCGGTTTTTTACCCTGGTTTTCTTCCTCTGAAGAATTCAAAGGTTTTTACGGTTAGGTAGTGCTCTAGCGACGCGATTCTACGTGGTTAGTAATCAAGCTATCACTAGACAATAAGTTTGTTTCCCAAATTGGGAGCGTTCGCGTTAGGATTGTATCGTTCTCTCAGTTGTATCTATATATTGTCTCATAAATTCTTGTAAAATACTATATATAATAGAGCTATTCTTTTGTAACAAGGGCCGATTGGTGTTTAGTGGGATGGAAAGTCCAGTTAGACTTGGACTCAGCATTCCGGGCGGGCCACGATATCCGAAAGGATGGGTGCGAACGTCACAAAACAACTTAATTAATTAATTAATTAATATCCTTACAACTGCACCTAAAAAACTTTAATTTAAGAAAAAAGTATCATGGACTCTTTTCATCAATTAGTGTGTTTCACAACTTTTCTAATTAATTTTTTTCATTTGAAAAATGATTTTTGCGTAACGCATAAATTTAAAAATAGTAAAGTTGACCGATGTGTAATACTTTTTAAGGGCATTTTATATGTTACTGCTATTTTTACTCTTCGTAACGCAACATTGATATGAAATTTCAAAGAAGTTTTGACAACAGACAAATCAAATTTTACCTTATAAATAAACTTTTCTTCTTCTTTTCAAATCTTTCTCACTCATCCAGTACCAGTTTATCAGAAAGCGGAGGGTGTTTCCAATGCATAACAGAGAAAAGGACTTGAGATGAGTGTTTTCAGTTGTCATGTGGAATGCGCGCATTCAGAGCATATAGCCTACTTGAAAAGTTAGCGTTATTTGTATTTTATCTGCTAAAAATAACACTCAAGCGTTTCGTGCTTTTGCCACAAAATGCCAGGCTTACATTTACATGAAATGCTGGACAAACATTTCTGTCGATAATGGCGTCAACATTGTTACTATTATTATTATTATTATTATTTACACTTGGCATACCATCGTCCTTCATTATGTATACACACTTGGATTTAATATATAGAAGGAGATTTGTTTTTAAAAGCCTCTTGTGTCTGCTTACTCACGTCGTGGATTTGTGGATCTACGCCCCTCTCACAAGCACTATCTTTTGGCGCATATTAGTTGTCAAGTAAGAGGAAGGGAGACCAATTTGGAAATAGAAAACAAAGTGCTACATCTAACATACAAAGTATACGTGGTCTTTTCAGAATATAAAAAATATGATACATTAAAAATATATGAAACTTGATAAAGCTGGACTTACATATGCTAAAGTTATATATCTTTTGAAATGTGGAACATGAGAAACATAATTTGACGTTATCAGGCGTTTCTAGTTACATACAAATGATGCAATTTTTAACTTGGGTACGCTTATTTTTTGCTATCATTATGTTTGTGACTAATTGCAAATAAATGACTTGACACCTAACGAGAGGGCAATACTTTTTCTATCTATATAACTTTAAACTAAAGAGTATCCAAATTATCAAAAATATCTTTATATATTATTATGCCTTAAAATCAATGCTTTCCAAACTAGGGGTAAATTAGCCCCAGGAGTAATTCAACAATTTTTTGGAGTAAGAGAGGAGGATGCGAAAATAATCAAAATGTGAAAAGTTTTGGATGAAAAATACTTTTATTTTCTAATAAATAAACAAAATTATGCTGCATATTGGGGTTTGTAAATGTAAAATAAATTCAATCATTTTTAAGCTTACAGCATCGCCTTATCTTATGATCTTTGAATTATAACATATAAATTTTTTGATATAAAGTCTTTCTAAGTCTATTTTATATTATGATAGAAGTATTATAGATTATGCCTTCATTTCGGCAACATATGCATTTTAGCATCAAATTATACGTCCATTTCTATTTGATTGATGACACAAGTTGCCGTATCTGTTAGGACTAGAAAGTGATATCTACCATCTCTAACATTTCTTACAGCACACTTTGTTTCATATATAAATATCTGTTCTCAGATTTCGTTTGCTCCCATGATGGCACAATGTATTGACAAATGCAAGTGAATTGACAAAGACAAGCTTCGGCCCATCAAAATTCTTAACTCACCGCCAGAGGTGCAATCTAAGTCTTCAAAATCCGGTTATCAAATTGTAGCACGTATAAATGTCCAGTTCGGTTGAGCTGAAATTCAAGTCAAAAAGCGTCAAACTAAGATTGAAGCATTGATTATGACTTCGAAATCGGCAATATGTGCTTGAAGATGAGAAAATCGTCAATTTTATTCAGAGCAGGAATGCAAACTCGCGCATATACAAGAAGCTGTTCAAGAAAATGGAAGATGGGTATTGAGTTCCCTTGTACACAGTGCCCGCGCTACCTATATAATTTTGGGGCACGTGCCCCCCCCCCCTCTGTATTAATCTTTGCCCCCCCCCTCCCCCCATAAAATTTTTGGTTTTGCCCCATGCACTTTTTAAAGGAAAAATAAATAAGCAAAAATTGTACACAATAATCTTGTATAAATGCTGGTGTGTGTATAATATGAGATTTCTATAGGTTTTTATACAGAAGTACTTCATGCTTTTCAGCAAAGTAATATAGGATATAAAGTAATATAGGAAATAAATTTTTTGCAAATGTGTTTCTTTGCCCCATTTCAGCCCCCCCCCCCCCCCCCCCCCCCCTGAAATTTAGCTTTAGCACGGGCACTGCTTGTACCACAGCGATGTTCGCTGGTTGTCACATGGCAAAGTTGTACGTCGAGTCATTGAGCTTAGAAAAGCTCAATTCTTAATTTGGTAGTCTAAAGTATTATTAGTATAAAACAAAAAAATTAACTAATATCATCATAAGGTATGAAAGGATAAATTGAATCCCTGCCCCCATATTTAAATGATATTTGTTTTTTAGAATCCATAGATGAACATTTTTTGACAGTTGCACAGAAGATTATAATGGTTAGACCTGTATAGTTAAGTGAATGTAATTTTACATTTTAGATGCGCTTTTATATGCTATTTCCATTCCACGTACTCTGCTGACTACGTCATAGTTGGATTTTAGAACGTCGGTGCATACTAGAGATCTATCGGATATCTGCATCAACCACAGAATGCTGATGATCTGGGAATCATTTAAGTTTCAACATTCGCAATAACATCCGTATCCAAAAATTTCCAACTTTTCTCTTTTCCTATATTCCACAATGTTTTTTTCCGAATTTTTGAATTTTTACTTTGTCCATAATTTTTATGATAAGTATTTCTTTATGATAAAACATATGCATTGACATCTTCTCTCTAAATTTTTTTGGAAGTATAAAACTATAGTAGCAATTATGATGTCCGCAGCGCTAAAAAATTAATTCTGACATCCCCGCATCTTCTAGGATGTCAAATTTGATATTCGCATCCGATACATCCTTAGTGCATACATGTAAGAAAAGGAATTAACACCCAGGCCTCTAAAATTGCACAGCTCTTGTGAATGAATACACTTCACGTAAGTTTGAGCTTTGCAATGATTCCAAATGATCATGCACATTTACAGGATATTTTCTTTTATTAAAATTAAGCACCACTTGAAATGGAGGGGAACTGTTTCAAAATTAATTTGTTCAGAGCGTGATGCCTCCTCTCCACGACAAATCATATTTATGCGTGTAAGGGGAAGATGTTGCGCGATGAAAAGAACGAATTTAACGCTTCCTTTGCCAGTTCAAGTAAAAAAGGATCTAATGAGGCGTGAATCTTTTTAATTAAAAGCCAACACAACACAACACAACACAACACACACAAATCAGGCAGTCAAAGATATGTTAATAGCAGGCAAAGTGTTACTTTTCTTGATCTGATCTTTATTCGCTCTCCGATTTTATCAATCACGAAATCAGCATGTTCCTTCATATCTCCCCCACTCCAAAAGCTTTCACACACACACAGAGAGATAGACACACAACGGCCACGCAAGCAAGCATAGATCATAGAAGGGTGAGGAAATATCTACTCTGCGTAGAACACCATGTTTATTTATCTTTGGCATTGTGTGGCGTGTCCAGAGAAAATAATTAATCGCGGGCTTAGCAAATTGGTGTGGATAATGCGATAATCGCGCTAATAAACGCAGAGAGGACTGTGTTTGCACTAAGAAGGCGTAGCAAAGATCAAATCTGCATGATTTCTAATCTCATTATGCTCAACGCAATCATTTATGGTAATCATTAGGAAGGAAGAGAGAGGATTCTCCCACAACTACAAGGAAGTAGTGGTCAAGATTTTTAGTTTCGTTGAAATTTGTGTTTTCAGATTCTGAAGAGTTACATGATTCCTTTCAATATTAGAAATAGAAGGAGCTAAACTCAAGTTGTTCTAAAATTTACAAACTTATACTAATAATGACTATTATGCGAAACTACAACCTCAATAGATCAAATTTAGTATGCTTCAACAATTTTCTGACATTCATCAAGAATGCGAAATATATTTTGTGTAAAACTAATTGTTAAACAAAAATAATAAAATTAATAATTACACTGTACAACAAAATTTCATTTTTTTTATTACGCAAGGAAAATTATAGGATAAACAATAGAAAGTAAAGTATAATAAACTCAAATATTCAATTTGAATTTTTATATCATGCTCTATTTTTTTGAGAATGAATAAAATATCTATCTACAGTTCACAAATTTATTAACTAAAAATTTTTGTCCCACTATAATATCGAGGATAAATAAGTTGCAAAAAAGTTTTTATTAATTTGTGAATGTTACATTTGCAGAAAATTTGGTACAATTTTTTAGAATAATATTTTTCCTTATTTTGTGCGGGGCATTGCGTTCACCTCGCCGTAAATGCCAACAGTATTCTGCTAACAATTTCGGAACTTCATTTTCCTTTGTATCTATCTTCTATTTTGCGTATATCTTGATCTTTTTCCATCTTGGTCACTAACATCTGAAGCATTTTTTTAATTAAAAGATATCAAGATGTTGAATGAACTACTAGTGGCATATTGCATCCAAGAATATGGTAGGATTTAATTAAATCATTTACAAAAGTTTCACAATTTTTATTCTCCGGTTTACCAAGTATTTCTCTCCAAACAACTCTAAAACTTTGCCAAGCTTTTAATTCTAATTGATTCATTAGTGATTCAAAATCCTCATCAATAAAAAGCTTGCGTATTTGAAGACAAATGAAAATTCCTTCCTTTATTCCTGCATCACTCAATTTTAGGAAACTTTGTTTTCAGATACTGAAATACTACTGAATTTTTTATTTTTCAACTTGAGGTTGTGGAATAAGATTGTTCTTTCCAGGTGTCATTACCACACTCTAGGGCCATGTTGAACGAATACAATGCCAGTTAACCAGTTTGCAGTCCATTTAATATTGAAAACACTTTCAAGTCGTCACAAACAAGCCATTTGTATTTTTTTAATTATTTTTTTAAATAAAAGATAGCTTTTCATATGTTTCTTTTAATTTTACTGAATGTGCAATAGATACTAGTGATGGAAGACTGTTCCCAATATGCAGAAGAACTGCTTTTGTACTGTATTTAGATGCATCGATAAATAATAATCGATAATCTTTTCAATTAAATATGATATCGAGATTATCGGATAGACCTTCAATATTTTTGCAGAAACCCAAGCTGTTTTCCATTGAAAAAAATTCTTTTAAAATGTTAAAATGCGTTCTGAAACTCGTATAGTCGTATTTTCATTTTTTTTCTTTAAGTCTTGAAGTAAGCAGTTCACTTTATTGCTTTGTTTAAACCAAATCTCTTACGAAATCATTCAACTCCAAGTTGTTGAAAGGTTTGGTTCTTCTAATGTATCAAAAGACTTAAATGAAAAATCAGAATGAAAATCCTTTTCATTCAAACTTTCTGACCTAAAATCTTATATTTTTGAAGGAGATCCAGGAACGGGAATGTCTAATGAGTGGGGAATTGGTTGTTTAGCAGATCTGAGGTTAGAATAATGGAGAGATCTTTTACTTTTTTTACTATGACCTAAAAAACACTTTTAACTTTTATTTTTTTTTATTAAAGTAGACTTTTATATACCTTAAATATCAACCAAGCAAAAGTAACAGTCTGTTGTATGATTTTGAGGTTTCTTCAAATCATTGGAATAGCAAATGGAAATTGTTTTTGAGTTTTGTTAAACCATCTTGACAGTGAACTTGAACAATTTTTACAGCATATTTTAGAAGCTCAACTTTTGTTTAGATCATCAGCTTTACATTCAAAATATAAATGATATAGGAGAGGTAAGTTTGCGCTTATCTTTTTTCGTCAAATGACTTCCACAAATGTAGCAAAACATATCTGGGTTATTTTTACAATTTAATCTTGACATTTTATTTTTTTTATTATTTTATATTATCAGAAAAAAAGTTACTGAATATAATGTATGTGAAAATAGTTTTATTTAACATTTTTTTCAATATAGCATAACATTTTGGAAAAAAACCATTCGTGATCATGAAAATTTAAAGCCGTTTTAAATTGCTTGAATAGAATATAAGTCTAAAAAAAGTTATAGCAATTTTGGCGTAATTTTTATAATTATAATGCAGAGACCAAACTACAGCTAAAAAGTGGAGCAAATTCAACTGCCTTTATAGGCGGTCCTCTCAGAGCACCAAATTAACTTTGTGTAAATAAATCATTGAAAAAATTCAATAGTTGAATAAAATAATAATGGAGCAAATGATATTTCAGGACCAAGACTTCTTAACTTATCAAATTATTTAATTTATAATATATTTTTCACAGAGTTAACATTTTTTTATTATTTTTTTAATTAATATTGAGTAAAATTTAAGTTGTTTTTGTTGTATTTTGGCTATAAATTATTTTACAAATCAACCTTTGTTCATTATTTTAATAAATTTTCCATTTTTGCACAAAAATTTTTATGTAGTTAAAAAAAATGAAAAGAACAAAAAACATTTTAAATAATATATTAAATAGAAAAATAATAAAAAGATTTACTTTTCAAAAATTACTTTTATTGCATTTAAAAAAGTACTTTGACCGTTAATTTGGAAAATATTTGGAACAAACCTTTCGATAATATCTGTTCATTTGATCTGCTTATTATCAAATTTAATAAGAAATTTGTAAATTTTTCAAAAAATCAAATTGCTTCTTGAAACTAACTAATAAACTGTCTAAAAATATAATAGATTTGTTTAAATTATATCAAAATTATAAAAATAATTCCCCTACCTTTCCGGTATTTGACCTTTACATATTTATTTAACATTTTGGAAGAATCATATTTACTCATTAGCTTTCTACAAAGAACACAAAATTAATTTAAATTTAGGTTCATCCTACATATGTAGAACTTCCAAAAGACTTGTAGACAGAATTGATAAACATGTTCCTTTGATTATTATTATAAGAATTGTGAAAAGATATTGCTATCAAGGATATTGCAAAAGTTAAAATACAATCATCAATTGGCAAACATTTACCCTCTATTTTTACACGTAAAAATCCATATAATCAGAACCATTAAAACGCTACTTATTAAATTTTGGGGTACAAGCCTCCTGCCCCTAACTATTTCTAAAGCCCCCAGCTAATTTTTAAGCTCCCTTAATAATTATTTCATTAACATGAAAAATATGACAAACATCTAGCATTCATGATAATTTCTTTCATGAAAATGTAATCTGTATGGATATGGTATAATAAATACATCATATGTTTTCTTTTCGCCTTGAAGCAGATTAATCTGATACTTCCAAAATTTGCGTCCCGATCAAGCCCCCCCCCCTGCGTAGCCAAATGGTTTGGGAGGGGGGCCCAAGGGGGGGGAGAAAAAAGAAAAAAAAAAAAAAAAAATTATATATAAAAAAAAAATATATTTTTTATTTGGGGGGGAAAAGAAGGTAGGGGGGGGCACCCCCCCCCCCCCCCCCCCCGGCCCCCCCCCCCCCCCCCCCCCCCGCCTAAAATTTTTGCTTAGAGCGGGCACTGCATATAATATAAATGAATTTGATGCATCGAACACATATAATAACACTACCGAGGGTATGATCTTGGAATCGTTGTATATAACCTATTTAAATCCCAGTCTATGTATTCAAAAATAAAGTTATACAATTTAAAAGTTTTTAATTATATTATTAAATGCTAAATTAATTATTATATTTATCCTATGATTTAAATCTACATTTGTTTTATTTGTTCTTGGTATAGAAAGTTGGTGAGTAACGATGAAAGATTCGATTACATACTTTACGCCAGTGGGGGATCCAGAAATCTTTTGTGGGGGGGGGGGGGGGGGGGTATAATAATATTAAAAAAATATTTTACACATTTTATTAGGGAGGAAATTTGAAAATAAATGATTAAAATTATATTACAAAGTCTTTTCTTTCTTTTTGCTTTGAAAATCGATCAATGACTTCATCAATTTTGATTTCTATTTTAGGGTGGACTCCAACCTTAATTTTTCTTGAATAGATTGCTGGGGAGGGGGGGGGGGGTATGCATCCCCCTATCCCCCCTCTCGATCCATCCCTGCTTTACGCAATTGGTGCAGTTAAAATATACCAAAAATATAAGTTATGTGCATAACCTTGTGGCTAAAAAACAGAGTTTTGCAAGTTTTACCTGGAATTGTGGTATACCCTCTCTAAAACATACCCATGTTTGACCACAACGGGAAATTTTTTGTAACATACCTTATTTTGCAAATTAATATTAGTTTTATTTTTTGTTAGTATCGTCTTAGGCGATTAAAATTACATTTATTTTTTAATGTCATTTTTTCTTTATTTGCTGTATTTATCAATAAACAGTGTTAACAAGAGAATCCAATTTCAATCGGATTGAGAATTCGATTACAAGAGGGCAGCATATCTTTCATTCACTATTTGACGAGCTAGACTAAAGTTTCAACTAAGTGAAAATCTTTTCAATGAATAGTGTGTTTAAGACCAAATTTATCAAGGTTAATTAAAATAAAACAAAATATTGTATGTCCAATTATTCCATCTCACATCCTCACAGCCATGAGTAAAA
The DNA here is from genome assembly GCA_030549495.1 of Nectonema munidae. Taxonomy (NCBI): domain Eukaryota; kingdom Metazoa; phylum Nematomorpha; class Nectonematoida; family Nectonematidae; genus Nectonema; species Nectonema munidae. Next base: position 315,332 of record JAUIRK010000875.1, on the reverse strand, counting down.
TTGTAATTGGGAAGTAGTAATTTAAATGATTATTAAATTAAAGCTAATTATTTTTCGTCACTTTCTAAATAATAATTGCTTTTTATGAATATTCTGAAATAATGGAATAATATGCAAATAAAAAAAGAATGTTTGACACATGTCAAAACATCTTCATTTACTCACGTTTATTAATGCAAAAAGCTTGCTTTACACACAACATGCTGGTATAGGGTAAATATAGAAAGGTTTACACATTCATCCCATCTGTCCAATTTTAGCGCCGCAAGTCCTGATGAAAAGGATGATGCGATAGATAAAACCGCCCCGTTCAAACTCACTCATTCGATTCAACCATGTGCTTACCTATTAAATCTTTGAGTTTGATGTCTCCCTATAACAATAACAATAATATAATCTACAAAATGCGGGTGGGGCATTGTTCTGGGCGTATTAGCAGTGGGTGAATAATGGAAGTCTTTCTCGAACACTTATTTCATCCTTTGTAGAAGGAGTATGGTAATTTTTAATATGAAAGTTGAAGAAAGAAGCTCATTGTATTTCACTGTGGGGGACAGATGCGCTGAATAAAACATTGCGTTTTCATTAGCAAGTTAAAGCTTCTTTCAGAGAAATCAGCGCAAATATGTTCAGAGTTTAAAGAGTTTACGCTTTCACAAGATTTCGTTTGTTTTCGGAAATAGCATGAAGATGCGTCAGCCCAGATAGAGTTAATGGGATCAAAATTACCGTATTAAAAGGCCTATAAGTCGAGGTAGAGTATAAGTTGAAACGACTTTTTTGCCAAAATGGCCTAAAGTAAAATTTGAAAGATGAGTCAAGTGTCAGAGATGCATTCTATTGTTATACTTATAGATTATGCTCCATAATATTTTTAGAAGGATACATATAACAATTTTTAGAGGAAAAGTTCTGAAATTGAAAAAATTTCAATATATTATGGCAAAAAGCTCAGCTACATGTGAATGCTTTCCCATTTTAACATTTTATTGAATCAGTTTGAATAATAATTATTATTAAATATCATTTATTTTTAAGTATTTAATTTTAAAGCGTTCAGTCATGTTCTTTATCTGCTTTGAAAAGATTTTCATTTCAAAAATGTTCACTTTTTGATTTAATAAAATTTAACTAGTACTATATAAATTTAATTGACTAGACAAATGAAAAATAGTGAGTAAGAAATTCTTATTTATTCTATTATATTTTTTATAAAATTTGTAGCAATAAAAAGTAAGGAGTTCACAAAAAGTTTCCAAGTTTGAAAGGATTCCATAAAGGAAAAATGTTTGGGAATCACTTATATAAAATGTTGCAAGGAGAGGAATTCTTTTTACATAAAATATTTTACGTTTATATTTGTTTTAATTAAAGAACGGGATTTGACACACAAGAAATCATTTCGTGAAATTTTGCGCATCCTTCCCTCCGCGTTCTGCTTGAGTTGATTCAGTTGATAAAAATTTATTGCGGAGAAATATCCTTTTTAATAAAAAATGGTGTACATACTATCCTATATTTTGGAATAAATAATATGACAATGCTTCAGCCTCGCCCTTCTGTTAAATATTAAAATATGTTAATGTGGATGTTAACTGCATACACGTTCATACAACTTCACCATCCTTGTCAGATGTTAAGCAATAAGGCGTACATTTTAAATGTTGAAGTAGTTAGCGTATAAAAACATATGTAAATGAATCAATTTTATGAATTACATATATACAAAGAGGAACAAATAAAAAAACCTAAAAATAGAAATGAAATGGAAATAGTTCCTATACATCTTACTTTTGTTCTACGCACCCAACTCCATTCTCGTCAAAAAACAGTCTTTCATAAATACCTATTATAAGTATCACAAGCAATGCTTTCGATAAGCTTTTCAGTTATCAAAATTATTCACAACATATGGCTCCACACACCTTTTGACAGCAAAAATGAATTTCTAAATATAGCTTGCTTAAAACTTAACCCCCATAATCTCAGGCATTTTTGCTATTCGTATCAAGATTGTTTTTCCTGTAAATTTTTGTGATTCATTTTTATTGATATTTTTTTTTATTTTTATTTATATATTTTTATTATTAATTGTGTTAGACATTCCTAAAGCGGTTTATATAAACCTTTGGAAGCTAACCTCGTCAATGAAATTTTTATCTCTAATTTTACTAAACTTGATCTATACAAAAATATGTATTTTCTTTTTATTAATGATCCTGTTAATGTTTTGAATAAAGTTCTTCTTCTTCTTCTGATGCCGTATAGGAAATCTCATAATTTGTTGCATTATTTAGCTGATTTTAAGTAAAAATCCAAAAGTATGACAGGTTATACGAAAACTACATATATTATAGTCATAATTTTACAATTTCTTTGTATAATTAAAAAGCAAAAGAAAACATAATTTAGCAAAATGCAGTCCACGTCTTTCAATTGATTTTGACTTGTCACTCAATCAAACTGAAATCTTATTGGCTATTTTTGCATTATATCCTTCACTAGAAATAATATCGCTTCAGAAGTCTCCTTTTTTCATTAAAACAGTTAGGTAATTGTAGTGTTTATGAAAAAAAAATTAATTTAATTGCTGCAGTTATTCAAAATTTAGTTAGAAAAGTTTAGTCTGATGTTTATTCATTGAAGCCTTTTTCCAACTTTCTGTTTAATGTGTATTTGAATTTCATGTTTATGCAATGTTTTTTTTTGATGTAATTTTATATTATTTCATATAAATTCTTCTTCTTCTTCTTGAATTATTTTGAATTATTTCATGGAACTAAAACTTCAAGTAATAACTAATGAATAACTATATATACAGAGAGGGATCGGGATTTTTTATGGAGAGAGAAGACCTTGTCTAAAATTGGCGAGAAAATAAGGAAAATAGAAAATCGCGCGTAAAACAAGCTTATGGCGTCTAGAGACTATAGACATTTTAGCCTTCGGCTCAACTCTAAACAAATTCGCTTCAAAGCGAGGGAGATATATCTCAGTCGTTTGCATTTGACACAACTACAAAGTTGTGTATATCTTAAATGCGCCAATTGTTGAAGTTGATGGTTGAAAGAAAAATCTCACTCCTCAAGGAGTTTAAATCTAATGACACGTTTTGTTCGCATCAAGAACGCTTTGTGCTTTAACCAGACACCGACTATTTAGGAGTTACGATCTGGCTCCACACCACCACAATAATTATTTTCATTTCGTGTATTTGCACTACATGCTTTCTAAGGCATTTAAAGATTACAACAATATTTACATTGTAAGTGCCTTTAATTCTTTACCATATATATAATATATACATTGCTCTTTCACATGATCGTGTATGTCAAAGCAATTATGAACCAAAGCCACAATTACGCTGTAGTTATCAACTTTAACAGCTTTCATTTAAATATACTTAAGTGTTTCATTATATGACCTGAATTGTGCCAAACTAAAAATGCACACACCCACCATATACCATATAATTACTATGCCTCCCTTCTTACCTTGCCAGGCAGCACTTAAATAGAAAGTAATCAGTGCTTCTTAACTGCGCCCCCCCCCCACAAAGCCAAGTTGCAGAAAAAATGTGAAAAGCAAATATCCTTAGTTGCATAAAGGAATTTTTGAAATATACTTAGGCAATCGGCACATATTTTGAGAGGAATTTAAAAGTATTAGTATGTGTTCACTGTTCAGGCATTTATCCAAATGTCCAGTATCGTTTTATCGAGAGAGTGGCTAAAATTTCAAAAACTATTTTGTAGTATATCAAGTTATTGTTCTCTTTTCTTCATGTCTGCTTATTTTTTTAAAAATGAAAAAAAAACATTTAAACTATTGAAAAAAAAGTTTTAAATAAAATATGAAAAGATTTAAAAATGAGAAAACTTATTAAAATATAGGGATCATATGAAGAATAACCACCCAAGACAATATTTTAGTAGCAAGTGAAGAACAACCACCCTGCATGACCCTTTTGAAGAACCACCACCCCAAATAGTTTTCCAATAATATTGTACAGAATATACCACTGAAGCAAAATTAAAAAAAATTATTTAGTAAAAACTAAAATATTAAAATTTACATTTACTTTTATACAGGAAATTGTTGAGATATGTGCTCATTATTGGAAAATCTTTTTCGCCACAAAAATTCTTGAAGATAAGACTCTAGAAAATTTCTTTTACATCCGTTCATTTTTTTATATTTGCTTTTTGTTTATTCCAATATGATTCTATGTTTTGAGTGTGGACGCCATTTTCTTTATTTACAAAATTTAAAGTATGATTTACTGTCATATGTGCAAATCCTAATCTTTCTACATTAGCATATGCTCGCCATTCATCGCTTTGCACTTCTATCTTGAACAATTTCCATATATCCAAGTGCAGGAGGAAAAAAAGTATCAACTAAACCAAATACCCAAATTTATTTTTCAGCAGCCCTTCCACGATGATATTTTGGTTTGTGAGAAAAAACAGACTCATAACATATGACATAACAACAGTACATAAAGAAAAAAGAGGGATGTTTGACGGTTGGTATCATAGCCAAAGAGGGCACTTCAGGATATACAAACCACGGTTAGGATTGCCCGAAAAAAATAAGTGAAATCTTTGGAAAGTCCATATATGATGTTCTTACATTGAATCATTTTATTGGTAATCGGACGATTGCTCGCTGAACAACTTTTTCGATAAATCTTTTTAAAAATATGATTTATTTTACAATTAGAGAATTGATTTTTCTATATCTCAGCTCTAGATTTGAAATTATATTTTAATAATTTTTTCTTATTTTTAAATGTTTTTCATATTTTAAACTTTTTTTTCGATAATTTTTTAATAGTTCAAATGTTTTTTTTTCTTTTTTTTTAAATAATTAGATTTAATAAATATATTGGGAGCAGTTGCTTAGGGGAATTATCCTAGGAGGTGGGTAAATTGGAAAGTGTTTTGAGCTTTGGTAAGCAATAAGAAAGAAAGAAAGATTTATTGGGGTTTAAAGTATATTAGGCTTACAAAACAATGTAATGGGATACGTGAGCACACTCAAAAATGACCCCGGAGCTTTGCCAAGGTCCTAATATATATGAGTATATAAAGCTTTAAAAATTAAAATAAATATATGAATGAAATAAAAGTAGAATATAACAGAAGAATTTAAATTGAAACTTTTAAAGTCTACCTTATGTGTACATAGTCAAGTCATTGTGTTGTGTGTGTTTATACTTGATAGATTACAAATTACCTCTGTAATCCTACCCCTGTTAATTATGTTTCCGTACCAATTTTCGCAACTTATAATAGTTTATCTTCCCCTAAATATATTTATGTTTTATAAAATTCACATTTTGAGATCATTAGCGCTAAAAATTCTAACTATTAACAGTCTAGGACACACCTGGTCTCCATAGTATGAGCACCGAACTGACTCAGACCGGACTTTGAGCAGGTCTATATACCCTGAGTTTGGTGAGCGACTATCTTGAGCCATCTTCGTAAAGTATGTCCTCGGGTAAAAGCGTATTATTTGTGCGTAAACACTTATGGTACTTCTACACAACTTTCACCTACTTTTCAAAGAGTAGTGTATAGCACTTGGAAGGAAGGAAGACTAAATAAACGAACTAGGTACTGCTTCATCTCCTCACTTGGTTGTGAAAGAAGCATTGTTGTTGATGAAATATTGTCTTTTCATAATAACGATTTTACTTCTTTTTCTCTCTACTACTCCGCAAAGCCTTTATTTTTTAACAAATCAATGTCAACAATTTTTCCATGGATCTCTGCGATAACAACATTTTCATTCAAGTGAATTTTGTCTAGGACACAATGTGGAATACAGAATAATATAGCGCGCACATGCAAAATATATAAATTATCTCTGTTCTTTATTTTGTGATTGCGTTCGACTTCAAGTATAATTTTTTTTATCAGTATTTATAATTCTGAGGATATTATCCAGCGTAGCAAGTGATTTTAACTATAAAAAATTTAAATAAATAAAGGGCGCCAGTTGTAACGGGATTTTTCGGCAATCAGCTTTGTGATAAAAAGTCCGTATTTTTTCTAAAACGAAAATTATCTTTTCTCTGGCACTTATCTTTAAATGACTTAATATACCAAAAGAGATGATTTTGAATTATCTTATCATTTCTGTATTAAAATTGTTTTTTGAATCGCGAAAAAGAAAATACTAACTTTCAACTACGATCCACAAATGAAAGATGGACAGAGTTTTTTAAAAATTGCCTTTTTTTTTTAGATAGCCTTAATGAGTAGGTGAAAATAACTTAAATATATCTTTGGAATACAAGCTCATAGCGCAAACATAAAGAGAATTTTTCCTTTGATGGAGAATCAATGGAATGCTTGTAGAAAGCAATTATTTATTATATCTATTGAAACAGTAAGAAGCATTCTAATGGTAAACTATAACTACAAAAAAATGTTCACTGTCAATTTTATCGATATATCCGTCGAAATAAAGAAATTTAGAAGAAAATTTCAACTTCGAAAAGATACATTTGAATCAAACATTTGTTCGAATTTTGCATTTTTGAATGTTTTTAATAAACTCATTTTTTTCAATTTAATGTTAAATTAATAATAACTTTGTCGCAATGCGGCAAAGAATAAAAATTTAAATTCAAAAATTAGTTATGTGTTTTGAAAAAAACAAATAACAGGGAATGATGATATTATGCATTTTTAAAAGAACCATATCCCTTATGTATGTAAGATGTCCACCATTTTTAAATCAATGATGCAGTAAATCATGACATTCTTGCGATATTTTTATTTTCTCAAAATTTGCAAAAAGCTGATATTTTGCGAAAATAAATCTGAAACTTCAACAGAGAAAAATAAGTATAACATATGAATTTCTTGATTTACAGTATTAATAATATGTGTGTTTATTATACGTTTACTCCGTTCCTTTTAATAGCATATGTTTGTTGCAGATGAAGCCGTAGCGGACCAAAAAGAGGCGGGACGGGCGGTCATCCGCCCAGGGCGCAGAATTTATTGGTATTGATATATCATCAATAAAAATTTAATCGAGATGTCTTAGACCTAAATAGTAATGTAATAATGCTTTCCTACACTTTTTATTCCAATTTTCCATACACACACATATATATATATATATCTGTATTATCAAGCTTTGGGCGTTTTAAAGTGTTGTTTGAAATTTTGAATGGCGGCAAAATTAGCATTCGCCCAGGTGGGAGGGGGAGGGGGTATTGATACGCCATTGAGATGAAGCGACTTAAAATAGTCTTTTTGTCTAGCTTAGCACCTCAACATTTTCATATTTCCACATTTTATATTGAACTTGTGATAAATAAACTTTGTCTATGTTATAATGAATTCATTGATCAGCAGAAAGACTATATGTTAAAAAATCATTTAAAAACATATTTAAGCAATTGTAAATTTTTTTTAATTAAAATCACGTTAGAAAAAGCAAAATAGCTAGATAAGCCTTGGCACATATATTATGGATCTTGGTTCTTCGTTTCTTCAAGTTTTGGTGGTTGAACGCTTTACACCTGAAATTCCTTGAAAAAGGCTCAGAAGTTTTGTCGTGTTTATAATCACGTCTATATTATTATATTATAAAATCTATGATCAAAAAATGTCACCGTATATTATCATTGATTTTAGTGTGTTTTAGATTTTTTATGGCATATTCAGGTAAAGGTCATTTATCCTGTATGAACGGTGCATTTGATTAAGTTATCTAAAATAAAAATGAGATCATTCGAGCATGAATACGCCGATAAGGTGAAGATAACGTGGAGCATTTTGATAGTTACGGCGCAATTTTCGAAGCTTGTGTCTTGCGATGAGCAATGAAGTATGAGAATGGTATAATTCGAAACCGAGAGCATTGAAAATCAATGCCAGATTCTAGAAAATCTTACTTCAGCTACCAGAAGCCCTGGTTTTTCTGGGTTGTCTCACTTTTACACGACGCTTAAATAATGGCATGCTTGCGATGTAGAAGAAACTCCACTTTTCATAATTTATCTTTTCAAAACAGGAGGTTTTAATAATCCAACTCCAAATATGATTCATTTTCTCTTTTACATTGATATATTTTTTTTAAATAGAATTAAAAAATGTGTTAGGGACACTTCTAAAGTCCATATTTGCTTCAGGTGGGTGACTTAAATATCTTCTTAAGTCTTTCACTTTTTTTTAAGTCCTTCGCTTCACCAATAATTTTGAATTTTTCCAATTTTATACGATTAAGAGACTTGTTTGGCTCCTGAGTAGACTTTCCATATTACTTTACTTGTTTTACGGTTGAATTTGTGATACAAATTCTTTTAAAATAAATTTAAAAATGATAAAACCAAGCCCCTCTAGATATCCCTATTTAAAAATCTCCTTTACTTATTTTTTTTGAAATTTATAAAACCTCAAATAAAAATGTTATTTATAAAAGGAAGTGTATATGATATTTATGTGGAAAAAATCTTTCCCAAATAATTACTTCAACTTCCATCCTACACCCAAGACACTGGCGAATCCAGAGAGGGGGATGCCACCTGAGCCTAGGCCCCCTATGAAGAATGGCTTCAGAAATTCCCTTTACTGATTTTTCTCTTTCCTAAGCATCAAAACTTGTATGGTAGTATTTTTTAAAGTTGCCCCCCCATATGGTCAATTTTTGGATCGGCCATTGACACAAGAGGTTCGAAAAGTAAAGAAACTAGTGCATATCGTCAGTGCATTCCCTTTAGGTATAAACTAAGATTCATCGACAAACATAAGGAAAAATTGCATTCCCTTTGCGTGCAAGTACTACTGTCGCGCACAGTGAATCTTAAAAAAGTATATGAAAAATGGAATTTTTGTTATTTTGTCTGTCAGAGATTAACAAACTTCTACACTCATGTTTAAAAAGAATATTTTTATTAAGTAATGATTTGGAAAGTTAAAATCAAGAAATTATTGCGCCTTTTAAAAGCGAGCATTTTAGTGAAATGGGTTTAAATTGGGGTGAAGCGAACAATAACAATCTTCTAGAGCAAGTTTGGTTGAGAGTGCAGAAGTTTAAGTCAAGCTTATTCATCGAAAATGTGTGTAGATAAAGGTCTTGGCACATATATTATGGATCTTCGTTCTTCGTTTCATAATAAAGTGTCATTGCTGGAAACAAGGAAATTAAAGAGGAAAGAACAAAGTTTGAAACAATTTTATATATATTAAAAAAATAAAATATACTTCGACTCCAAGAAACTTTATCTAACGACTTCATCGATTTGAATTGAACAGCAATTAATTTATCGAGGCGGATGACAAGTGCTGCTAAAAAGCTTCATTATAGAATTTTTATGCTAAATATTCTTTCAGACATATTTTTTGTTGAAGAAACTTTATACGCAGTAAATTTGGGATGTCCCAAAAGTCACATTCTACATGTCATAACTTTCTGTTAACAAGCATCATTGTTTTAGTCTAGATTTAAATTGCTGTGTTTATCAGAAGCGATTTCATTGAATCCATTATTATATTCTGTAAATTGCATGAATTTCAAGCTGGCATTTGTGCTTTTTCTATACATCTAATCGTTCTCTAAAAATACATGATGTAGAATACTTTATTTGCAGCGATTTGCATCCGAATATTCGATCCATTCATCAACATATGATACATAACAATATTTAAGAAAGGTATCATTCTAAAATAAAATGAAATTATAATTCAGCATTTCTGAGTAATTTATTTTACTAATTAAATAAATAAACAATAAAAATCTGTTAATAAAACAAATGTTATAAATAAACAAACAGATAATAAACAAATGTCGGCAGATGGCCTAGTGGTAAGAGCCTGGGATCTCAATCCAGATGGGCAGGGTTCGATTCCTGTTTGTGACTATCCTTACCATCTGTCCAGCTTATGGAAGTTTATTCTTCTCTTGGACGCGATACCGATAACTTACGACCCAAATTTTGAAGATCTCTAGTACTTATTGTCACTTTGTCCTCAAAACAATTCAGCCTCTAAATAATAATGAGTTAGATGGCGATTTGTCCTGAGGCTAAATTTTATTGACACCGAATCCTCGCTCAAGTGTAAACCCGTATAATTTGCTTTGATTGGTGGAGAGGTGTGTATCATCTTTCGTGTTTGGTGAGTCGGTGAATTAAGCCGAGATTAGGGATGGAGGGATTCAGCTTCAAAGTACCTCGACAAGTGAAGTGCGCGCCATGTTTTCATTAGGAGCAGCAGTGGAATAAGCTTCCATCACTACTATGGAGATCACAATCTCCTCCCAGCCTGGCATAATCTCGTTTGCTTACACTAGAAGTCAAATGCCATAAGTCACTCACACCCTGAGCACTTGCTAATGTCAACGTGCAAACTACCATGTGCACCGAGACATTACAGACAGATAGATAGTAAGATAGATAGAAAGATAGGAGGAGTGCATATAGATTCTATGTGCTTGGCTCACCACTTCGATACTTCACGATAGACTGCTCAAAAGCCGTGGCATAGATAACGGAGCAGTTATTAGCGTGCACTTTGCGGTACCTTTACGCTACACAGATTGTCGGCTGTCAAATCCCTGAAGGATCTGTGAATCCTGCTTTACTAACACCAAAGCGTTAACTTTGAGTGTTCCGCCTCCTTTGTGACTTCAGTGCCTTGGAGCAACGTTGTGCATCAAAGCTAAAAATCTTCTACCAAGTAAATTTCAGTCATTATTTATTTTTTGAGTGTGTCATCATAAAAACATTTTTATTGATTTTGGAATATTAATTGCATATATATTAATAAATTAGTTTAAAATTAAAAAACCACATGAGTAATTTCCAGAGATACTGCACGCCTCAATCAAATTTTGCTTTTTAAATTCAATTTTGTTGCTCATACTTTATCCATTACCGGTTTGAAGTAAAACAATTGCTTGAAAACGTGTCCATTTAGTACTCCAATTGATTTTATCAACAAAATTGTTTACAACTTTTTTGAAGTGATGATATAGTTCACGCACATTTTGTAGATAAGATGACCTAAAGGAAGTGAGATTGATATCCATGCCTTAAACCCCGAAATAAGGATCCCATGCATTAATAAATAAGATGCCTTTAAAAATCTTTTTTAAAACATGCCCTTAAGAATATCCATCCTAAAGACATCATTGCCTTTGATCATGTCAGTAAAAGAGTTGTTCTTATTAGAACACAGACACAAATCCTGCATGCAGACAAAGATTTTTGCATTCATATCTACAAGAATGGTGATTGATTGTGTCCGCATTAATGTTTTCCATAACTTACAGGGTTTTCCAAATTTGGGGACCGTGAGCCGCATGCTCCCTCAGTAATGTCAAATACGGTCCGCGGCTTCTTTTGAAAGGTTGGATCTTTTGAATTTCGGTAATATAAAGCAAGACATCATTATAGTTGAGTGCAAACCATGAAGTCTACTTTACATTTACACACCTTTTGTTATATATTTTTGAAATTTAAAACTAATTTTTCTTTGTATTTAACGGTAACTATCTAGTAAAAACAAAATATGCGCCAAAGCTAACGTTTTTTGAATGCTGTCTGCGTGAAAAAATAGTGGAAAACCGTTAACGTGTGATCAAAACTGCAAAGTTTCATGTTTCTGCACAATTGGGATTTGAGTTTGTAGTTTTTCTTTTATATCAACTTGGGGTAATGAATGATTTATTTATCATTTCAAATAATTTCTTTAATTTGAGTAAATTTTACCGCTTCACTCATAATTTTTCCTCCAGATATTCTATAAAGATCCAAATTGTGCTGGAGCTTCTTCAGTTGGTACCAAAAACTTCATTGCGCAAAATTTTGGGCCCTCCATAACTTTCTTCAGGCCACCTTCATTTAAATTCCTGGCTACGCCATTCCAACTAAGTTAAATAAAATATGCAATTATTTTTTGAGATATTTGATACTGAGAAAATCTAAGACTAATAAAACAGTTTGCGAAAGTTGTTGCATAAATAATGAAAATAAAACTAAAAATTTTAAAATATAAAATCTTACATTTTTGTTTACAAGATTTATTGTCTATGACAATTCTGTGACTCAAAACTGAAACAAAAGATAATGGAAATTAATCAGAAAACAATTAATTTGGCGCGTACCCTACAAAAGCTTGGCTAACCCTTGTAACTTTCAAGTATTTGATGACGGAATCGAGTTTTTACGACTACTCAGAATTGGTTATTCCTTCCGACTTTTCAACTTTCATGTTAATGTTTACAAACCTATCCACTGTTTTAGCGACGCATTCCACTACTAAAATAAGTACTTGTATTTAATAATACTAATCACAACATTCAAATGGAACGTTGTAAGATTTCTTTGGTACATTTAGAAAGAACTTGCATCCTTAATTATTTCACATATGTGATGAAAAGTTGAGAAAAGCTTCTTTTCCAGCCTTGATCAACGACAGAAAAAGAGAAAAATGTAATAATGTAGGGAAACTATTTTTGAGGAATCAGTCAGACTACTTTGGGAGATGGAGAGGTCTTTTTGTGTAAGCACCTTGAAGCGCTGTTATCCACTTATATGCATATTAGGGTTTGCTCCCAGTTCTGAAATCCCGGGACGTTCCCGGTTCTAAAAATTTGGGAACTGTTTCGGAACCGAAAAGTATTCCCGGTTCCAAGAATAACTTAGTTGTAATTGATTTATTTCATTATGCAATTCTTTGCATAAAACTTTGCTGCACTTCATTCATATAAAATCTTTTTTTCATTGTCACCTCATTTTAATGGTAAACGGAGAAGTTTCTTTTTTTTTCTCTGCTGCACACTTTTGTCGTTTGCACACTTTTCTCCTAGAACCATTTTAATGATAAATATATAGAAAGAAAAAGTGTACATCTGTTTATAATAAATCAAAAACGTCAATTTCATTGCATCTTTTTGCTGTTTATATATCTCCTTAAGGAACCGTTTGGAACCTGGATTTCCCGGTTTTGTAAGTTTTTTTCGGTATCAGTACCGGTTCCTAATTTTCGATACTTATGCAAACCCTAATGCATGTACAAAGTATGAAGTGAGTACTTCCATTTGACATAATGCCTTCATCTCCAAGTTTAATTAATATCTAAATGAGGACTTTTGAATTCGATCTAAAAAATATATACCATTTTTACTTCTAAATTGTCTTCTTTTAGTTCGAATTTTTTTTCAATTTTAATTTGTCTTTTTTAAGTCCTGAATTGTCTTTTTTCAATTTTGAATATTTTGTTAAACAGAGCGGTTAGAATTTAAAAAAGGCATTTCAGAACTTAAAATAGACAATGCACAATTTTAAAAAAGATAGGATAAAAGACGATTTAGAATTGAAAAAAGATCATTTAGAAGTAAAAATTGTATATATTAAATACCGTATATGTGTCAATTTGTTGCCTATGATATTTAGCTTTTTGCGAATATTTTTCTGCAGTAATTGCTGGTTTGTTTGTACAGAATGGAAGTTTTCTTCTTTATGTGCTCTTTTCTTCATATCGTGAATTTAGCTAATCCTCTTCCTTCATAAATTAAAATCTGTGTATGCTACTTTTTAATCATTTTTTAACCTTTAATACTTCTATCCTTGAAATCTTGAGGATACTTTTAATCATGAAGTTATGTTCTCTATTAGTGCGTCTACAGCCTTGGAAAACAACGCGCTATCTCTCATTGTTGTTCAAGAAAAATTGCAAGAAATTGTCTTGCAATTCTTCTGCAACATATGTGTTCAATAAAGAAATTCATTATTTTCCTGCAATCATATTTTATTTTGAATGCGATGCTGAATTTTGAAATAAACATATGTGCATGTGGAAATAAGTTGCCAAGCAGTGCTTGCTGTACACACTATGGTCCTGCATGAGCAAAATTTTTGAACCCACACCCCCAAAACAAATTTTTATTGCGGTATCAAATATTATTTTTTTACCTGCATAAAAAATATATAAATAATATGAGCGGGGTAAAGGCCACCGTTTTTATTGTAATGCATGCTACATCATGTGGTTATTACTTTTGATAAAATATGACCTATGGTTTAAAATTTTATTCTACTCATTCTATGATTTAGTATTCTTTTTTTATATCTGTATGACAGATGTATTTATATTATTTGCTTACTATTGTTCCAAAGTGACGTTGGAACATCCATTGCGCGTATTATACTCGTTTTTTAAAAATTTCTTGTAAATTAATGAATAAGCTCGCTCTTCTTCTCTGCGTAGCTTTAAAAGTAAATCGTTGCGTAAACTGACTACTGAGCTCACAACAATGGAACTGATAGACCATTGGGCCAGCAAACCAATTTTATTACGTTTCATCAGGGGAGTGTCAGAATCCAAATGGTAAGCATCTGTCTTCGACTCCAAGTACACATTAGAATATATTCATTGTTCTAATTTCTTACTGTGAGTCCTAATTTCTTCTAAAAACCAATCACGGCTCTTCTTTTTCCAAAATCTCTAGCTCCTACTTCGTAACCCTAACTTTCACAATGATTTTATAAGTTTGAAGAAAAATGATTTTTGAATTATTGTTATCAACTTACAATCTTATCAATACTTTAATTTGATTGCTGAGAAATACAAAAAAACATTTAAATGTTCCCAAAATTACTTCTAATTCTTCGAACCCCAATTTTTTATGTGGGTACCCGCACGGTCTTGCCCTCACCCTGCGATGCGTGAACTTCTATGCACAGCATTCACAATTATTATAAAAGCATATGGCAAAATGTGGTTGAACTTTTTTCTGTGTGAACATCAAAAATGTGAATTTATTTGGATTAATTTCCTTTTTAAAAATATTCTACTTTAATTCTAATGAGTGGGCTTAGCTTGTTTTTCTGAAAGAAGGTTGTACCTCAGATCCGTGAGATATATGGTTGAGTGGTTTTTATAGCAGTAATACTCTAGATAAGGATTCACTCACACCTTCTTAAGGCCCGTAGCCAGCGAGGGCAGGAGGGGGCTAAGCTCCCCCCCCCCCCTCAACTTAGATTCAAAGCCCCCCCCCCCCCCCCCAACCTAATATATTTCGATATCAATAAAGGGTTCAAAAATGGTTTATTTTTAGACTATATATAAAAATTTGGTACTTATTAGTTATCTGCCTCACACTTAAAATTGTTTTTCAGTAATTTACAAAAAAATTTTTTTGAATGGGGAAGAAATAACCCATAAGTACCAAAAAAATTTTGTGAAAATATTTAGCCCCCCCCCCCCCCCCCAAATTTTTTCCAGCCGTCCCAATTGAAAAGTCTTAGCTACGGGCCTGACCTCCTTTCTATATAAACTATTTAGAAAAAGTTCGTTATAGTAAAAAAATGTAATAAAATTCCATTCAAAAATTGCATATAGGTGTAAATTTTCTTCTAGATCTGTCGCAAACTTTAGTTGTTTCACTAATTATTATTGTTGTTGTTGTTGTTTTCATTTTTAAAAATTTCTACTACATTCTATGATGAAAAGTTTAAATGCGATTTTTAATGAAAAATTGCATAAATTAGTTAAGGGCACATTTGTGCTCAACTCAGTAGCCTTGTGTTTGCCTACTGATATCAAAAATGATGGCATTATGTATAGTCGCAATCTTAATTATAATGTTGTTTTTTTTAATGTTTTCATTGCTGAAGGAATTTCTGTAAAGAGTTTTTAAAAGAATTTCTATAACTTTTAATGAAAAGAGTTATATTACATAATATTAGCAGTTAAATCTTTAATCATTTTCTTAGCGTTCACAGATAACAAATTAACTGTGAACAAAATTAATAGCATCCCTGAGAAGCAACTTATATTTCGCGTAATATTCGTTCAAAGATATCACTTAAATTTAACCCATTAAGTCCCAATCTTCCCATTTGGAAACATAAGTAATTTTATCTTCGTCTGCTTTTTTCAATGACTTTGAATATAAATCGTCTGCGTTTTTTTTTAAATATCGTCTCATTTCTATGGTATACTTAATGGGTTAAAGAAACCTTAACTTTCAATAATACTCAAGCTAGAACATTTAGATGAAACTTTTATGAAATAATTATTACTTTTAATTTCTTTCAGGGCTTTGAGGAGCAATTTGACAGCAGTGTACGAAAAGATATAAAATTTCATTGAAAAAGAAAGCAGACAATTGATTTTTATTCTGATCATCAGAGCGGTAAAAGAGAAAAAATTCGGGCCCGCCTTATTAACCTTTTAACGCCCAGAGTTGACTATAGTCGACTTTACAAAAATAAAATCGTCTGCTTTTATCGAATCTCTTTAATACAAATCTTCTGCTTTACATTAGATATCGTCTGATTATTCTGGTCGTTTACAGTTTTGGAAAATACGATTTTTACTCCCATTTTCCACTTTAAATTTACCCCTTTCCAATTTAAGTAACTTCTTTTTATTATTAAAGTTAGCTTTTTTTTAAATTAAATTAATTAGTTTCAATTAAATTTTTAGTTTCCTCAAGTCACGGGACCCAATTTGATAACATCGGTCAAATCGGCTTACAACCGGTCCTGCGGGTGAGTTGGGAAAAGTGTTTTGGTGCGAGTTGGTCAGTTAGTTAATAAAAATCATTTGCTCCTTTTGAGGTCAAGGTTTTTGAAGATTAATCGTCTGCTTATCTTTGCCATGAGTTCTTAATATACAATTTAAAGCAGTCTATTTGTATTTTATGAGATGCTGGTGTGTGCCGTTAGGACTAAAAGTTTTAATGTTCTGAATCCTCTTTCTTCAAGTTATTCTTCCTTAATATGATTTATTCTCCTTTTATGACAAAAATACAGATTTATGCATTTCTTTTAAAAAAAATTTTTTTTTTAATTTTTCCTTCCCTTTAATCCCATTTGAATGCGCGAAAGATAATTATTTTTTAAAAATTAATTGAAGATTTTACGTTTTTGGGAAAGTATTTGAGCTATATTGGTAATATTTCACATCAATAATGTGATATTGTTGTAACTGCGTAAAATTTGACGAGAAAAATCATTGTTTTTCACAATATGAAGAGATTTTATATCTGCTGTATATAATTTTGAAGGCATGTAAAGATGGGAGTGTAATTTATCATATATAGTAAGAGGAGATGATATATATATATAATCTCTCCAGTGACAAAGCTTCAATCCGTGTGCTACATAGGAATGATGATGTATCTATCTATCAGTCACACTTTTGTGTTGCTTTTTTTTTTATCAAATTGATATCTCTCTCTCTCTCTCGTTACGCGTCTTCTCCCCTACTCGTCGATATATCAAGGTACCTGTACGACCTATCAAATTCACAGCCTTTTTTTCCTTATTGTCAATATTTTTACTGGATAAAACACAATCATCCCCCTTCATCTCGCAACACTATTATTTCATAAACTAATTTTTTCCATTGTTTTCCCATCTCCTTATTTACTTATTCAAAGAGTCTCTCTCGCACCTCTTTGGCTTACATTTCTTGATTGACTGACGCAAATATAAGTTAATCCAATCAAACTTAGACAGGGAATTTCATATCATGGCGATGATATTAGCAAACAAAATAACCTTTCACATCTCTTATTTTTTGATTGGCAATGCATACAGTAAGTTATGTCTGTATTTTAGCATATATTCGGTTTGTTTTTTTTTGCAAATTTTAAAAATTTAACTTTTTTGCCTTGTCTGTCTACACCACCGGTTCTTAACCCTTGGTCACAACCCAAATTTGGGTCCCCTGGCAATTTTTTTGGGTCGCCAAGGGCCAATGAGAAAAAATGAAACATTTAATGATTTTTCATTTATAAGTCAATTTATTCAAATAAAAGCAAATTTAAAAATACCAATATTATAAAGTTAAATGATGCATTTCTTAATGCTACCAATATAGTGATGATCACAATCTACATTCTACACAATACCTACATTCATGGCCACAACCAAGGGGAGGCACAGAGGGCATCTCCTCCTCGAAAAATCAGAAAACAAATCTTAATGACACAATCAAAAATATAATACTTCGTTTAAAACGAATCCTATTATTTACCCTTATATGATATTCTTATAAATTTCTTACATCTTCCATCATCATCTTCACATCAAAGTAATCAGTCAAGCTTTAAAAGCTCTCATTAGATCCACTATATCCTCTAATTCTATATTCCTCTAATTTAATTAGAGATTTTAATCGATCCTATTTTCAAACTTACAAATTTTTTCAGTATTTGCCCCCCCCCCCCCCTCGCCTTTTAAAAATTTCTGGTTCCCTTAACTTCTGGCTATCTCTATACTTGTTAATGCACTAAGTATAGAAGTAAGGGTTTGTAGAAACAGGAGAAGAGATGATGAATAAAATGATTATAAGCTTTTCTGTTGCCGACGTCTTGTAAAGCTGTCTTGCGTGGCCATGTCATGTTTTATGGAAGAATTTTCTTGGTATGTTAATTTTTCTTCGTGGTTTTATGTTAATTTGCTCAAAGTAAAAAGTCGAGGAATTTCATTGAAAAGAAAACATTCTATACAACGTAGGTAAGTCATTTGTTATAAGCGAAGTGTACAGTCATAACCTCTCTCTATTGAACACTGTATAGAAACTTGAGATAAATTTTCATTGTATAGGGAGAGAGGGTCTTCACAAATGAGAGATATTTTCACACGAATAAATTGAGACTTCGAAAAATGATTTACTGTTTAGACGTTTTCACCAGCCCTGGATTTAGACTGTGGCCGGACACCAATTGAATGCCATCCTAGCACCAATTGTGCCCGGTATGATTGTTGCGCTAGGATAATTATGAAATAGAGAATTTACTCCTGGACTATCAAATCCTACAGAGGTTGGTCTCAGACGATTCCGTAAAATGATAGTTTGGTACTAGTATGCTGCTATCATATTTTTGAATAAGTTATGTTAGTAAGACAAATAGCAATATTATTTTTCATAATCATTGATTTATATTAACAGTTTAATGGGTTTAGATTATATTATAAAAAATTTTTACAGCTTTACATCATGAGGAAACTTTTAAAAATGGAAAAGTTTTTGTGCATTATCTCAACTTTTCTATTTTGAAAAACTTTTTTTCTTGTTTCAATTTTCGCAGATTTATTTTTGCTATAGTCCATATCTTTCAGGTTTTGAATGAGTTATCTAATGCTTGGATGAACTGTCTTGCTGATTATTTACTTACCTTTCAATTGCAATTAATTTAACTCAATAGGATACAGTTCCTAAAAGATGATCGTCTCAAATGAGAAGTTTAGTAAGTATGTCTGCCTTATAAAAGAGTGTTTTATCCTATGTTTAAAGAGTAATTTTATGAAATTTACATAAAATTTGATACTCATAAACACACATTTTATTTTTTCCAGAGTCAAATTGTCTTAGTATCTATCCTGCTATCCTATACTAGGAAACGCATTTATTTTTTCTAGAGCCAAAGTGTTCTAGTACCGTATACTCTTAACGTTGTTTCTTTTTGAAAAGGAGTGTAGAATTTAACGAATGAAAAACCGGGATTTTTGTAAATCGCTCTAGATTTTGTTTTTTGGCGAATATAAAAACGCAAACAAACGCTGAAACCGTATCATCTGGCAAGGCTGCGTAGTTATGAATTTGAATTTTTAACTCTTTAGCCTATTTTCAACGCTGTCAGGCCAAGAATTTTGAAGACTAAAATCGTTAGCTTTATTTTTCAATGGACTTTTATATACTTAGTGTAGACGATTTTGATTTCTTTGTTCATTGATGCCATACTGCTCGTCAAGGGGTTAAATAAAGACATAAAATAAAGCAGAACACCTGTGCTTCAAAAGGTCGAGAAATTGCAACTACCCCTTCCATCATATACCTTCTGTTACCTCCATGAGAGCACTGATTGTCTGCCAGAAGCCAGCTTATCCCCAATATCACGTGGCGGTATCCCCGTAGAATCATGTAATGTTTCTCCATCAACACAGAGAAATCTTTTCTTTCTCCATCATAAAAAACAACAACGAACTATCTATCAATTACGGGATTAAACATGTACGCACACACACACACTCACACAATTGAATTGATCCTTCTGGGTGTGTTCGTTGGAAAGAGACACGACACATAACATTTTCTTTGTTTTTACAAGACACGCGCACTCAGGCAAGAAAGCCATTATTTTATTGGCAGCGCAGATAGGGAAGAAAAGCGACCAATCATCATTCATTACACGTTCTCCTAATCACACAACTTTCATAATAATCCATTCTCCCTATTAATTAGCGATATGTGTTTTCAATTCCTATCCACAATTCCTGTCTATGTATCCATTTGTATGATGTTTAATGTCTATTGTTACTTCATATCTAATTGGCTCACTTCTATGAGAATCGTGGTATTTCCTGGTGTTTGTTATCGCAAATGTAAAATGTATTTTCCATCTCTTTCATTGTTCACCTGATTTACATGTCGTAGGAGTCATGTCATCGTAATACCGGTATAATAGCGCTCGTATATATATACTTGATCACATCCATTCCCCACTCCAATCACTAATCTATAATACATGAGAGGCTTACGCTTGTACTTTGTTCGTGGTGTATCGAGAAAAGCATCAATCTTATCCATTATAGCCGCGCCTACCTTCTACATAATATTGATTCCTTCACTTCAATTGCAGATCAGCCAGGTAAAATGTTACACGCCTATCATACAACTCCACACACTATTCATTTTGTTTCACATTACACACACACAGGTATGTATATACGTTGGCATATATGAAATTTCATTTGTGTAATTTCTACCTTTCCTCTTCAGAGCACAACCTCATTTAACATTTGCATTATTGTACTACTGCTGCATATAATAATAATAATAGAATAGGATCCAAGAATGCAAGAAGTAAGCAAGCCTCGGCATTATTATTATATTATTATTATTCCATGTAATGTAACTCATTTCATTCTTCATAAAAGTTTCCTATTTCCGCCGGCCCTGCGTTTTCCATTTTACTCGCTCGTAGCAATTAGTTTTTGCGTCTTTTATTTAAACGCCTACCATTTTTCACATGTGTTCATCAATGTCATTCCCAAATTTGTCTTTCATTTGTTCCAACAATCTATTCTGCTTTGTTGGATGGAAGGAGGTAAGTGTTTAAAACTTTTGAATTGAAAATATAAAACAGCATAATCCAGTATTGCTAGGATTTTCAGTAATGGTATACAATTCATTATGAAAGGTTATGACAGGACTTCAATAATGGTGTCCAAAATTTATTCAATACAATCATGTTGGCTTCAAATTTTACAGTAGTTGTGTGGAAATAGTTAGTTACAAATTTTTGAAAAAGGGGGCAAAAACTAAAAGATTTTTTGCTATTAGTAAAAGACTTTAATTCAACTCTGAAAATAATTATTTGTATAAAACTTAAATAGATTTTTTAGATTGAAGTTAAAAATTTTAATTTTTTTTTAAATAAAAAATCTAATTAAAAAGTTTAAAAATTTATAACATGCTTATCTGACGGGGGGCAACCAGAGCCGTATCAAGGGAAGGGCAATTGCCCCGGGGCGCCACACCTAGGAGGCGCCATTCATTTTCCTACCTAAGGAGCACTATGGGGCAAGCCCGCCTCCAAAGTCTGGCTCTTATCAGCATTGAGAGAGAAGTTCTCGATTGTGTTGATTTTGACGAAGTCATCGAAAATTTTACTGCTGCTAAAACACGAAAAATGAACATCTAATGGAGGCTGTCTTCGACTCAGACAGTATATATCTGAATTATGTGGCTTAATAAAAATGTGAGCATTTTTTTTCTAAATCACTTTTTAAGCCCGAATGAGGAGGGGATGAGTGAGAAAAGAGAGAGCAAGGGGTGAGCGGCTCCATTCAGGACCTTTGCCCTGGGGCGTCACGATCCCTTGATACGGCCCTGGGGGCAACTACCCCTTCTGGTTGCTCCCCTGTTTAGTTATGATATGAGCTTGTTTCTAATTTATTTGATTAGATTGCAGACTCTTCTTAAGCAGTAGTGCTTTTCCTCTAACTATGTGTTCAATTATTTGTATCAAGAAATTTTTGCACTTATTGGTTTTATCCCATAAACCCACTGTGGGGCCCACTGCGGTCGCATAGGTTGCAGTGGCCTAGGGCCGGCCCTGACCATAACTATTAAAAGATAGCTAACCTATAACCAAGGCATATGTTTCCCTTAGTGTTGCGAAATGGGCCCATTATTCGCAAAATTTTAAATTAATAAATTTATAGTTTAAAAAATTTTAAATTGCGAGATAACTCTTAACTTTGATAAAATTTTGATACTTTTTAATGCCAAAACTATTTGTTAATATTTTTTCAGTTTTATAACCCTATTTAAAACGCAAAAAAATTGTGATTAGATATGTTATTCAGTACTTTTCAAATTCAGACAAGGTTCAAGTTTTTGCTATTTATTAATATATCCTTTGCCACGTTAGCTCCGAAGTTTCTCATAATCTTACTCATCCCCTGCCCTTCCCTATGTTAGGGTAGTGTTTGTCATTTACCTAGTTAAATAGTAAATTTTGAAAACCAATACTGTCTATTAAGCACTTATGTAATTTTACTCTAAAAATTAAGATAAAACATTATTTGTAGCTTTATTTCTTCCTTTTAAAATGTATTTTATTCTAAATAATTTTTTTCACTTATTTTTATAAAAAAAAATATTTTAAATAATTTTTACATAAATTTTGAGATCTTAACTTCCATCAGTAGTAATCAGGCAAACCAAAGGCTTTCAAACTTATTTTTTCTTTATGTAGCTGAAGTATATCAACGAAAGCTGTTACATTTTCAGCATATATTTTGTATTCAAATATTTTGAAGTTTTTATTCGTATACATATGAGTATAATTTCCTAAATCCATGAAGGTTAAAACTAAAATTATTCCAGAAATGCCCGTCCTTGAATTCCTTAAATATGTCAATGTTATATAATTTTTAACATGGGCTTCAAAAAAATGAAATCAAATATTCGTATACCACTAATAAAGATTGCTATCCCCCACAAAAATGATTGGTACTCGCAAAGATCATTGATACAGCTACTGTGATTCTAGATCCCCGCAAAATCAGTGTTCTCAAAATGGCTGGGTTCCGACATTTCCACCACTTTGCAAAAATTTAATTGAAAAAATTACCAATTTATATTCTTTTTTTCAATGAAAATATTATCTTTTCATTAAAAATTATTGTAAATTTTAAAAGCGATTAAAATTAATAAAAAAAATAAAAAAAAATTTTTTTAATAAGATAAAAATAATAGATAGAGTATTTTTCTTTCCACGTGAACTGTTTTTTATCTCTGAAAAATGAATAAATAGTAAATTATTTTTTGGAAAAAAGAAAAAGTAAGCAAAAAATTCAAAAAAAAGTTGAAAAAAAATAAACAAATCAGTATTAAATAAATATATTCGGAACAAGAAAACTTTTTATTCAAGTCGTATCCTTTTTTCAGTATATACTTTAAAAGTACTAATTTTTTGAAAATAATTTTTGTCAGTTAATTGCGAAATTGCAATTACTTGATTAAGTTTCTTTTTCCAAATTTATGCTTAACTTTCATTCATTTTATTTTATAAAAAAAAATGGAACGCCCTGAATTCAACAGATGGGAATGGAAGAACTTTATTCTTTCCTTAATTTTTCTTATCATTGAATGTAATTTTATGTGGCTATCAAATGCAAGAATCCAATATCAACACCATCATAATATTTATACACATTTTAAAAGGAAGACATTTCTTGCTATACCATGAATATAATTATTATTAATCATTAACATCCCTGATAGTATCAGTGTAGGCTAGGCACAATTGCTCTTGCTTGAAAAATGCAAATGAATTCTCATTTTTCAATTCTAATTATATACAATGAAAAAAAGCTAACGATGTTTGCTACTAGCGTTGGGTGCGTGCTACATTTAAATTTTAAATAGCCGCCATCCCTCCCATCTTTAAATGGATGAAAACAATGCAGTTGGCTTATTTTTCCTTTTTTCGCGGCAAGGCGCTAATTGCATCTCTTTCTCTCTCTCTCTCTGACGAGGAGAGTAAACGTTCCAGGTGTACTTCCTTTTCCATTGTCACGCATACTACCAGATCTCTATCAATAGCTTCCACCATTTGTCCCTTCTTTCTTACCAGGATACCGATACCTGGACCAATCTTTGAAATCAAAACACGCACTTAAAGAGGTCTCCACGCAAGTTAGATGAATTACTTTCCTAGAGTGGCAGTAATGCTTCTTTTGTTTTTTTTCAATTTATATTTTTTCTCTTGGTGAAGATGCGACCTTCCATTTAAAAACAATTTCTTGGTGAGTATCCTATATCTACTATTATAGATGATAAAGCCTTATTCTATATTTCACATACACAAAAACACACACACACACACAACGTTAGACACCTACCTTGATTGGTAAAGTGAAGTATACCAGTTCTACCCCTTTGTGATTTGTTTCGGGCTATTTCGCTATATGGGCTTTTAAACCTGTGCACTGGCTGATAGCTTTTCGTACGTGCTCAATTGCTCGCAAACTAGAAACCGTTTTACAAAAGAGATGATTTATAAGTGCTGCTATGGAATCAGCATAAATATGAAGGCGGCGCCATTTTTCTCCTCCCCCTCGCCCCGCCTTTATTAAGAAAAGTTTCAAGAGCGTAAAAAGTGCTACTTGTAGAACAATTTTTTTCCATTCACGACCACGACAAACGATTCAAAGAGTTGAATCAATCAAGACCATTTTTGCCAGGATCATTCAAATTTGAAAGCATTTCACGTCGTCTTCCTTTAGCTTTAGGTTCTCTTTTGAAGTAAGTTTGCGCTTATTCCAAGTTTTATTGTATGCAGTATGTTCATGCGATTCTCTTCCAGAGATTTTTTATGAGACTTTGAGGAACACCACACCCAAATAAATTTTTTGAAGAATAGCAACCCTAGTTTCGCCGTTATAAATATAAGATGAACTGAGTTTATTAATGCTTTTTAATACAAATGGTCTGCTTTGCATTAGATATCGTCTGATTATTTCGCTCGTCGGGTTTTAAAGAATATTTTTCATATTTAAAATTGATAACTTAGTCAGTTGGATCATTTAGTTTGACAATTATTTGGTTAGTTGTTCAGAGCATTTATTTTTTGTCACACTTTTTAAACAACAAAGAGGTCTCAGTCAGTCAGAATTTCAATAACGATCGGCCATATGTGCGGTCTTTTATATCTGCTTTAGGAGCACAGCTTACAATTATAATAAGGTAAATGTACCGTGGGGTGTTTTCATCGAGAAGGCACAATTGCATTACTTGTATTGAACTATGAGGAAAGTAGACTTGATGCAGAATCGAGCGCAAGACTTTGAGTTATCGAAATCCAGTATCTAACGAGCCTCACTCACGCCTCCTCCAAATCATTGATTTTTCTAAATTTTACTAACATATTATTTCTAATACAATTTGTTCGTATCCAGATTGAATGAAAATTGAAATACATGTTACCTTCAATTAGAGCAGCGTTTCTCAACTGAATTGAATTCGGATGGCCAAATTTTTTTTCTTAGCAAATAAGGATTGTATAATAACAAACAAAAAAAGGAAGAAAAAAGGAAATTGATTTAGTCCACATTTCAATACAAGTCAACTTTTTTCTAATTTTAAATCTCAGCTCGAACACCACTTATTTTTCTGAATTAAGGATTTGTACTCAGAATAGGAGAATGTGCGATAAATCATTTTTGTTATATAGAAGGAAAATTTTAAGAGCTCTATCAACTTAAATGGAATCAAGAATCCAAATTAAAGTATGAAATAGAGATTAGAATTATTTTTTTATTGTTTAATAATTTTTATTAAATATTCAAAAATGTTATATTTATAATAAATTATGAAATTTTGTTTTTATTAGATTATATTAAAAATAAATAAATCATCTCAAAACGAGTATTATTTCTTGGTAAAAGGGGAATGAAGGCGCCGTTTACAATTCAAAAAGTTTATCAAGAGAAAACATGGTACACATTTGCTTAATTTTTGACGTGATTTGAAGTTTAACAACTCGATTGCTTATACAAAAATAGTGAATCGGATTTTATGATACCACTTGATCAAGCTATTATACTTTTATTATTTTTTTAGTTTTCCTTAGAATACTTTGAAGCGTATTCCTAATGAAAATGTAAAGTTAGGTGGCCATTTTTCATTTTGTGGTTCATTTCTCGACCATGTTAATTCAACTATTGTTATGTTAGGCGGTGTAATTGATCTTATTGGTTTATCATTTCACTATTAGGATTTTTTACAAATAAATAAAAAAATTCTATAATTCTTTCTTACTATGCTGTACTATTTTGGGTGCACTTTTACTTCAAAGTATTAGCCTTCGTTTACACATACATTAAAAACCTATCTTCAATGAACGTGCTCGATTTGTAGTTAAACATTTTATCATCAAACCATGATTATCTTCCCTAAAGGATGATAAAATGAGCAATCTGATCCATATTTAAATTCTCATCATCATGAACAAATTTTATCAGTACTCAACAAGTAACTAAATTATAAAAGAAAAGTCGTGTTGTTGTTGTATTGGCAAAAAAGAATACTATATTTTTCAACAAACTTCGCAAACAATGAAGGATGCGGAGAACAATAAAAGGGTAGGAATAAAGTGTGAGGATTTCAAATTTGATATTATTTCTTTAAATTGATTTTATATCGCGTTAAATCTCCTCTAATTCCTCCTACTTGTTGTGAAAAAATGATGCTATCTTTGCGAAACCTTGAAGCAAAAGAACTTCTTAACAAATGTTCGTTTGAATATAATGAAACTCGAATAAGCTGTGATAACGCTAATACACACGCACACGCACACGCACGCACATATAGCAAACACAACATTTATCGCCACAAGTGAATTGTGATGCTGCATCAAGACGGGGATTCAGTTTCACACGGCTCCTTCCTCATTTCCTCACGTTTTTGCAAAGTAATATTTTATCATCTCATTTGAGTCCATTCATTTCTTGTTGTAGTTTCGCTTTGAAGTATTTACTCTTTTTTTTTTATAAAAATCATCAAAAATTTCTGTCCATTTTTGGGACAAACTCTGCAGAGCATTTAAATTGCCTCTCCCATCCAATCCTTTTTTATGGGTGTTCTTAATTTCTTTTATACACATAAAATGTATCATTTTATTAATTGCTAAGGTACCGTAAACACTCGTGTCTAGTTCGCTAGCTTTCATAATCCGCATCCCAATTATAATCCATTATATTCAGTATGGGTATCTAGTCGAAATCCCCGAAAACTAAAATAAGCGCTACCAAAATCCTTGAAAACTAAGGTAGCAGTAACTTTAGTTTTCCGGGATTTTGACGAGGAACCCGTAGTACGCGTGGATAATCCGCCCCTAACTGCTTGTATATTAAATGGAAATGAAAAACTGTTTTCAAATTATCATTAATCTATATGCTCGTGGTATACCATATGCTTTTGCGTATTTTCATTGACACACTTTTCTATTTCATCCAACATTTTTTTCTTGCGCTAAATTCTATTTACGTAGATAACCGACACCCCGTTTTTAGTCCATTAATTCGAGTAAAAAAGTGAGGATTAAATGCGAGTGTTTACGGTATTTCAAAGCAATAAATTAATTCCTTTTATAAACAATTGTCCACTCTTATCTTAATTTACTTTTAATGTCGTCTAGTTTTTCTGGAATCAAATGGGTTAATTTGAGGTGCTTTGACACAGTGGCGGATTCAGAAATTTCTTATAGGGGGGCCGAAATCTACTTAAATTTTTTGCAATTTTGCTAAAAGTCTTCAGAGAATACGACAGCTGTATTATGTCTTTTAGAATCACTAAATACCTATGTTTTTATATTTTAAATTTATTTTTATACATGTAAGGGTAATTTTCGAAGCCATTTTTCATAGGGGGGCCTAGGCCCATGAGGCCCGCCCCTTGGATACGCCACTGCTTTGACATGCTTTGTAAGAGAAGAAGTAGCATCATTTTCAGTACCTTTTTCTTTCTCATCTTCTTAATCAAACTATCCATTGTGCCATACGACTCCATCATCACAACCCCACTTGATTGAGGCAGGCAGGATTGCTGACTGAGCTCAAAGCGAGGCGTCTCTTTCTTGGGGCAACACAATGAAGTCTTTTAAATAGCGGGCTGTACACTCACCCTCCCCTTATTCTCTCATTATGGCGTAGCCAGACCCTCTAGGCCTTCTTCTCACCTCGTTTGCACGTTTTTCGTTGGTGCTGTTTTTTCGTGAAAAACAAAGCTCAAGTCACCACGAATCAATGATAATGGTATATAGTGGTGTTATTCATTTTTTAAAGGTCCTTTCATCACTGATTGTATAAATATTGTTGTGTGTACATCACAGTAACAAGACATTCATTCATTCATTCTTGTATTTGTGCTTTAACATCTATTATTCTCTTTTGATCGCCAAGTCTGTAGTAGGCATGGAAATATTTTATATTGAATTATATCACTAGTTTATATTTTTGGTGCACTTTCTACACAAAATAAAGTTGAAAGAAATGTTTTATAACGCTATCATGTTTTTCAATGTCGGTAAGTACAATTTTATTCAAAGTTTAAAATGCTTAAAAATATGTTAAAACGACTTAACGCCATCTATTCAGCAATAGAAACCACAATTAAAAAAATTAAGTGTACTTTTGCTGCAAGTGAAAGATAGAGGAAAATTACATACCTGATATACTCGTTTGTCATGGGAAGTTTTTTATAATATATTTATGGGAAATTTTTTATGAATCAGCACACACATGTAAATATGTAAAATGAGGGAATTTCTACAGTTGAATATATTTTTTAAAAAAAAACTTCTCGCTGTGAAAGAATGAAAATGATGTCAGTCTGACCTGATCTCTCCCCCAAAAAAAACTCGAATTCGAGTGATTCTATGTTTGTTTCGGGATCCATATAAAGTATATAATTATACATATTTACAAATTCATATGCTAAGCACATAATTTTGGCATCTCTACGCTTTCTGAAGATTTATCCAATTTGATAGTTGTTAGGAATTTATTGGAAAGAAAGTTTGATGATATTCCCAAGGGCATTCAACAATTGGAGACATCATGGAAGTCAGATTTCAACGAAAGAATTTGAGTTGAAATGATATCTCATTCTAAATCACTTTTTAAAGTTAGATTTTTTCAATATAAAATATGTGGGATACAATGAATTTTTGACAAAATGTTTTATATGGGAGGCAAAAAAAACTTTATACCCCTTATTACAATATCACTGAAAACGGAAAGACAACTGATGAGACACACAACATATATATAATCATTCTATCATTTTTTTAATAAATACAAAGAATTTAGCTAGCGTAAAACATACAACTTTACATGGATTTGATTTGTTAAAACAATCGATTTTATGACTTTGGATGATAAGTATAATTAATATGTCTTAAGCATTACCTCTTGATGGAAACAAACAAAAATATTTTATAGACCTTCCAGCATTTGTACTTTGTCTGATGTTTTCTGTTCATAATGAATAATAAATAATGCATTCTTGGAGTCTTTTAAAACCTTTTTTCCGACATTAAATATGAAAAAAGATTGCAATATATTACAAATTTTTTGCTTAAATTTTAGAAATCATAAATTAAGTATTTTCACTTGTTTCTTCAAAATGCAAGCAGTTTTAAAAAAGTCTTCACAGTTCATCAAACTTCCACGAACTAATTCCGAACTCTTAGAGAGTCGTGCGTTTCAAAACTACAAAATGAATTTGGAGTTTCCATCATTCAATTTCGGAGACAGAAATAATTCACAAAAACCCCAAAATTTGATTCAAGATTTCACTTTACAAAGGTTTTTTTTAATATAACTTTCTCCTTATGCTATTTTTTTGAAGATAAAATTTTTTAACTTTATTTCAAACATTATAAGGATTTAGAATGCAGACAAAATCTATTTATCTATATTAACTCTGTGTCTACAATTTCTTTGCAAATATAATGTTATTTAAGCTTATTTAATATTTATTATGTAGAAATTTTTTTGAATATAACTTATTTAGCTTTTTCCAATCAATACAAAACAATTTTCAAGTCATTGCTCTTCTTCTTCCATCAATTTCAAACTTTGTCATATCAATAGCGCCATTTTTTGTTGAAGAAAAAAGAGTTAGTGCAATAGATATAGCATATATTAAAATAGATGTTTAGCATTTTGATTCCAACATAATTTATTTATTAGAATTTTTTATTTTATTTTTAATATATTTTTATTTATTGTTTGTGTTGAAGATGAAAAATTTTTTATCTATTATGGAATTAGGTTTTCCATCTAATTCCTTTCGAAGAACAAAAATTCTAGCCGTTAAAAAATAATTTTTTTCTACTTGAACTAAAATGGGTTAACTAACAGATCGTATTTTTTTAAGCAAAGTAATGGATGAAAGGTGCAACAGTCAAGAGCGCCTACTGCATTCTCCATGCAAAGTTGATGTGGATGCCTTGAACGAAACATTTTCTAGCAATTTGCAGAACAGTAGCTTGTACAGCATTAAATTCATGGTATGCCATTAATTCATTTCATACGAACTCATCCACAAACCTAATTTCTTTTCAATTTGTTATTTCGTCCTCTGTTATGCCTTTAATTTTGCTTCTTATTTTTTGTCTAGTTGCATGACTTTTTTTGTTTAATCGAAGTGAATCCTTCATTTTAATCAGAATCATTTGATCTTAGGACTTTTTCGCCATAAAGTTTATTGATTTCTAACTCTTTGAGGACTAAAATTTTAAAGACTATACGTCTGCTTTCTTTTTCAATGCAAATTTTTATATTCAAACCAGACGATTTTCATTTCTTGAGACACCAGTGTCTCATTGGTTCTCAACGTGTTAATTTTCGCTTGTTAAGTTAAATCCACTTGAATCGTTGAAAATTCAAAAATTAACTTGGGTAGTCTAATATTTCACAGATCGACAATTAGTTAATGGACTGGGGATAATTGTTCATATGACTTTTCTGTGAAATAATTTATTGTAACCCTTCTTTGTGTCCCGAAAACTTCTGCTTAAATTATATAAAAACTCGTTGAGAAGGAAAGCTAACGATAGAAAACGACTGCTTCAAAGAGGTAGGCGTAATTTAGCGGAATGCATCACGTTATACCGTTATTATAACCAATAACTATTTATTGAAAAGATACTTGACAAAGGTGTCAACTGATAAGCAAATAAATTGTAAGCGAAGGTGTCCTTTGAAAGAATGTGACCAATAAGCAAAGATTTAAATAAAAATACTTTATTAAAATGACAAGCAGACGTTTTCGACAAAATGTAAACGTGCATGTCTATATGAAATAATGAATGGGAAAAAATGCTACAAGGTTTATACAAAAATGAAGACATTTTTTTTGAGAGAAGGCAATTTTTTCCAAAATGTTTGCTATGGATTCTACTAATAAAGTGTCCTAGTTTTCTATTCAAATCTTCAATAACTATTTACCTGATACGAATTAAGAAACAAATTTGATTTTAACAACTATCAATAAAAATTAATCAATTTAAATCTAAAAAATGAAGCATTCAAGCGAATTTCAACTGAAAAAAGATATTAGGCATACATGTGCATAATATTTGATATGGTTATGCGTATTTTTTTCGCTCCTCTGATTCAAATTTGTGGCTACGCTCTTGATAGCACGTGGCACGACTATTGCAAATTTATGGTTCAGCCATCATCATATTTACTTAAGGTATATTGATAAAAAACGAAGTTAACCGTTTGAGCACCAGAATCTTGAAGACTAATCACGTGCTTTCTTTTTCAATGGAATTTCATAGCTATTTCTTGAGGCACTGATGTCACACTTCCCTTCAAATGCTTTTGAACAAAGAAATCATCGTCACGAGACTCTAGGTATAATAGGGGAAGGGGAGGCTGGATATGATCAAATGCATTAACCCTTGAGAAGCAGTGTGACAGTGTGACACCCGTGTACAAAGAAATGAAAAAAAGTTAGATACATTTAATATATTTATATCTGACAAAATCACATATGCGCTGTATATTTTATATACGATTACTTCATTTTTTTGTCTCTCTTGTTATTGCCAGACCACAAATATTTTGAAGTAAAAAGTTAGTTAGGGAAACTCGAGTTTTAATTTTTCATTTGATCAAAAAGTTTCAATTTTGTAAGTTTTTTACGAACCCTACTCGGAATGCAGCTACTTTCGGAAAGTCTTTTTTAGATCAGCATTTTCCACGAAATCATTCTGTGCAACTTGACTTCTCTGTTTAGACGATAGCGCTTATGAAAGCAAAAAGTAGCGAAAAATTGGGACTGAGTTTTTATTGCTCAGGCGGAGAAGTAGATGATCACGGCAATCAAATCATCTTCATTAAAGAGGTTTGTGCCACACTTTGTTCTCAAGTAAGAGTAACTTCAAAATGTTATGATTCTTTTTTCGACTTAGATCCTACCAGATGGAATTGCTTACAAAGATGGACGCCTTAGAACATTTGATCACGTCATTAAAGTATGTTCCCTTTAAAAAAGTGTTTATATATACTTCTATTGAGTGAAAAATTATTTTTTAGATAAACAACACAAAAATCAACTCAGAAAGGGCTCTTGCCACGGCTTTCGCAATTACCACAGCAACCAATTTCCTTTTTGAAATTGTGCGTTTCACCCCCAATGTAAGATTTTTGATTCATCATTAACTCGTGTACAATTAAATACTTCGTTCTTCTTATTTCCACCCTTAACGTAGTTTTGGAGGGAAAGGCAAGATAGATACATGTCAGTAGGGGGCAAATGCGTCTCTAATCACCCTCGTGTGTTGCTCTTATGATTTACCTAATTGTTCCCTATAAAGTGTAAACTTTTTTTAATGTGTGCACAACGCGTATTAACCCATTAATGCCCAACCATGGAATTAGATAAAAAATCTTAATTCTCTTTTTTGTAATATTACTCATTTGGTGTCAATAGCCAAAATTTCTTTTGTAAAATTTAATACCGTTTTTAGTTTTTTGACAAACGGGTGTACACATATGTGCACGCTAGGAAGTTTTCAATCTATCAAATTTAGAAAAGATAATGTTATAAAAGCGATAATACAATTTTATTTAATCTTAAAAACATTAGCACAATTTTGAAGTATGGAAGAGTTTAAAATGTCCACTGTAAATGCATAAAGCCACATCACAAGTTTCACATATCACTCTGATTCGCCTTGCACATGAAGAAACAGCGCATCTTCTTACTTTGTCCATCTGTTTTGGCCAGTGTGATCTTCCATGAAGTCGTACACTTTCATCTACTCTCACTTTGTCTTTTTTGAAAGGTTTTCTCAGGAAAATATTAATACATGCTTTTTTATCGCTCAAGGAAGATGAAACACTTCTCAAAAACCACAGTAAATCGTGGCCTTTGTTGTCGTTTGCCATCTTATACAGCATGAAGGAAAAGCGTAGACAAAAGATTGGTGAAATGTGGCCACCACCACTTTTTCGACTTAATGTGGATTCATAAGTTTCTCGGGGCCCAACTGCACCACTGTCCGCGAACGATGGGTGTCCAGGATGGCAAAAAAGAGGTTCTCCTTAGGGCGCTTTGTGCTTTCCTTCTGGCACAAAGAGTCGCCGAAGTATCCCTCCGATGGCGCCAGAAGATTATGGGCATCCTCAACTATTATAGGGCAACACTCCGAGGAAAATTTCGCATCATTTTGGCGCTGTATAATTAGGATGAGGCGCCCGAGCACGGCGAGCTGGTCCAGCTCGCCGTGCCTAACAACATGTCAACCATCGTCACCCCCTCCGTACCAGCAGATTCCGCCTACGTCAACGCCTCCTTGCAAGCCCTCGGATTTGTCACCTCGAAGGGCCAGGTGGTTCACCAAGACTGGCATATTGCGGATTTGGAGTTTCTAGCAATAACTCTGAGATATTTCCTCTGGCCCAGCAGAAAGATCTACTCTGATTCAATGGTCGCCATAGGCTGTATCCGAAAATTGGGCAGCAAGTCGTTCAAACAAGCCAGGATCCTCCTATGGCTCGAAACATCCAGTGCCTGACAGATGCCCTCCGTAACGCCGTGGAACAGGTCAAGTCGGAGGACGATCCTGCGGAGGGCCCGTCACGCACGCTCCCAAAGAACCCGATCCACTCCTTGAAGATTTGCACCATTGCCATGGATTCCATGGAATGGGTCACCTTCTTTGAAGCAATCTGGAGATCCTTCAGAGAAAAAACCAAAGATAGAATGGCAAGGTTCTCGCCTCTGGTGGCCTGAGCACCAATCGTCCGCGGACGGAGGTGGAATTGGGCCCCGAGAAACTGGATAGACTGCACGGGGGAGAGGATCGATTTCTTGACGTTTATGCGGATTCCGCATTCGTCTTCCAGAAACCGATTGAAGGCCGTAGTGATCTTGGTTGTGGATTCCCGATCCTCCCTCAAAATCAAGAAGTCGTCCAGGTATAAGATAAAGCGGAATTGGGCACGCTGTTCCACTGGTAGTCTTTCCTTGAAAGTTCCTAGCAGACGTGCCACCACGCTTTGTAGGACTGCTAGGCTAAAGCACGCCCCCATTGGCAACCTGGTGAACTGTCAAATTTTCCCCCTAACTTGATACAAAAGCAGTTCCTCCATTCCTTCTGGATTCTAATGCCATAAAACGCATCTGTAAGATCCAGAGGGATGGCCCATTTGAATAAGAGCTGAACGTAGCGCAGCTGGAAGGGGCCGTGAGCTTGATAGCTGGCGTGGCGAAGAGGTCCCGTGAGAAACCAAAGTCTGCCACCAAACGAGTCTTCCCATTGGTCTTGGGAAGCAAGAAACACGGGGAGACTATTCTAGGGCGAATCACCTGTTTCAGTACGCCAGACTGGACAAGTCTCGGAAGAACCTCCTTTGTAAAGAACGATTTCTTTTCCTTAGGCGGTGCTGAGAACTTGGCGAAAGAGTGGAAGGGGGTTTGCTTATGAGCCTGGACAAGATTGAAAAATCTCTGGACAAGGATGCTAATTGTGCCCTTGTGTCGTAGGTCAACTGGAGCCTTGAAAAGCAGGGCAGTGACCTGGAGGTGGAACCCAGGGCAGGGGCCCTGAGTCTGGCTGAGGTGGTAAATGAGGAGAGCAGTTTCTTACATGATGCAATGTCAATGATCGATTGGATCTGGTCCTCAGCAGGGTCTGGGCAGGGGTTTTCGTCCAGGTCAAACGACATCACCTGCGAGAAAATGGTTTTCCAAAAAAAAATATTTTTTTTTGTTAAAAAATTAATTGCTTCATCATTTTCTTTTTCGATTTTTTTTGCCTGGATTATTGAGTCATCTCCATCTTCCCAGATAACATGAACACCATAAGCTTTGACTTCTTTTACTATTCCATACACTTTAGTTGAATTGTGAGACTTTCCAAAACGATTATAACTCCATCTTTCTTTCAAAGGAACTTTCATATCATCAAAAAGAAAAGCTTTTGCACTAACCAAATCACCTTTACGATACATAATATTACTAACAACTTGGTATTAAAATCAAGAGCAGCAAGCTACAAAAAAATCAGTAAAGTTTTATAAAAGACAATACACATTGAATCATCAATCAACTGATGTATACCAGTGAGTTGTGCACACATGTGTACACCAGGATGCACCTGGTGTGCACATTTGTGAACAATCAATTTTTCTTTAGAGTGAATGAGAGCAACTTTAATGCTTACATTAATTGGTCATTATATCATGTTATATAGCTCTTTAGCTCAACATAAATACAAAAAAAAGGAAAAAATATTTTTGAAAACCTTTCATTTTATCGAAGCATTTCAGCAACTATTTAAAGATAAAAACTTTAAAAAGTTTTTGAGCCTAAGAGTAACATAAAAGCAATTATTATATTTATTTTTTTTTCTTTTTGTGATAGTGAAGGAGCAGAATAAAAATTAGAAAAACATTTAAAAACTGTTTTGATTTTTTTTGAAGGCTAAATTTTGATGTTTTTTTTATGTACACATATGTGGACACTAGGATAACCAGTTGTAAAAGCTTTTTTTTCTGAAAAAAATTTGAGAGTAACTGCAAAAAATTTTAAACTTAAATACTGATTTATGGCTCTTTATTAGACATTATAAATAATTCATGCCTCTTTTTATCCGGAGATGTGGAGCTATCTCTGTTATATATAATTGAGAAATGTTTAAGATTTTTTAGTGCATTATTTTTAAAATATTCTGTAGTTAATGTCTTTGGAAAAATAATTAAATATTTTATGGCTCGTTCATCCTCTTGGTACCCCATCTACTTCTAGTATTCGTTTATTTTTAAATTAATTAATATATTAAAGTTTGTGTGTTTTGCGAAGAATATTCTAAGTTGAAAATTGCTTGCCTTTTTTCTGAAAATGTACATAGGAATTGGAAGCATAAATTCCAAATTTCTACTATACAAGAACAACTTGTTATAATCATTAAAAACAAAAAGCATTGCTTATTGCAATGAAACATTTTGATGGGAAGAACTGAATTAAACACTCATCTAAATAATAATAATGAATGAATATAAAAATTTGTCGTTTAAAATTTGAGTCCGTTTTAGCTGAGAGATTTTATTTGAGATAAATCAAAATGATAATATGATTATAAGAACATTTTGTTTTTAAAATACAAAATTTTTTAAAGAAATAATAGTTTTTATAACAAAAAGTGTTACTTCAATTTGAATGTGTTCACATTTGTGTTTGTACGTAAACAAACCTTTCTAATTTTTGAAATAATATTTTTTTTATAGATAAATAACTAAATATATTTAATCTCTCATAAAGCAAAAACAATTAATAATTTTCGTGTTTTTTAAGCCAAGTAAAATTGCTTGCCATACAGAAGGATTCTATAAAATGAACCTTCAATTTGTTTATCTGCCTCCTCTTTTCTCGGACATTATCCGTCACCAAAAATAACCCCTTTTTAAAATCAAAATCTTTATTCGGAATTTGTTTTTGAAGTTTTTTAATTTAAACTTATGTTTTGAATTACATTAAATCGAGATCAGGGTGTCAATCAAATCACCCTTGCACCTCATTCGCTGCGCCAGGATTACAGTGAGACGTCCCGACCATTTTTTTTTTTACAAAATACTCAATGACTTAGAGCACGAGGTTTCCCGTTTTACATCCATTTTTACAATCGATGCATTTTTAGCAGGAAACAACTTTTTACAGTCTATTTCACTTCATCAATATCTCATTTCTAAATATCCCAAAATAACTTCATTGGCTTTAAAAATTTTATGTATGTTTGGCGAGACTTATCTTTGCAAGAAAATTTTTAAAATTGGAAAAGAAAATTTTTATTCAAACCTTTTAAATGTTTTTTAAATATTTCATTTGTTTCAAATTTTTTATGATTTTTAAATTTTTTAAAACAACTGATTAATAATTTGAAGTTATTTTACGACGCATTTTTTTTCATAAATGATTTTATAAATTAAATTTTAAACTTGAATCCATTCGATCAAAGACAAAAATGGGCTTTACACACACACAAGTAAAAGTGAGAAATCATTTTAATAGGGCAAATTTTTTCTAAAAAGTCCGAAAAAAATTTACACCAAAATTATCTTGCACGAGTAATTAGGCTTCAAGAACATGCAGAAATAAATAAATTCACGTTCAGAAACTCCCATATAGAAGAGAGACACTCATAAGGGTTTACAGATACACCTACAAAAGTATGCAAGCATAGTGTTTTATGCATCGACTCAAAAATCATTAAGACCTGGGTGCCGCGAAGTAGGATTTTTCTGTACGTAAATAACCGAAGGGTGTAGTATATGTCAGCAATCTTTGAAAATCACGCCATTTCTTAAACTTCACCCACAAAAGCTACGACAATATTTGACGAAATTTTTTTGACTTCTCTCGTGTAGATCAATTCTTGCGTTGGAAGAAGGGAAAATAAAAGTTAATTTATGAAAAGTTTTACCGTTGCATCTTATAACACTAAAAGTAATGTTCTGTTATGAATTACATTTTTGATCAAATTACTAACAAACAAAATTCAAAATCATTTTTATTTAAAATTTAAACGTTAAATTTATAAAAAAAAAATTCAAAGGGTCGCATTTTCCTAAGAATATCCGGTCTGCTAATCTGGGTTCCTAGATATGGAAGTTCATTCTCTTTCCCTATTTTTGGAAATAATTTGTCTGAAGCTTTTTTTTCATGATAGTAATTAAAATTAATGAAATAAATAGATACGACGAAAATACTAGAACGAGACCACATGACATCAATTGACGCATTTTTGAATTTATAAGTTTTTTTTACTTGGATGTTTTACAAAATTGATATTTAAAGTTTTCAAAGTTCTAATATTTTTATACAACACTTGCAATCGTCTTTTCATTTCATTTTTTATATCAAACTTTGTTTTTTCTTTCATACCTTTTATAAAAGCGTTCTTTTGTTTCTTTTTTTTAAATAAAATTTAAAGCAAATCTTCATTTTACGTCAATTTAATTTTTTGCGCGTTTTGATAAAAATTTTTAAATTCGTCTGATCTTAAAAAACTTTTATTAAATAAAAGAAATGTAAAAAACATTTTTAAACTTTGGAAGTATAACAATAACACCATAATGTATTTGAGAGAACTAGAAAGACATTTTTCGTTGCAAGCCTTGTTGACCCATTTATCCGTATCTACAACATATAGAAAGATTTGAGCAGTGCATTTTAGCTTGATAAAATAATGGATGAATGAATTTTATTGAATAAGTGAAAATCATGAGTATAATGATATTTGGCACAAGGCATATGCGTCTCATCAAAACTTCTTTTTGTTTGATGCCATAACTTGTGCACTGTGTAATAATAATAATAATAATTAGACTGTTATGGCTATTTCTTGCAATTGTGTCGCAAAGATTAGCACACCCACATTCATAAATAACTCAAAACGCGGTGATTTTGTGATTTATTTGCCTGATAAATATTTAATAATAGCGCCAATGAATTTCTTGTATAAAGTTGTAGAATTTGCGCCTCTCTGATTAGTGTTGCATTTTGAATCACTCCAACTACATGAAATATTCATTGTTTTAGAGTCTGTTTTATATATCTGTATACTCGCTAATACTTCTCTAGTAATTCCCATAATCACAGTACTACTCGAGAGATTCAATTATCCAAAACTAGGCAATACATACATACATACATACATACAAACACCGAGAGAGAGATACACAGACAAACAGATGCACCGATAGAAACACACACTCAAACAAAAACACAGACACACGTATATATATTTACACACACCGATACGAACTTAGACACACACACACACACACACACACACACACACACACACACACACACACACACACACACACACACACACACACACACACACACACACACACACACACACACACACACACACACACACACACACACACACACACACACACACACACACACACACACACACACACACACACACACACACACACACACACACACACACACACACACACACACACACACACACACACACACACACACACACACACACACACACACACACACACACACACACACACACACACACACACACACACACACACACACACACACACACACACACACACACACACACACACACACACACACACACACACACACACACACACACACACACACACACACACACACACACACACACACACACACACACACACACACACACACACACACACACACACACACACACACACACACACACACACACACACACACACACACACACACACACACACACACACACACACACACACACACACACACACACACACACACACACACACACACACACACACACACACACACACACACACACACACACACACACACACACACACACACACACACACACACACACACACACACACACACACACACACACACACACACACACACACACACACACACACACACACACACACACACACACACACACACACACACACACACACACACACACACACACACACACACACACACACACACACACACACACACACACACACACACACACACACACACACACACACACACACACACACACACACACACACACACACACACACACACACACACACACACACACACACACACACACACACACACACACACACACACACACACACACACACACACACACACACACACACACACACACACACACACACACACACACACACACACACACACACACACACACACACACACACACACACACACACACACACACACACACACACACACACACACACACACACACACACACACACACACACACACACACACACACACACACACACACACACACACACACACACACACACACACACACACACACACACACACACACACACACACACACACACACACACACACACACACACACACACACACACACACACATACACACACACATACACACACACACACACACACACCCCTAAGCCCTTTTTCGAGTCTCTCTGGGCCAATCTGATTTGTTTTGAAATTAAGGATTTAAGCTAAATTACTGATAGATTTATTTTTTCTTAACACTAACGACTTCAGTAGATGTGTAGATGGATTTTAAAATATTGATATAGGAAAATAATTTGATGAATAAATTTTGAATATTTTAGACGAACTGTGAAGAAAGCTATCAAAAGGAATGGACACTAGACAATGACTCTGGGTTTGGTTTGAAAAGTGATGGCAGCTCAAGAAATGATGATAGTAGTTCCGAGAAAAACGATACCTTCTATGACTACCAAAAGTTTGACAATTTGAATTCAACGCAAACCGACCCAAAAAGTAAAGTAGGAAACAAAAGCAGCTTTGACGAAAGTTTTTGTGATGAAGGGGAATACAAGGGAGAGAACAATGCAGACATTGATTACCACATATATGAGTCTATCGCTGGGGATGAAGATAGTTTTGTTTATAAATCGTCTCTACAACAAGTTGAAGACACCCTTGAACAACTATCAATTGCAAATCGATCCAAATCTTTCGATGTTTCCTATAATGGCAGTAACTTTTTAGATATACATCCTATCGTCAAGAAGTACAACAAGAAGTACATCAAAGAA
Organism: Nectonema munidae; assembly: GCA_030549495.1. Taxonomy (NCBI): domain Eukaryota; kingdom Metazoa; phylum Nematomorpha; class Nectonematoida; family Nectonematidae; genus Nectonema; species Nectonema munidae. Next base: position 274,162 of record JAUIRK010000875.1, on the reverse strand, counting down.
AAGAAGAGACAGTTAAAAGTGGGCACGGGTGTTCCAGTTTCGAGTCAGCGTAGCCATTCCATGTCTAATAATATCGGGCGTTCCAATCTTGAAAGTGCTCAATTCATCTTCGAACACACAACCAAGTTGTGTCCGACCGTGAATCACAAGGGCACGCAGCAAAGCAAGTCCACATCCAGTATTCCTTTTCCCAAAACGATGTACACAAACACGCAAAACCTGTCTCACACCATCGCCCTCCAACAAAACCTCTTTCTACGCGCCCTCTCCACCACGACAGGTTCCCAGGACCTCATCGAGTGTGATGCCTATGACTACAAGCCCCACGCCATCGAGTATCACCAGAATTTGACGCTTTCTACTCGATGGAGAGTGAGAAAGCGAAGGGATGGCGTCAAATACGTGTGTGCCAAGAAAGCCTCAAAGTCCTCTTTAAAGAAGAATTCCGTGTTGGCTTCGTCCTCAGCCTATCTGCACAGTAATCGGGGAAGCTTCAGAAATACGCCTAACCCCAAAAGCACGCACCTGGCCAGAGCGCACAAAAGTGAGAGTTGTATCAAGAAGGGCAGGACGTCGAGTTGTGTGAAGCGATTAGGGCTGCACAGCATCCTCAGTGTCACCACCGTGTGAACCTCCCCACACAACTAACTCCTTTCTCGAAGAAAGCCAGCAAGTATTTCTCTCCCACGTGCAATTTTTCATCCTAAAATCAGAGAAATACAAGAATAAAGCAGATTGAAAAGCAAAAAGGCTTAAACCCTAATATTTTTCAGTGCGTGTAGCCATTTTTATTATTCTTACTGATTTCAACTTAGTCTTATTACATCATATATTGTTTTGCGTGAGTTTTATTCACCAGTTTATTATGAGTGGAAGTATTTATCAAAGAAATAAAATTTTAAGTTATTTTTTAAACAATGACAATTGCACATTATTATTCATTATAGCTATTGAACATTCAAAAAAGAGGTGAAATTATTTTTTGAACTATAAACCTGTTTCTTAACCTCAGAGCCATAAGAAGTTGACAAGCATTAAATATTATGCGTACAGATACAGAGAAACAACTTTCTACCCTTCTAATTCCCTCTCTCTAAAAATGGCAGCTAGCTATAGCGACCAATTTCTTAGCCCCAATATTTTGGCTATCTTTTAACAGTTTTCATTTCCTTTAGAGCAGTTTTTCCCAACCTAGTCGTCGCAATTCGAACTGGGGGCGGAATAAGTTTTTTGTGCTCGCGTGATTAAATGCTTGGTTGTCTTAATGCTTGTCCCTTAATTTAGACAAATTTTTGACTTTTTTATCACCTTTCTTAACCGGTTATCGACCACAGTCGACATATGTCGACTTTACAAAAATGTGATTCGTCTGCATTTATTAATGCTTTTTAGTACAAATCTTCTGCTTTATACTAGATATCGTCTGATTATTCTGTTCGATAACGGATTAATGGGCTTTCGAGTCAGTGTAGCTATTCCATGTCTAATAATATTGGAATTAGCGCTTGAGAAAGGAGAGTTTTTCTGACTTAATGCTAGGTGTATTTTATGCCGAAAGATCAGAAATTATATTATCCTGCAAGTGCCAAGAAATGTAAACAAACTTAATAACCCAAATGCCGAAAGAAAGATACTTGGTTTCATTACATGAAATTCAAAAATAAAAGTTTAAACATAAAAAAAAGTGGAAAATATAGGTTTAAAAATTTCAATTCTTTTTAGTTTTTCCTAAAAATACAGTACGATATATGCGATGTTCGTACACCACAAAAGTGTTGGTAAAAACAGAAAACAATATTTTTTTAAAATTTAAACATTTTTTGATTAAAATCTAATAATACACAAAGCTTTTTACTTTAATTCCAAAATGGCGTTTGATGCATTTTGGGAGAGTTTTGGAACGAAATGTCAACATCCTGACTTTTTATTGTACTCAATTGAACTAAACAAGTGTCCCGTGTTGTCAAATCCTACCATGTCTACATGATTTAGGCTTGCAAAGTTTTTGAATGCTTGTGGATTAATTCCATAAATTTATAAAACTAAACTTCAAGTGTCGAAAAATTGAAAATACTTTTTTACTGAAATAAAAACTTCAAATTTTTTTTTAAAAAGTTCATTTTAAGTTAATACTTGTAAAACTATAAGCCGATCCTTATATGGTCGTCCCACATATTTGCTAAAAAATTCAAGCCATGTTTAGAAAAACAAGAGTTTTTATGATAATAATCAACAAAACAAAACATAGTCTTTGTGTGACAAAAACGATACTTCAAACTTTTTTTGTTATCGATAAGGGAAACTATATTACCGTATCTTGTAGCATCAATAGGATTTGGATTAGTGAGGGCTCTAAACGTTGAAGGATAAACACCATACGTTTAAAGTAATAACGTTTGAGCTTATATACGCCTTAAAAAAAGTTGATCTTTTCTTTCAGGAAAAGGTGTCATTTGAAATATCAACCACGTGTGTAGTATCAGAGTATCGAATAAGCGCATGATGATAGGCATATACCATTTCAAGAAACAAGTTTTGATCCATGCTATCTACGTGGCCCATTTGCACATTGTAGAGTTGCAGCATTTTAAGTTGTCGAATCTTTATTCTTGTCTTCAGTGTTCTTGAGTACATGGGAATTCGATTTGTGTTTTCAAAATCATATTTATTTTAATTATACCATTGACAAACATCGAAAATATCGTTATTATATCCACAAAAACTTCCTCTTTGTTCTTTTTCAAATTCTTTTTCACTTTTTATTGGATAGTTATAAAGTCTATTTTTTCTAATTGTTGCAATCATATTTTCTTTCATTTTTTGCATCATTTCAAACAAATTCATAGTTGAAAAGAAATTATCCATAACGTAGTGATAAAAATTAGCCAAATTTCTCATTATTTTTTTCCACAAAGTTCATTTCAACACTTCTCCCAAAGTTAAACCACCTATAAAGTTTTCTGACACCTTCCTTAGTATAAACTGAAATTAACCAAATACCCCGTTTCTGACCACTTAATTCTGACCATAAATTGCTTCAAGTGCCGATTACCATGATAAGAAAACATGGTTTCATCTATTGAATGGTATTCTGATATTGGAGCGTTGACATACTAGTTCTCAATTAAGATAAAATTTGAGAATGGTAGTGATGTTTTCATTCAACTTATCAACAAATGGCCTAATTTTAGTATACTTATCAGATTTATCAAGCTTATTATCATTATCACAAAAATGGAGGTACTTTTTTATTTCGTCAAATCTATCTCTTCTCATTGCTAATGAAACAATTTTAGTATCACAGTCTTCCCTTTTATTCGAATATATTTTGTATTTGAGTAGTTTATGCTAACTCATCAATGTGAATATCCCAAAAAAACTTTGAATTCTATTTTTGGCATGTTTAAATTGAAATTATTTTGTAAAGCATACTTGTTTGTATTATCAAAAATAAAGTTAGTTAGTTCTTCTGTTAAGAACAAGTTAAAATATCCATCAATGTCATATCACCATTATCGTAATAATTTGGACCATATACTTCCTTGAAACTATTAGTCTCAAAGTCTACACAACCTTCTTTCCAATCATAAAGTTTCTCCTTTTTACGTATTTTTGTAATTATAATTTGTTCTTCATCCTGCTCTTCTTGACCTAAATGTTGAGAAACTAAGCTTCCTTCTGCAAGTAATTGTTTACCACTAAAATGATCTATATCTCCTAATACTTCAGGACGGGAAACTTCATCTGTAACAACATCAGTACAATTAATGGGGGTTGTATGTAAAGTTGTGAATCTAAAATATTCTGATCTTCAATATATCCAAACAAATTATTGTTTTTATCATTCTTAAAAAGAGTTTAAAAATGATAACATTCAAATACTATAAGTAAAATTATTTAAACTATAATATTTATGAATTTTTGGTTCATACTTTTTCACACAAACACACACAAGGCCGGTTACAAACTGATTTGACCAATTTTACTCATACTGGCACGGCGCTTTGAACAGGGCCCTACGTTCATATGCTTCTGCTGTACTATATGAAAAATATATAATCTCTAAAAAATGTCTAGTATTTTTCTTATAAAAGAATTGAAAGAAAAAAAAATTAATTTATTTTATAACTAATAATACATTGATTAATAAAATTATTTTTTTTTCTACCGTTATTTTACTATATAAAGTAGGGATCCTATTATAATTATTATCACATTTTTAATTGGGCCGTGTAATATTTACCACTGGCGCTGAACAAAATTTGTTACCAAAATTTGATTGTATGAAATTGATAGAAATATCTGGCACAAACTATTTGACCTTGAGATATTTTAGAATTTGAAAAAAAGTGTAATTGATCATGTTTTTTAGGAATTTTTCACAATACCAAATGGGATTTTTGAACAAAACTGGCTAAAAGCAAAAAGAATATTGTATAACTAGCACTTATATTGTTTAGAAATAAAATTTCAAATTGTTTTTTGTAAAAATTTTTAAATCAAAAAAAACGTTTTCTAAAGTAGAACTTTAACTACATGATTAAATTGCAATGAACATCATACTTTATTAGAAACAATTGAGTTACGTGACCTAAAATGGTCAAAAATTTCTCAGAAAATCAGATGCATAAAAAACTTGATAACTTAATATTGGTTTTAAAAATAATCGAGCAAGTACCCAAGGATAAAAAAAGTCTTTTCAAAAATTTCAACGTGTGTACAAGTAACTTAGATAACTTTGCAATGATCTAAGTTCGACTTCATAACCCTGACACTCACACACAAACATGCATCGATAAGATCACGCTCTCAAAATTCATAAGATAGAGTCAATATGTTGTAACTATATTTGTTAGAGAAAAATACAATAATATTAAAGATCATCTGGGACACTAACTTAAAACAACCCAAAAAAAATTTTTTGTTGAAGTTGTAAAAAAGAAAAAAATATCAAAAGCAAAATATAAACACTCAAGCTACAATAAGCAAATTCACCATAACTGAAATGAAGATGGCAAAATAAAATGAGAGAAAACGAAACGGCGTACAGAATTGAGAAATGAGGAAGGAAAGAAGACTTGATGTTAAGCGAACCAGGTTATTTCTTCATCTGTTTGTTTGTGCTTACATTCTAAACACTAATCAAGATTGATCGGTTCGGAGCTATAACTATATTAATCAAAGTACCGTATCTGACCCTTACGGTATACAAAGTACTTTTTTTGTCCCTGATATGCGACATGCGGCATTAAAAGGATAAAATTATTGTGTCCTTTATTTTTGAGTTCAAGTAAATAAATAACCCTTTGACCATCAATACCATTATAAAATATAAAGCTATGTTTTAGTGAAACTTAACATTTTTAAAATTGTTAAATTTTTACTTTAAATCTGTTCATTACGTTTTATGTTTAATTTTTTTACATTTTATGTAGTACCGTTGGAAATCTAGAGCGGGCAGGAGAGATCGAAGTAGTCATTACCGCTTCCTTCTCTAACTACTCCACTATTGTTATTTATATTTTTAAAGCAGTTTCAAAGTTTATACTCTATAAAACAACACATAATGCTATGAATTTTCGTGTTCTAGAAAAAAATGTCCAATCTGCGTTCCACTTAAACATTTAAAAAATTGTAAATGTGCGTTAGAGAACAATGATAAATTTGCTTGCAAGTCATACACAAAATATCTTTATCTTTACTCTAAAAAAATTTTTTTGTATGTAGTGAGAAGTCACATTTAGAAATTTGTCAAGCTTACAATAAATTAGAATATACACCATTTTTAGTTCCATCTCACCATTTTGCAATTCCGTTACACCCTTTTGCGATTCAACCACACTCTTTTGCAATTTCGTTAAACCCTTTTGCAATTCAATCACACTCTTTTGCAAATCAATCACACTCTTTTGCAATTCAATCACACTCTTTTGCAATTTCGTTACACCCTTTTGCAATTCAATCACACTCTTTTGCAAATCAATCACACTCTTTTGCAATTTCGTTACACCCTTTTGCAATTGAATCACACTCTTTTGCAAATCAATCACACTCTTTTGCAATTCAATCACACTCTTTTGCAATTTCGTTACACCCTTTTGCAATTCAATCTCACCCTTACATATTTAAATAATTTTTTTTATATTTACAATATTTTTGCAACTTTTTTATTTATTTATTATGATATTGTAATAATTTAAAAACAGGAATATTGAAAGGAATTTCAAAAGCGTGTAAAAGAACAATTTTTTAAAAAGAAATTGCGAAAGGGTGTAACGGAATTGAAAAAGCATGAAATTGAATCGCAAAAAGTTCAACGGAATTGCAAAAAGGTAGAATGGAACTAAAAATGGTATATTTATGATTGCTCACAAAAAAGGGGATTGCCAACGCAAAAAAGTTGGGACCACTGCTCTAAAGCGACCAATCATCTATTCAGGATTGATATAACTTTATCTGCTTCTAAGTCTTATTCCCAAGCCAAATCTAAAAGAATGCCTAGAATGAATGATTTCCTGAAATTGGTTACACAAGTTTTACTAAAAATTCTTTATTCAAACCAGTCCACAGTGTGTTATATATGAGAAGGTCTTAAGTCAAGAAAGTATGAAACCATTCATTTTGAATCATGTCAAAAAAAACTAAAAGATAAAGCCATCTAGTATTTCAAAAAGCTTCCATAAAAATTTTTTAAGCATATGAAGTTGCCCTTTTTTTATTCAAAGCTGGAAGTAAAGTTTCGATTTATATATTTTAAATTTTGACGTATTTGTAGTCAGAAGCCAATAGTATATAATTTTTTGAAATGATTGATTTGACACTAAAACCTTGTTTTAATTTCAATGATCAGAAAATAAATCCAACCCTTTTGATGATATTTTAATCAATGTTCTGTGTATGGAAAATTTAAATTGTAGTTTATTTTAAATTTGCATAATTTTTTTATGCATTAAAAAAAAGTGATTCTCATGTTAATGTCAAAGTAGAATTTCTTTAACTTTGTGAATATACAGATTTGATATTAATTTTTTTGAAGATGTTCAATTTTGTTCAAAGCTTAAAGAAGAATATCCTACTCTCTCGATGCTTGTACTCACTATATTAGTTCAGTCTCCTTTAACTTACCGCTGTGAAAAATATTTTTCGGCAATGATGTCTCTAAAAAAAACTATGCAATAGTGTTTAATTAATTCTGATATGAGCTGTAGCTTAACAAGTATTAAGCTTCTCAGCGATTTGATTATATCAAAAAAATCAAGGTCACATATCGAATCAAAATATTATAAATTAAATGATTAAATTTCTTTTAAAATTATATGGACTATTCGGATAATAAGTTAGAGCAATAAAAAATTCGAATTTTTCTAAATAATTCGATCTTCCCAATATATTGCATAGTTTCAAAGGGATATGTCTCAAAAAATTAAGAACTACAGAACAATGTCATGGTTTCTATAATTGGAGAAAGGAGTATGCAAACTCTTTTATCTGATTTGATAATAATTTTCGGAATAATTTTATTATTTCATCCAATCAAATTTCACTAAAATCAAAATAATATAGATACGATTACGTTAGATAAATATTTCTGTTATTAAATTGTTTTCAGAATAAAACTAACTTCGTTGAATAGAAGTATATTAGGTACATCACAGAATTGGGATACAAATAATCTAAAAACCTGTTATAATGCATTCCCCTTTGTAAATAATGAAAAATTACTACTATATTAATTTTTTAGTTAAACATTTCAGATTATATTTTTCTAAGGCTTATTTTAGTAAGTAAACATGTTTGAAATATTTTCAAATTCTTTTCTCACAAAATCTTTCTTGTTTTGGTTCTATAATGTTTCAATCAGTGATGGATAGAAAAATGAAGTCAATTTTATAATATTTTTTCCTTTAAAAGAGATATTATTTATGAATTTAGTTTTAGTTTATTTGTCGGTATCTCATCCAAGGGAAGAATAAACTTTCATAGCTGGAGAGATGATAAGGATATTCACGTTCGGGAATCGAACCCAGACCATCTGAATCACTCCCACCCCTGCCGACAAACGTAAAGAACGCAAATTAACTATGCTTTTCTATATCTATTTTTTTTGCTAAACGTTATAGCTATGGAAATAGGCAAGTCAATAATCGTCAAAATATAAGCTATATAAGATTTATCTTGGAGAAAGTGCGATAAATGCAAGAATATCACTCGAAAAATATCATTTTGAAACAATATACTGGTATCAGGTTCAGAGAAGACTTAATCTTAATGTAAAAATATTTGAAGAAAATTATTTTAGCGAAAGGAAGCATAATCATAATTTAACAAATGAAAAGATCTGTATTCCTCTTTCGTATTAAACTTGTTATATTTTTCAAAAATGATCGCCTGTCTTCTAATACAAATATATAATTTTGTTTATTCATTCGTAGTTTATTTTTTTCGTCTAAACGTCATTTACATTAAATTTTGTTTGCAATTGTGATTTAGCTTCAGTATTTCTATGAATAATTCGTTTCAGATATAAATATTAAGTAGAGTCTTATTGGCTAGTACGTGATATACAAACGCGCTCTTCTCTAAAACTTATAAGAACTATTTTTAAAGGTTTGGTGACACACGACCACATTACATTTTGTTGTTGCTACAATCGTCGCTTAAAATAAATTTTCATTTGATTCTGATAACTTGATAACTAACTAATAACTATTATTAATTTGTAATTTAGTATTTTTTAACAACGTAACTAGCTAGGAAACAAACAAAAAACTAAATTACTTTATACTACTAACCAACCAACCCTCTTATTAATTAAAAAGATTAACTATTCATTGAAGAACATAGTTATAAAATATTATCTATTTAATTATTATATAACGATTATCCAGTTATTCAAAATTAATGTCTAACGGTCGGGTGCCACACATCGAACTATTTCATTATGATTTTTAAAATTAAAGTAAATTTAGTTTTCTCAAGATATCTCATTTCACTAAACCTAAAAATATTAAACTACAATATTTGTTGTAGCAAAGGTTTATTCAAATTTTTAAGCTCTCTTAAAAGTTACTTATAAAAGCGCTATTATGAATAATTTTCCTTCTACCTACGTTTACACTTGAAATATGTCTATCTAAGAGTATTTCTAGAAGAAATACTAGATCACTGATTTTTTTCTAAATCCGCATGTGTTGTTTATTTATTTTTGTGTATAAATCTAATTTTTGGTTTCTCTAATCGTGAAATGAATTCCGTATTTGGCTTGTGAGTAGATTTTAGACGGTAGAACTTTTTGCCAACCCAAATATATCAAAATACACGCAAATACACAGAAATATATTCTATAAGAACATAAAATTAAAAATGTATTAGATAAATGGTTAAAATAAAAAGACATACAGATATTTAATTATCAACGAGGGCTGACAATGAAGTATTGTTTAATTTAAATTAAAAATATAATCTAGTATTTTTTAATCTTTTTATAATTTAATTTAAAATTAATAATTTATGTATATTTAACTTATTCTGTGTATATTTGGATTTTTTTAATCTATTTGGGTAAAAATCCCACCCGATTTCTGATATTATATAATTCTTTAATCAAATATTATTTTAATTTTTTTTACTTAACGTTTTTCCTCATTACGCAAATCTTATTTTTCTAAAATGGTGAGTTCTCTATTTCTATAATATATAATAAATTGTATTTTTCTAATTACTTCATGTTTACTTTTTATTATTAAGAGAAAACATAAAATCCCTCAACTTCGTAGTATGAAGAAGGCTGAGATTGAAAAACTTTTGGATGATTACAGGCTTGAATTAAGTGAGTTTCGTGTAGCTCAACATTTGTATAAAGTTTCGAGATCTAAGTTGCGCAAAATGTAATTTATTTAGTTTTTTAAAGTTTTCTTTTTTTTATATCTTTATTTTTTAGAAAAAACGTTCGAAAAATGATAGCAAGAATAAATACCGTTATCACTGATTCTCAGCGTCAAAATTTGCGCAAACTTTATGCTAAAAAAGCGAAGAAACCCCTTGATTTAAGACCGAAGTTGACTAGAGCAATTAGAAGGAGGCTAACCAAAAGTGAATTGAACATAAGGACAAAGAAACAAATTCGCAAAATGGCTAATAATCCAAAAATTAAGTTTGCTGTTAAAGTATAAAATTTTGTGTTTTTATACAAATAAAATCAAGTTTATTATTTTGCATTTTATTTTTCATATCCTAGTTTATAGTTATGTAATTTGTAATTATACATCACAAGGTTATACTTTACCTTTTTTAATTTTTCTTTTAAGTTTTATTTTCCATTTTACTTGTAAGTTATTTTATGCTATCTTCTCACATAGTTTGTTTTGATCTTATATATTTTCTGAAATTTTCTCCTAGTGAACACGAGAATTATCAATGATGGCTTCGATACTAAAGATTTTTATTCATTATCAGAAGTCAATAATCGAAATTCGTGTTCAAGAAAACCTTTTATTCTTATCTTATCAATCTTGACTCTAAAAGTTTCAATAATTTTTTCAAAATAAAATATGTTCAAATAGACCAGGTATTAATGTAATGTCAAAGATACCTTTAAAAAGTTATAATCTCATGACTTAAACATTTAAATTCATTATCCAATTTCTTCACTATTTAAGCGAATTTTGATTAAAAAATTACCCCAATAGTGAGGGTTGGCTTTACTTAATCTTGTTTTTTTGAAACCTCAAAATATCGATCAAAAATCTAATTGGAAAAATTTGTGTCTCAAATGTTTTTCCTTACATCGGTACTTATGGGTTATCTCTCCCCCCCCCCCCACTCTAAAAAAATTTTAAAAAATTAATTATAAAAATATATTTATAAAATGTATTATAAAAAGATTAAAAACCCTCACATCTAGCAATACATAGAATTTTTAATCAATAATTTGATAAAATAATTCAATATTTAGAAAATGGAATGTCTGAATTGAAAATACTTATTTTTTAATAACAACAGGAGGAGTTGCTTTCCTTTCTATTAAATTTAATGAGAACAATCATTGGCGTACCAAGGAGGGACGAGAATGGCGGTGGGCTCAGGCAGAACATATAAGTATTACCGAAGTTTTCCGAAAATAATCCAAAGGCTATTCGGAAATAATTTAGGCAAATTTTCCAAAATGAGTCCTTTGGGTTAATTTCGAGAAAATATTTATAATTGCAGCAAATTATTTAAAATAGAAGTGATGCAGAATCAAAAACATGTCTCAAATTTTTGCAAAAATAATAAAAAAATTTACATTACCTTCTCTTCGTCCAAATCTGCGTTCAACTTTTTAGTATATATAAAAGTGTATCCATAAGATTTTCGAAAGAATTGACTGTATTGCTAATTTTTTACAGTAATATCTATTTTCAAATTTTGCAAAATAATTGATCAATTGCACTCGCTCAATCGAATTATGAGAAAAGTAAGATTTGATACTGGAAAGCCAGGCGTCTAGTCAACCACACTCTTCCCCAAGTTCGTAAAATATATTTTTATAAAGGCCTTTCAAAATCGCAAGAGCTTGAACACGGGAGACAATCCCTCATATTTTTGAGTCACTTTCTTTCAAAATGATTAAGACGTGCGACAACGCGTACTAATTTTATTCGCTATAATCTATCGATATACCTATATTTTCTTGTCTATTTAATCCATTAAACCCCAACACTCTTTAAAATTTGAAAATTTAATTTGAATGTATAAAAAGATAAAAAATCATAAAATATGATATCTCATCAAGTCAAACTTGACTGTTCCCATTTGAGAACAATGGGGTTTTGCGTGAAGTTTTTTCAAATGAAAGAAAATAGTAAATTCACTGATGCGAATGAGAAACGGAAGAGCAATGGTTGTGCAAACGTTCTTTGTAAACTACACACTCCAATCTAGCGTTCTTTTTACAAACTGAAGATGATTACCAAGTGGTCCGCTCCTTACTATTGATCTTGGGTTTTTGATCAAACTCAAAACAATTGATCTTGTTAACTCTAATTGATCCATGTACCCCCTGTTGCTTGATAAACTTTTTACGAAGCAATTCTCATTATGGAAAAAAATTTATTAAGGTTCCATACCACTTTTTCCAAGTAATTTTTGGACGGTAACTTCCAAAAGATCCACTCCTCCCATATGGCGATTATAGGAGTTGATCAAGTATGGTTGTTTCACATTTATCTTTTTTTAATGTTCTTTGGACCATCTCAATGCTTTGGAAAACGGTTCAATGTTTTCGAAATTTGTTTTAAGTTGACATCTTTATTGTCTTTCCATTTAACCGCTAGAATATCACCATCATGAAAAGCACAAAACTCACCTTTTGCTTTGCTCAAAATCGTATCAGGAAACTTACGGTTCATTCTGTTTTCCATGATTCTTCCAGTGGCTCGTATGTTTTTATCTTTCAGATATTTCAACAATGAGTAAGAATTAAAAAAATTGTGGAAGTAAAAACAATGCTTTGAAGGATCGATATCGCTATTATCTATCAGCTCACAAATCACTCTCGTACCTAAACTATTTATCTTTTTTTCGTGTTAGGGGTCGTTCATAATTGACGTCAACCAATTTTTGCTTATTTTCTGCCCCCCACCCCTATTGTCAACTTTACCTATTCCCCTACTTTTGGTTGACATCAACTTTAAAAAAACAGAAGGCTAACAACTTTTATTTCATAGAAAAAATTCCCTCAATTCTTTCGAAAATATCGAGATTAAAACAATTCTCAGATTCAACTTCTTCTATTTTGTCCTCTTCATCATACATAATCATTTTGTGAATTCATTGAATCTTCAGGAACGCAGAATGATGAATGTTTGTTTTTCTCTTAATTGAACAGAATACTTCAAACACTTTACACAACTACGATGTTCCATAAAAGTTATTCCTTTAGCATCGATTTTCTGCAAAGAAGGGGCAAAACTCATCAAAGTGTTTACTCAATCCAAGATTTTTCAAGTGCTGAGCTTGAAATAATGAGCATTTTTTATTTTTATGCTTTCCTTTTCAAGCGTTTCTATACGTTTTTTCTACATTTCACTGAGCCCAGTATTTTTTGAGATACAAACATAACTAGCTAGTTCTTTATCAATCTTTACTCTCATTTGGGAAAATGATGAAGACTACGAAATTAATGGATAAATCTTTTTAACCGAGGTAGATGAAGAGCTCGTAAATGAATTAGACTTTAAGGAAGATCTTGATTATAGTAATTAGTTTTTCCTGATATTTTTGAAAAATGGAATTATTTCATATTTTAATTTATTTTGGGCGTAAGTCTTATTATTTTGTGAGAAATCAGAAGATGCAGAAGTTTTTGGAGTTGTTTTTAAAGTTTCAGATGATTGTGTGACTACTATACTATCTGGAGTGTTACTAGAACTTTTTTCTGAAACATCACTTTTTTTGAAAATCCAACTTGTTACTAAAGATTTATTTGTGAGCTCTTCTCTTGCCAAATCTTCAATTACCCGCCCGTATGTTTTTATATTGTTCTTTATCTCTGACAATAACAAATTACATTTTTTCTGAGATAAACATCTTGACTGCTGAGGATATGCTTTCAAAGTTTTTTCAAACAAAGCTTGATACTTTTTTTCTTTTTCATTTACAAAATTTTTATTCATATGAAAAACAATTTTGATAAAATAGTAAAAATTAAATTAAAACATTCCCAGCTTTACGTACATGAAAAATAATATGGTAAAAAAATGAATGAAGATAAAAAGTTCTGCCAATCAATAAACAAAAACTTAAACTAATAAAAGATTAAATTTAAAAAAAACTTTAATACACATATTTTAATTTTATAAAAAAAAATTAGAAAAATTTATTTTTTTAATTTTTGAAAATTTAATACCCCACAAAAAAATTAAAAATAATGTATCCAAATTTTATGAGTAATAGTCATTTTAAAGAGAATTTACACTAATTACAAAAATGTGTTTAGATTTTAATTTACTATTTATTAAAATAATTTTTTACGCTTTCAAACTTTGAAAAATGGAAATTTTTACAAATTTAACCTTGAAAAAATAAAGAAATTTTTTGATTTAATAAAATTGAATAACATATTTGAAATCAGCATATTAAATCTATCAAAATAAATATACACTACCATAAAATATATAAATGTGCAAAACTAATCTAGTTCGATGGCTCAACTGTCTAAGAAACAGCAATAGTTAAGAGAACAGGATGGTTTTAGGGATGTGTGATCCCATATACAAGTTGATGTAATTCAAATGTCACTAATTTGATTTTAACTTTTTGAAAATTATTTAATTTTAGTTTATTTTTTCACTTCTAACAAAATTTAACTATTTTTTTAAATCGCTGTTCTTGCTGTTGATGTCAACTTTTTTCAACCCCCCTCCCTCCCAGGTGGTGTTGACGTCAATTGTGAACGACCACTTATAAGCCCACTGTATAAATTGACTCTAATTGTTTGACCTTAAAGTTTTACCTAAAGTCTATTAATTGACCGAATGATGTTGCCAGTACCCAGTTCTTGAAACCAAATCTCACAGGTTTTCCTCGTATAAACATTTTGCAGGAATGACGCCCATAATAAGGGACCATCTGCTCATCAATGGATAATTCTTTCTCAACACCCCCGAAATAACTCAAAACGTTTATATGAGCATAAAGGGGGTCAATTTTGGCGGCTTTATCTCCAGGCTTTATGCAAGAATTGTCTGTGAAGTGGAAATACTTTTTGATAGTTTCGAAAGGGATTTCTGGAAATAGAATTTGAAACAAGAGGCACTTCAAGATCCTGTTGTTTGGACCAAAACATTTTTTGCCAAGGAACGTGATGGTAACCAGACATAATGATTATACCTAAAAAAAATGTCTAACTCCTTGCTCGTTATATCAAAATCTTGGTTGTTGTTTTGTAAAGCATATTTTTTGGATTCTTCCAAAATCATGTTTGTCAAAGCATCATTATAAAAATATCTGAAATTTTCAATCGGCTCTTTATTGACAAACCCTGGAAATTTATCTGAAATTTTGGAACAGAACTCAGAAGTATTGGAAGCTTGAGACCATTTAGGTTTTACTTTGGGATCAGCTTGGAAGTCGTCTCTCAAAAAATGAACTTCCATTCTTCCTGATATTTCTGAAGGAATATGATTATTATTTAACAAATCTTGATTGTCATCTGCTTCATCATCAGTAATGGCTTTGTCAGCATCATACCAAATCCAACTCACCGTCAAATCAGAAATGCTAACTATTTTATCAACCGCATCATCAAGGAATAAAAAACTTTCGTCTGTCTCCATTAAAAATCAAGAAATATCAATCAATTAATAACAACTAAAAATAAAAATTTGAACAGTAACAAAGAATAAGAAAATAGTAATGAAAATAATCAATGGGAACTACTGTTGAAAAAAATATGACTTGAAATGTACATAAATCATATTAGTATCATTGATAATACCATTGTTCCCATATGGGAACAAAGTGTGAATAATAAGCTCAAAAAAACTGTTTGTTTGAAATTTTAAAATATTACGTTTTTTTGATCATTTGATATGTTTTCTGTTTTTTTTTAGAAAAGTTTGATATTTTTTTCATAAATTTTTGATGAAATCAAAAAAACTCTCAAAAATAAAGAAAAGTTGATTTTTTTATTACATAAAAAAATATTTCACAATTTTTTATGAAACTTCAATTGCGTTTTTCGAATTATAAGTATGTTAGTTTTAATTTTATTTTTTAGATTTCAAAAAAAAACATCTTCAAACTTTATTAAAATTTATTTTAAAAAAAAGTTCCAATTTGAAAACAATGGGGGCAAATGAGTTAATTTGATACTTTTTTTTATAAAAAAGTTGGACTATATATTTGATAATATAAAAATGGAGAGGAATCAGGGAAACGTCATTGTGTTTTTGAATATTCACTACAATATACTTTTCCTGTGTATTTGATTGGATACTTTTTTTTTATAAAAAATTGCTTTCTACTTGATTTAATTGGATAAAACTGGGTAAAATAAAATATAAGAATTAAATGAACAACGATAACGGTAAAAAGCGAATACATTTAAACTTTTATTGATTATAAAGACGTATGCATGCACATGATTGGCACTTTGAAAAAGCTTCTTTATCTTGCCCAAATTTGTTGTCGTTTGTAGTGGAACTTTTGTATTCGAAGTTTTCTTTGCTATTCATCTTTGGTTGTTTTGATTTTTTAATTTTTGGTCTTGGAATTTTGAATTCTGTGTTGTACAAGTATATTATGTCCATTTTCTAGAAATCTTAAGTAAAGAAAAAACGTATATGTATGTATACTTGAAAATCATGCGAGCCTCAAATTTTCCATACCAAAACAAAAATCGATATCATATATCTTGGAACCTTCGCAAGACGGTCCATTTCATACCATACACGAAGGACGGATATATGCCGTAAAACTCCCATACATCAAAAAAGATCGTTTATGACGAATTTTGCATTTCCTACATAAATTCTATGTAAAATCAGAAGAAATAGCATTTTAAGCACAAAAACTATTAAATGAAAAAAATTATTCATGTGAGCGTAATAATAAATTAACGCCATCTGCATTACTGAAATACTTTCCGCAATATCACAAACCCACTTTTCTATTAGGTAGGTACCTCATGATGTTTTCATCGAGAAGGCCAGAAGACCTCTTGTATCGAACTATAAGTAAGTTGCAGGGAGCGGGATTCGAACCCAAGCATTTGAGTTTCGAATTCACACGTTCTACCAACCCACTCACGCCCTAATAGGTTTTTTGTTTATATGCATTTTCATTTCTTCAAACTTTTTATTTTGAAACTCAGAAATAAATCCAGTTCAATTTTCTATGTATCGCTCGGATCTGATCAAAACCGTGAAATGAATGAAGTAAATGCATAATAAACTTGCGCATGTGGAAAAATCCTAGGTTTCATGTTTACGATTTTGTTAGACATTGAAACAAAACAAATTTCATCCCGAGGAAATGATGAATGAGGAAGCTGTGTATGTGTTACGGTATATTAGGCATGTTACCAAACTAGAAAAATTTACGAGAGTGATAATGAATATGTGCTGGTTTGTTCATGAGATATCGTTTTCAATCTTCTATATAATGCACGATAGCTCTATCTTCAAAAGTAATTTTTGTATCCGAGCATATTGAAGGTAAAATATAAACAAAATTGAAGCGGTGTTGTGTGATGCCACGCAGAGAATTTTTTCAAATATGTCGTCACTAAACATTTGTGCATAAAATACATTTTGTACACAAAATTAAACTTTTATTCTGTCTTCTCAGTTTTTCAATTTTGAACTGTGTGATTATCTCCGTCATGCAGTCGTCTTCAAGTGTTTCTTCTTATGACATTACAACTTCTTGTTCTGAAAGTTTTACTTTGTCTTCATCTGGGGAGTCAGATAACCTTTCTGAGACGGTTTCAGATTTTTTACTTGCCCCAGACGGTACACGTATCAATGGGATTCTTTTTCTACGAATGTTGGAAGACCTGGAACTTTCAACATTAGAGATAATGTCGTTGATCCATATGGTCCTAAAGGAGAGGCTAAATCTTTAGATGATCCTTTGAAAATTTTCCAACTCTTTTTTACTGTTGAAACAATATCACATATTTATCGTTGTACCAAATTAAAGATGGATGAAGCATTTGCGTAAGTCAAATTAAATATTGAATGGTTTTAGTCACAGTTGACGTCAATGTAATTACTTTGCTTTTTAAAACTTATGTGCAAATAGATGCTACTTTTTTCGGTCTTAAAATTTTTTTCTACTTATAGGCTGACGTCAACTATGAAAAAATTTGCTTTAAACACATTTTATTTTAAATTCTTGAAAATTTCTCTTGAAATTTCATTTTTCAAGGTTAATTTATGATAGGAAAAAGAACGAGAGGAATTTTTAGTCTATATTTTGCGATTGCTCGAGCTATATTTCTCAAGTTTTTTACTAAGTGCACTATTTGGACATTCAAAAAACTTTTTATAGTTAATATATCTTAGGAGAAACTTGATCTCTATTCAATCATCATCTATTACAAAATCATCTATTCATTTGTAATACCAAAATATAAAAGTTATTATACTTAATTTTTATGATGAAAAGTTGACTTTCCGAAAAAGTGTTTATTCAAAAATGATGTTTGTAATTTTGTTACACTAATCAAACATAAAAATGAAGTCATTGATTTTTTATTCTTCTCTAAAGTTAGTTTTTGTGTTTTATACATATGCCTGAAGCTTTCATAAAGACTAAATTTTGTTTTGAAAAGTTCAGTATTGCTGACATACTATCTTATTTTGCATGTTTACTACACATTGGGCAGGCAAAAAATCAAAAATTAGACATGAAATACCTCTTTTATAAAAAACATGGAGAGCCATTTCTAAGAGCTTCTATAAATCGACATATGTTTTTACTAATCCATCGTTTTATACGTTTTGACATCAGGGTGAAAGAAACCCTGAAGATAAATTGGGAGCAATAAGAGAACTACACGATCATTTTTATGAAATATTCAGCAAGCACTATACTCCCCAAGATTGCGTAACTGTTGATGAACAGTTGATAAAATTTAGAGGAAGAACAGCTTTACGAATCTATGATCGATCCAAGCCAGGACGCTATGGCATAAAATGCTACCACTACAATGACGCGAGAACTTCTTATGTGCTCAAACCCGAAATTTATGTCCCTGGTCTCCGATAAAACTTATTTTTCGTCCGAGGAAATTGTAAAAAGACTTGTGGCAAGTTGTGAGTTGCCTAAAGGATGTGGCTCTTTACATCTCATGAACTTTGTAAATGGGCACCAGTGGCGTAGCCAAAAAATGGAAGTTGGAGGGGGGCATGCAAGGTATTTAGGGGGCAAGCATATTGGAAATAAAATAATTAGTATTTGGGGGGGGGGGGGCACTGCCCTCTTCCCCCCCCCCCCCCCCCCCCTTTGGCTACGCCCCTGATGGGCACGACAATAAAACTTCAGAGTCTGTGGCACTACAAGAGCAAATCGTCGCTTTATTCCTTACCTTTTCAGACCCGCTTATCTAAAAAGTCTCGCCTTACAAGAGTGCGAGAGTAAATTCCTTTACACAGAATTTGCATCCTTGACTGCTTACATTCCTCACAAGCATTCCCAAAGAGACTTCAAAGTAGTTTATATAATGTCGTCTCAACACTTGGGAAGCATCAACTTGTTGGGTCCAAGACGTAAACCGGAAACTGTTGTCGACTACAATAAGTTTAAATCAGGCGTTGATAGTTGTAATCGAATGCTAAGAGACTTCACTTCCTACAAAGCTTCAAGGAGATGGACTTTTCTTTTGTTTTGTAATTATTTAGACATATCAGCTTATAACAGTTGGGTCATCATCAAGAGCAACGCTTCATAAAAGTTTCCATCGACACAAAAAAGTGGAAGAAAGTACTTCATAAGAGATCTGTGTCTAAGGCTTAGTCACCTTTCAATGATAAACATATATAATGATCCTCTCACCCACAGAATCACCAAGGAACTCATTTCATTTTACGGGATGCAACAAGACATCCCTGAGTTTGCTTCCTCTTCTCGTGGATATTGCTTTGTTTCTACTTGTAGACCAAAAAAGAGAGGCACAAGAAAGTGCAGAACATGCAAAAGGCCTATATGTAAAGCACACACAAAGTACGTTTGTCAAAGTTGTGGAATTTAATTTTAATCATTTTTTTCTGCTTAACAATCAAAATTGAATGTTTTTAAGTTTTTTGCTCAATTGATTTTTATTTTTGCTTTTCTTTCGTGAATAAAGTTTAAAAAGTAAAAGGAATTATAGTTAATTTTCTTTTAAAGATGGCGTTAAGTTTTAAAAAAACTACAGTAGGAAAAAATATACAGTTATTCACTATCGAAGTTATCATTTTTGAAAAATATATTCCTTTTTGAAAATTTACATCCTAGTTTTTATATAGGTTGTATATAATATATTCAACGTAATTTTAGTTTGAAAATTACCATTCACGTAAAACTCCCGTTCCCTCTTGCGAAGGTTACTCATTTTGAATCTTTCACGTCCACAAGAATTTTCCAATCCAGTTTTTTTTTGGAAAAAATATATTAAACCCTATAATTTCTTTTATTTAAACGTTTTTATATGTTTACTTACTCACAAAGGTTTTTTTATTTTCAATTCGTTCTGTTGATTAAAGTAAATAATATCTTCAGTAAATTTTAAATGTGGAAAAAATTAACTTAAAAATTGTATTATACTTGATTTTAGGAGGTGCTAATTCTAGAAAAAGATTTCTATCAGAGTGCCTAAATCTCTACCCTATGTTATCATCATTATCCTTGAATTGGTCATCTGTAGAAGAGACTATTCATATGTTCTAAGATTAATTTAAAATTGACCTAATAATTGTTGTGTGTAAATATTTTCTCAATTATAAATAATAGAATTATTATTAATTTGAAAATTTTATGGTTACGGGCCTGGATATATTTAAATCTTGAGCGATAAAAAATTTAAATGAAAAAATTGCCTGCTCCAAGATTAGAAGCCACATACAATTTTAAAATTATTATGAATGTTACATTGTTTACAAAAACTAGGTGTATATTTCCGAATTGAATTTTACGCCTATCCTTGAGCTGATTAAGCGGGGGAAATTTTGAGTCCATAGATATACAATTTTTATACACATAAGATACAAAAATAGCTGCTCAAGAAAACAAAAAAATCAAAGGCATTTTTATTAAAACATAATTACAAGTATACTAGAATATGAAAATTGATATAATTACACAAGACCTTGTATTACAATAGTTTAAAAGTACTTATATATGTAAATTTATTAAGATTTGTTAGAGGTTTTCCAGGTTAAATTAACTAGTGACAAAAAGTGCTTTGGTTACGGTGAAATAGTCTTCGTTATTTCACTGGTTAATAATTATAATCAGTTAACTTTTACCGAATATTACCACTATAGAATTTAGGTTTAAATATTTTTTAATATTAAGTTTATATAATAGGTACATACAAAAAATTTACGAAATAGAATTCAACAGCCAATATTTCCTTGCAATTCATTACACAGTCACACAGAGGAGCCAAATCGCGATTCAATTTTTATTAAATAAGCCGATTAACAATTCGATAAACCTATTTTATTTAATCAATAGTGTACCTAGGACAAATTTCAGCCCCTAAAAGTTCTAATAACACTTCAAATGCAGAAAAGTGAATAATACATGTGTAATAGAATATAGAATATATATATAGAAAGCGAGGAAAGAAAATAGGGAAAAAAATTTAAATAGGAGAAATTTATTCGATAAAAATTCGACTTTATACACAGCGAAGGAAAGGTCTAAATCTTCGACTTTTTGTAAAGTCGAGTTTTTATAATGAATCTATAATCCTTCTGAAAAATTCCTTCTTTTAAAAATTGATTCTCTATTTTCCTTCCTCTATGAACACCGATTTCCCCTTATCAATCGTATAGAACTTATGGTTTAAATTCTTCTTGACTATCACCTCAGTTTAAATATGCTTTTCATTGTCATATAGTGCATTTCAACTTGTATAACTTCTACAACATTGTCTTCATCCAATCAAGTACTCACTCGAATATTTGCTTTGATTACGCTATCGCCTTTTTCATCAAATTTTCATATGTACTACGTCATCATCGTATTCAATCAATCAGTGCAACATAAATCAATCAGTGCAAGCAACCCTCTGAACTGAATGTTGTTATGCTATGCATATTATTTTTGATTATTTAACCCACCACACCTTCAAATATTTTTTGAAGCATCCTTTGACCTTGAAATTTGTCTTCTTCTCTTCAGGAGCATATAAGCATGAAATTGAAGAAGATTTATAAATAATTATTTTTTTTTCTGGATTTTATCCATGAGAAAATGTCCATTTATGCAATTATTAGCACTACTTGAGCGAATTAATTAATTAATTAATTAAGTTGTTTGTGGCGTTCGCACCCATCCTTTCGGATATTGTGCCCCGTCCGGAATGCTGAGTCCAAGTCTAACTGGACTTTCCATCCCACTAAACACCTACCGGCCCTTGTTACTGCATAGCTATACCTTGTTATATATATTATTTTACAAGAATTTATGTTACAATATATAAATACAACTGAGTGAAAGATACAATTTTAACGCGAACGCTCCCAATTTGGGAAACAAACTTATTGTCTAGTGATAGCTTGATTACTAACCACGTAGAATCGGGTCGCTAGAGCACTACCTAACCGTAAAAACCTTTGAATTTTTCAGAGGAAGAAAACCAAGGTAAAAAACCGGCATTTTTAATTAATTAATTCTTGAGCGAATTGACAGTCTAACTGATGTTAATTGGAAATTCGTGTATGGGGAGTTGGTATAATTGTTTCTTATGCAAGTTGGATTTGGGGTGAATATTCTGTAAACTATTTTTACAAATAGTTAATTTCCAAATAATTTTTTTTTCGCCTTTACCAATGATAGTTCAGTTAAAAAATTTACTTGCAATACCCTGCATTATAGAAAAAGTTTTCTGATAATACTTTGCCGCGAAACTTAAGTCAGTAATTTTTACTAGCCAATAAACTGACTATATTATACATTTATATAATAACAATTGTTTGAGATGGAGATTTTAAAGTCATTTGTTCTGTCGTCACTCGTCAGCGAGAGTATCACAAGATAGAGAAATATAGTTTTTACTTGGATGTCGTTGACCGATCAAAAAAAGACTTAAAAAAGACACGTTTGATGATTTATGGATAGATGTGAGAATATCATATATTTTATATGTGTAAATGGCAATGAAAAATGAGAAAGGGTGCTTTACCTTGCGTTCTTGTGATGTAAAAAGAGGAGAGATGAAAGTTGTTTACTGCGAATGGGAAAAAATGAGTTTAACCTGAGGGGGCATCCATGACCTCAAGTTTCTCTGAAAAAAACTCATTATGATTCATGCTACGAAAACGTCAAACAAAACACCACAACATCACCATCCTTCTCTCTGTATACATGAATCGCAATTACTATACTTCATAGGAACCAACGCCTCTGATATCCTCTTCAGTGAAAAATATATCCATTGGGTAAAAGCCATAACAATTACACCAATTTTTACCATGATAAATATGTGCACAACGACAGCCTGAATGATGGGGTTCTTATGGATTATAATCAAAGATAATAATAATTTGATTTAATGTTAAGACTTTACAAAAACGCATAGATTGTATAATCTTAGTCACAGTCTCGATTAAGAAAAATTCATTAGAAAACAGCTTGAACCAAAATTGCTGTATAAACAATCTCCAAGCTTGTCTCCACAAGACAAAGCTTTAATATATGTTTATTTTATACATATACATGCATTATATAGGATGATTGCGCGTAGTTAACAAATTTGATTAACGTCATCAATCATCATACAAGCCAATCCAAGACCGGTTTCGACCTTTCTGAGTCTCATCAGTTGAATGCAGATTGCTATTCAGGGGCGTGAGTAAGGTTGGTTAGATACAGGGTTTCGATAACTCAATGTCTTGGGTTCGATCCCGCATCAAGCCTACTTTCTTCATAGTTCGATACAAGCGGCGCAATTGTGCCTTCTCGATGAAAACACCCCGCGGTACCTTTACCTTTATTTACATCTGTGTGAATCGAGCTGAGCCTCAGGGGTGAGGGTGGACAGCACTTTTTTTCTGTGGCGTTTAATGTTAATAAATTTTTTTTTATTTCACTTACAAAAACTTTCCAATCCAAATTGTGTTTATGGTTTATCTAAATTTTTGTAATGAAATTTATTTTGTTAGTATGTATGCGATTAAAACTCATACAACATAAAAAATGTTAAAACCTAAATTTTAAGCCATTTTAATTTAAAGTCAAAACTAAATTTCTTTTAATCCATATATGTTTATTTTTCACAACTTTTAAAGAACATTGGTGCTATATAGAATCGGGATCGATTCTAATTATAATCAGAATCACAGAAATTCTTAGAATCAGAATCATTTTTTAATAACCCACTATCAGAATCAAAATCAGATCTAGAGAAACACAAAAATCAGAATTCTCAGTAATTGTAACGTTGGAAGCTTCACTAGTATACATCAGGAGAACAAGCAGAGTAGAAATAGATGACAAACCGAGTAGAAACCACGACTAGAGAACGATTTTTTTTATTCCTACAGCCATAGTTCACGTATACCTGTCAATTAGTGTTTTGCAGCTATGACAAACAATTATATGCATATTTTAGAGATAGTATATTTATCTTTCCACAGCTAGCTTATCTCGCCTGTAAATATTTACAAATGTGTTTTTTACTAATCAAAATTAGAATCGTATTTTGAAAATCAGAATCCAAACCAAAAGCAGATTATTATTATATTTTTTATAAATGAAAGATCTAAAATTAAGAATTAGGTCTCATTTCTTGTGTGGTAGCAAAAATTATGGGCAAGTTAAAACGGTGTCACCATTGGAAGAATGTTGAGAAATATTGTTTTAGATCATTATCTTATTGTGGCTATCAGCACGGGTGAAGAAAAAGTATTAGAACGATTCAAAAATTTTTTAGCACATGACAATATAAAATATTTTTTCTTAGTGATTACGGGTTTGGGCGAGGTTATCCCTTAGCCGACTCTTCATCACTACTAGTATGTATCTACATTAGAATGTTAAAAGTGAAAAATCTTACAAGTTAACGTGCTGTTTTTCTCTGATTCTCGTATTTAATTGAAACTTTTTCAGGTGCCCCACTTTCAGAGAAAGATAGCTCGCTCTGCATTCACTCAGCGTCCACCCACCCTCCTCTCTCCCTGTCTGGCGCATTCATCGTTGAACGCGTCACTACCAGCATTATCTGTGCAAAGCCTTCTTTACGTTCCCCTCCCATCGCACGCACTCATAAAAAAGGCTGTGTCGTCCACGCGGAATGTGAATTGCGTTTTCGTTTGTTACGCCAACTTGCTCACAAACGACACGTATGCATGCATATGCACTCGTTCACTGTGCTCTTAAAATTGACTTGGCGGGCATCATCTCATCATCATCATCATCATTATTATTATTACTATCACCAGCAGTAGCGTGCATTTACATACGCATAGTCCCGCGGGTACCGGACATTTAGCAGAGGGACATTTGGCTGAACAAAAATTTTACCAAAAATTTGTCATGTAACTTTTAGTAGATAAATTCATTCATCACATCATTTGTATATAGAAGCTTTGAATAATAAAATAAAACAAAAATGGCGATGCGGATTTGTATAGAGCACAAACTTGAAAACTTACTGGAAGTAAAACAACATTTATAAAATTGTCAAATTGAATGTACATTTTAAGAGAAATGTCCATTCTGCCAAGTATCCAGTTACTGTCCCCCCCCCCTGAGGACATTAATCTGGCCAAACCTCTTATACCTCATAAAATTTTTCAGTTCTCTTCTATACCAAATAAAGTTAGTAGAATATTTGATTATTTACTTAACTTCCATAATATATTATATTTCTTCCAAAATGGGCTTTAAGCTTACCTCGAAATAGCGCCCAAGGACGGAGATTATGATAAAAGACGGCCTTGTTTTCTAAAGAAAGTCGAGAAGTGTGGAATTATTGTTAGGATGCAAATATCAAATTATTCAATCAGTTTTTCAAAAGTTGTAGTTTTTTTCAATTCATTACAACTAAAATGATGAAAAGTGGTATTTGCTGTTCATTTAATCGGATTTCTTTGAAAAATGTAAAGACTTATTAATGAAAATTTTCAAAGAAGCACTTCATCAAAATTTGGAAAAATTAAGGTATTAGAAAAAACCCATGTTTCCAAAAACCATTGTTTATTACTACAGGAGGCTCGAAAAATATAAGCGGTCGGGCTCTTTTTCGAAGAAATATGAAAATTTTTCATTGAATTTTAATCCATTGATTCTTCCATTTTAACAAAGAATTTAATTTTAAGATCAAAAAACTATAGGATATTAAATATTTAAAAAAAAATATTCGAAATTTTAAAAATTTTCATACAAATTATACAAAAGGTGTCTCAGGATTTTCAACCAAAATTTTTTTGTCACTTTTATAACCATTAGGCTCGCTAGTCGATGAATCTAATGTTTCATTGTGATGACATTTTTATGCAATTTAACCCATTTACGACCAAGCAAAGCAGACGATATCTAAAAAAAACGCAGACGATTTATATTAAAAGTCATTGAAAAAAGCAGACGAAGATGAAATTACTTATGTTCCAAAATAGGAACATTGGTCGTAAATGGGTTAATCAATGTAAATGTTTTAAATGTTCCATTGAAAACAAGATTACAATTTGCAACACGTGTAAAGCCAACAAAAGATGCATACTGTATATTTTTTGCCCTGAGCTTTTTTGAAGAGTCTTAGGCTTACAGAATGCGATATCGAGTTCAAAGAGAATTACTGGATAATTTTAATCTTTTATTATACTGCATGCATACAGAGAAAACAGACACGTTCAAAAAATTCAACCCGAAACTCTTTTAGAAATAAGAAAACCCCACACTCTTTTAGAACACAACAAATATCAAGGTGAGTGTGGATGTTTTCGCAAAGATGGTTAGAGAATGTACCTTTTAAAAATATCGAAAAAACAGTTTGATGATTGCAAAGTACTATAATGATTCTTATCCTAGCGCTAGAGTTAACCAGTGATAAAAAAAATTTTCAAGTATTTAACTCTTTCTTTATCTGGAAAGTTTGTCGTATCAGAGCTATTGCCTCATTTTTTTCCAAGAAGTATCATGATTTTTATTCCTTAGATTGCTATGCGTCGTTGTGTGCTTCTAAACATGTTCAATTCTTAAAAGTTATTGCTAGCTTATTCATGAAAATGAAAGATCTCAGGCATCAAGAAAGGGCGATGTTTTTTTAGAAAATTTATTTGTGAAAATATCATATACTTATTGCTTTTTATTTTGTGAATTTTCTTAGAAAATATATTATTTATTTTAACTAACCATTTTAAAAATAAACTTAAAATTTTTATAAATTATGGAAACTAATGATTACATGTCATTAATTGAAAAAAAGACTTTAATCAATTATGCTTCGAAAAAAATTAAATATCAGTTAGTGAGATTTTTCAAATTGATTATAACTATTTTGGAATCTTGTACCATTATAAATGCATAGTTGATATGGGACTTATATATATAATATTGGTTCTTTTTTTGGAAATAATAATAGATATTCAATCACGTAGTTCTTTAGTGTTTACAATTTTTGTAAATGTGAAACTTTTTAAGAATAGAGGTCCCAGTTCCTATTTATAAATAATCAAGATTTCTTCAAAAGTGGTATATTCTGTACAATATTATTGGAAAACTATTTGGGGTGGTGGTTCTTCAAAAGGGTCATGCGAGGTGGTTGTTCTTCACTTGCTACTAAAATATTGTCTTGATGATCCAAAGTATATTTAGATGAAATGGGAAAAGATGAAAATCAAGTATACGAAACTTTTGCTTACCTCAAAGATGTGAATAGATGTGAAAATGGTACATGCTTTGAAAAATATTTATTAATAAATTTCCTTTATTAAAATGTTAACAGTATATATATATATAATATATATAATATATACATACTTAATTCTAGTATTCAGGTAAAAATTGATGAATTGGATTAAAAGAGATAATAAAGAAAGACTTTTTTCAGCGCAGATTAAATTGTTTTCCTATAGTAAATGCATGTTTTGTTCCCATTTGTATGCGTGTGCGTATGTATGTATGTATAGCACATACCTCCACATCTGTTGCATCATTTTTCCGATTTGAAAAGAGGCGGAGGAACAAGGGATTAATTAAGAGCATTGCAGCACTAGGCTTCCTCTAATAACTAACTATGCAAGGATTATTATTATTTGTTAGCACCGTATATAGAATAAGTAATAAATAGCATTAGACTTTTGCGCGCATCCAGGCCAACGTTATGGAATAAAAAGAACAACTTACCACCCTTTTTTCCCGATTTTTTTAAATGTGAGCAACAATTATTCACTCCAATTTCGATCAAAACTTTTGTATTTGCTTGCTACTTGGGTCTTCCATTCATTTTAATTATTACTAAGAGTATATATATATATATGGGGGAGAGAGAGAGAGTCGGGTAGAAAGTGAGTCAGTGTCATCATCACATCAGCATTGAGGAGTGTCTTTGTATGTTGATTACACTAATCCCTTGCAATGAAAAGAAGTCATTTTGTGGTAGCTAAGATCGTCTATATAAAAATTTTGATAATTAGGTTTGCGAGATGCTTAAAAACCTTATTAAAACAACACAATGAATGTTAGGAGAATCACAGTACTACAAATAGCATTGTAGTACTTGAGCACTCAACTAATCCTTCTTTAGCAAAAGTTGAGGGGATTGAAAGTTTACTTGGCTTCTCTTAACTTCACATAAGCAGCAATCTAATCTCAATGCCATTTTTTAATCCTTTTAGAATGAATCTTTGCATATGTCAGCAAAATTTTTTCACAAGGAAATTTCTTTGAGCACATTATGTTTTTTGAGAATATACAAAGGGATATTGATTTGGAAATCAGGATATAAAAACACGTAAAGCTTATAGACTCATCTAAGTAAGTTTGATACAGCCATTTTCAGGGCCGGCCCTAGTGTTCGCGGGGCCCTATGCAAAATGGATTACGCGGGGCCCAGTGTGGGTAGGAAAAAAGATTAAAAGTGAGAAATAAGATTTTGAAAAAAAGAAAAGGGATTTGTTTTATTACTTTTTCATTAACACAAAATAACGATCAAAGTAACTTTACTTTGCGAACCTTGCATTTAGCGAAATCATACAATATATCATCAAAGTGAAAAATGAGAAGCGTGGGGCCCACTGCGGCCGCATAGGTTGCAGTGGCCTAAGGCCAGTCCTGGCCATTATCATTGTCCTATCCTGGGAATCGATTCTGGTGCATTTATGTTT
Organism: Nectonema munidae; assembly: GCA_030549495.1. Classification (NCBI taxonomy): domain Eukaryota; kingdom Metazoa; phylum Nematomorpha; class Nectonematoida; family Nectonematidae; genus Nectonema; species Nectonema munidae. The sequence goes on along the minus strand of JAUIRK010000875.1, from coordinate 245,141 downwards.
AAAAATTGGAATAAAAATATCAAAATAAAGAATGACAACTATCATGGGAAGAAAAAGAAGTATCAGTAGGAGAAATTTATAAATGTCACTGAACTCTTCCACAACGGGCTCAGTTTATCATTAAATTTTGAGTTTTCTACTTTTTATAGAAACTTTTGCAATGAAACAAATTTTCATTAAATTTTTGCAATGAAATAAAAACATAAGCAAAGTTATTTTTTCAAACATTTTTGACATTGACCTTTCAGTTAAATCTCGGTCAAATTTAAAGAGTTATAATATAATAAAATTTGTTATAATAAGGATAAATGTCAGTATGTAAATCCGAAATTTTTTAGTGGCACCCAAATTGATTCAATTCCAGAAATGGTATCTACGTTTTGTAAGTAATCTATCAATAGTAGTCGCTTTGTAGTAATAGTTAATTGCAAGCGGTCATTTTCCAGGGAAATTAATTTTTGAGGTTAGTTATTTAAACAAGTGAATGAATCATTTCATGTTGTATAGCTAGTGAGTAAAAGTTATTGTGTTTATTATATTTTTCTTCTAGTACTTTTTTAGTGCCCTAACTTATTTTCAATTTAACATTAGGTATTTTATTTAATGAAAGAATAAACAATTAAATTAGAATCAATTAAAGAAATGCAGTTAAATCCAAAGTTGGTAGAGGAATCCATATACATCAGAGTCAAAGGGATAATCTCTATGCATCGAGAAGACAAACTCAATTCTCCACATGCTAGTATGAGTATATTTATAGTTATTAAAGACATACTGATAAGTGAAAATTATGTGTCAATAAAATTTGCTTATTTTATATGTATACAGTGATGTAATGAGTGGCAAAACAATGTCGACATGACAGATAATATTACATAGAAAGAATAGTGTAAAAATAATAAAAAAGACACTATTTATGATATAATATAGATGTATGTAAAAAAAACCTGTTAGTTAATTAATTAAGTAATTAATTAATTAGTAACTTAGACCTTTTAGTAGTTAGTGAGTTAATTAGGATTTATTCTACATCAAATCTTTAAAAACCTTATAAAAAAACATACGGTAGTGGAGCTGACAAAGGTTTGTTACACATTTTTCCTTGCTATGGTGAACTGATTTACTAACCGTTTCTCTGTCTATTATCTACATTATTATTATTATTAGAGAAAAAAATTCTCTATTAAAAAGTTTATTCCATCTCTTCTCTTCCTTTTTTTTTGCTCATTCTAATTTTTTTCCATATTTATTGAAAAAGAGCGCAAAGATGGAAAATTTGAAAAAACTTAATGCATTTTTTGAAATGTCGAGCTTTGCTTATTTAATTTGCTCTCTATGAACTACACCCACTTCTTCGCCTTATCAAGTGTACATTATTATTATTGGAGATGGGACGATTAACCTGTTTTTTTAATATCGGAATCGAATCGGAAATTTTCATTCGTTAATCTTATTTTATAATTACTTTACACATAAGACAATTAAGGGTAGCATCGGAATTGAAATCTTATATCTTATACCCAAACGGCATCGAAGTCGTACAAAACTTTGGTATCGTTCCATCCAGCCACGTAGCCAGCTATGGGGCACTTGGAGCCGGGCCCCGCCATTTAAGTTATGGGCTCCACTATCAAAAAATTAAAATTTACAAATTGAAATGAAATAATGAATTAATTTTTGACAATATAAAGCAAATAAAATCAAAATATAGAAAAATTATTGATATCATTGATGGTAACGAACAATCTGCTAACCTTGTTAAGATGGGCCTTCTACCTGTAATAAGAAAGCCGATTTAAAATAAAAAATATCTCTTTGCTATGAGAAACGAAGATAAGAAATATTAGCCATGCTAAAATCTAAAACCCTACCAAAGAAATAGGACACCGGTAGAGAAAGAAGCTTATACACACAAAGAGAAGAGTTGTTATAAACAGCATTTGATGCTTTAATTTTAGACAAAGCCAGTAGGTAAGCATGTATATTAATGCCCCATTTGGCCCCTCCAAATATAAATTTCTGTCTACGTTACTGGTCCCATCACTAATTATTATTATTATACCTTTCTTGTTTGCTCAATTTTCAATCCACTCTTCTATTGATTACGTGTTTGCTCTTCTATCCACATTTCAATGTTTTATATTTTTGTTATGTTCCTCCTAATTTATTATGACTGATTGAGTAAATAGCAAATAATAAAAAGCTCTGGCCTAAGTAAAACATTACATTCTGCTAACTACTTTTTTTGCTTTTCAGCTTTTTTCATCACCGATTAATCTAGATATGACAAATTTGTGTGTTTTATTCAGTAGTTTGAATGATTACAACAAATCAACTTAAGTTGCACGTTGAGAAAGCTAAAAATAAAAAATGCAACAATTGTTTGTTAAATACATTTATGTTGAAACAGTTTTATTAGATTGATTGAAAAAAATATCGAAGATTTATATTTCTCAAAAATATTGAAAAAATAAAAGCTTTTATTCGCATAACAAACTATCCTTCTTGCAATCTCTTATTAATTGTAATATTTGTTCAATGTAATATGCATTTTCTTTTTTCATGTATGTTTTAGCAATATAATAAATTTAACATACTCTATAAGATTTTATGCAGCAGATTTTTATTGAATTTTGACTTCTTTATTATGTATATAATACCTATTACAAACACGTTTGTATATTAAAGCATTTATTCATTAAAAAGCTATACACTGAATGCTGCCTTTTGTGTTATTGTATATTTTGTGAACCTTTTGATTTTCAATAATAAATTTCTTCTTTTTAATGTAATATTATTAAATGACAGAAATTTTTGGATAGAAATGTACCCTAACTTATTTTTGAGCGGAATAATCTTTTAATATTTTTGAACTAAATATTGTTTAATATTTCACTTATTTAGAGCTAAATTATTCCAAGACTACATTTTTCAAATGGAATCTATTGCTTATATATAATAATTTTATACTTATCTTTCACATTTAATTTAAATTTATTTAAATATTTATTTGTATAAAAGCATAAAAGTATAAATCAAATAAAATCAATTACACCGCATAAAATAACAATAGTCAAATTAACATGTTCAAGAAGAAGAAGAAGAAGTTTATTTCCAAACATGAGAACAACAAAATAAACAATAGAAATATACACATGTATACTTTACAATGCAATAATTTTACATATTCATTAAAAAAAAAACCTCGGAGTTTAATCATGTTTGAGGGATTTACCAGTAGGCTCATATGAACGGCGAGTATGGTACACCTTAAGGAATGTAACACTTTAAAAAAATAATATACACAGAAATAAAAAAGTTACTTTTTTACAAAAAGAGAAATAGTGATAAAAAAATATATATACTACATTTGTAAGTTTGATTCTTTATAGCGTATGTACAGCAAATGTAGCAGTTTTTCATTGTGCACTTGAAATTGTAATTATCTATGAAATGAACTTTTAGTAAATTAATGGTACTACTTAAAGGCTTATCAAGAAGTATAAACTTGCTTAGACAAAAGTTTCAAATTTTAACAATCCTATAGTCAAGTCCTTTTTTTGATATAGATTTCTTGAAAAAAGGTATAGCGAATCTTTTCTCATTTCTCAATGAATATTCATTTAAGTTATCTGAAAAAAGAACATAGTTATCAAAAAGAGAAGATAAGTTATTCGAGAGAAGCTTTAAGATGAATTTGCAAGTTTGAAGTATATAAATATCATAAAATTTTAAAAGATTATGTTCATAGAATAACTTAGAAGTATGCGAAGAATAGCCAGTGTTAAAAACTAATCTCAAAGCTTTTTTTTGAATAACTTCTATTTTTTTGTAACAATTATACCCCCAAATGATAACACTATAGTTCACATGAGGTAAAAACAATGCTTTGTAAAGGATTAACTTGATTCTAGTATCAAACTTATTTTTACAACATTTTAGTATGCCTATAACATGGTTTAGTTTGCCAGAAATAAATTTGAAGTGATCTGCCCAATCTAAACGATCATTTATAAACAGACCCAAATAATTAAATCTGTTAATAGAAATAATGTTTTTATCCCCAAAATCGATGTAAGATTTTTTCTTTTTCCTCGAAAATGTTAAAGCAAAGGTCTTTTCAAAATTTACTGTTAACAAATTAGAGTTGAACCATTTCAAAGACTTTTTAAAGTTTCCTGACAAAATCTGTTTTTTTCTTCAATTTCAATGTCTGAATATAATGGAATTAAAATAGAAACATAATCAGCAAAAAGTAGAAAGTCAACTCCATCTGAAGCTTTATAGATGTCATTGATATAGATCAAAAACAGTAAGGGACCTAGAATAGAGCCTTGGGGGACTCCAATATTTGTTTTTGACATATTTGAACATGTCCTATTAATACATACAAATTGTTTCCTATTTTGTAAATATGAGCTCATAAACATCAGATTCTTTTCATGGAAACCATATGCACAAAGTTTCGTGAGTAAAATTTCATGCGATAATGTGTCGAAAGCTTTTTTCAGATCTATGAATATACTCAAAACTTCAATTTAATTATCTAGGTATTTATTTACGGTATTTATGAGTATCGAGTGCACATTTTCTGTTGAATGTTTATATCTAAAGCCAAACTGATTAGTGAAAAACAAGTCGTTGGTCTTGAAATATTTATTAATTTGTTTATATATTATTTTTTCAAAAACGTTTGATAAAGTAGATATTATAGTGATTGGTCTGAAATTTGTCTTATTGGACTTATCTCCTTTTTTAAAAACGGGTATAACCTTGGAAACTTTAAAGCATCCAGGAAAGATACCCAGTGTTAAGCAAGAGTTGAATGATATACTCAGAAAATAAGCTAATTTATTAATAACAAGGGCAAGATTATCTATACTAATTCCAAATACATCTTTTGTAGATTTTGATTTTATTTCCTTTATTGCAATTAATATGTCATTGACAGAAATTATATCAAATTCGAATTTTCTTTCCCCAAAATTAATATGGTCTAGATCGCCAAAATTATGTTGCTTATATTTATTCGACTCAATATGACCAAAGAAAAAATCATTAAATATATTAGCAACATGTAAATCATTATCAACTTCAGAGCACCCTTCCTTAAGCTTAATTTTTCTAATCTTAGATGAATTTAAAATATTACTTAAATTTTTCCACACACTATTAACACTTTGAGACTGGTAGAAAATATTATTGTAATATGCATTTTTTGCTTTTCGTATAAGGTTCTTTATTTCGTTCCTTTTGACTACAAACTTATCTCTTAAAATATCATCATTTGGGAATTTTTTCATTTTCGAAAAAATTTTATCCCTCTCTTTGATCAAGCCTAAAATATATGAATTTATCCAGCTATTTTTTTTATATTTATATTTATTTGACTTTATTTGTATCACTCTTGTACAAGATTTTATTTCACTACCCAGTTTGTCATTCATCAAAGATAACAACACATCAGGATGCTTAATGTAATTTTTAAAATGATTACTCCAAATAAAAGTAGTAATATTTTGAACAAATTGAGCTTTATCTAAATACTCGTATGACTTTGTTTTATTTTGATGACAAAAACTCAGTGGAAGAGATAGAACCAATGTATGATGGTCAGATATATTATTGTGTAAAGTAAAAGCTCTAAAATTATCATACTTAATTGGAACAAAAAAATTGTCTATAAGTGTTGAAAATTATGGTCATCAAGAAGTGAACAAACATCTGTACACAGTGTGTATTTATATTAATGGTTAACACTTTTATACAGTTGCGAGGTGTCCGGGATTGTCACTGTTTGGCGCCCCATTAAAGTGAAATTTTGGCTGAATTATAAAAATCTTAGTTTGAGTTTTCGCTGGAAAAAAGGATTGAAATTATTAAAGCATCCAAATTTTCTTAAACTAACTAGTATACGACAGTTTGCAGCTAAATTCAACTCCATCAAATATCAAATTGCGATAATATTAAAGGAAAGGACAAGTTTAATTGAAAAATTTCAGTGCAACTTCGATGGTCAAAGTAAAGACCCATGTTCTCGATCGTTTTATAAGTTAAAATAACAACTTTGTCATGGTACACATTTGCAAGGTCTTGTAATATCCCTGTTAAGGGGCTATTGTTACAGGAAAAAGTTTAATCAATCGCTATCACTCTTGAAATAAAGAACTTCAAAGCTTCAAATCGATGGTTGAATTTTAAACGCATTGAACTCCAGAGTTATTAGTGGTGAACAAAGGCACATTTAATGTGTGTCAATTATTGTGAAAAAGATTAAAAAAGAAAAAAGGCAGTGTAAATCTTGGTAAATTATTTTTTTGTTAGTTCAACGTTAAATCTATATTATCGAAATGGATAGCTATTCTCCAGAAAACCTTTATAATATAGATGAAACTGAATTATTCTATCGAGTTCTTCTATCTCGTACCCTAATGTTCGTGGAAAAGTTTCAACCGGATTAAAAAAACAAAGATCGTCTTAAATAACTCTAATCGCATATATGATAAGATGTATAGAAAATGCTAATGTTATTTGTTCAGAGACTCGTCTAATGTCTTTTAAAAACATCAGAATTGAATCATTACCCATTTGTTATTATTTTAACAAAAAACCCTGGATGATACTTCAGCCACTTAATCAAAGAATTATAAAAAATTTCAAACAGAATTACAGTATTGCATCTAATGCTAAACGTTTCAACATTGTAGATATAAAGGGGCTAGAAAAATTTGTGTGCATCAATAATAACATTCAAATTTGTGAGGATTTTGGTTATAGATGGAAAAAAACGCTTCAAAGTGGATTTAAATGATGTTCCGAGAATCGAAGATAATGAAAATGAAGATGAAGAACATGATGAAGAGGCAGTGGATTTCGTGCAAAATTTTGAACAGCAATCTAAGCATTGAAGTTTTTGTCTTAAAAAAGATTGAAGGTAAAGGTAAAGGTACCATAGGGTGTTTTCATCGAGAAGGCACACTTCCGCCGCTTGTATCGAACTATGAGAAAGTAGGCTTGATACGGGATCGAACCAAAGAGTTATCGAAACCCAGTACCTAACCAACCTTACTCATGCTATTTTTGAATGATATTTTTGTCTCTCGATCTTTAATAGAAAACCAATTTGAAGAAATTGCAAGGAAGAATGTTCTCAAACATAGATATCCGAGTTTTTCAAACGTAAAAATTAGTAATTTCACTTATATCGTTTAATTTTATATTTTCCTAATAAATATTTTTGTTATATTTTATTGTGAGTTAAAAAAATGTATATAGTTTATCACTCTACAAAGATTAAATGAATATAAAGCAACTTAAAGAATGATTGTGTACTATTACTCATGTACCTTGATAATAGGGACACATCGTTATTGTGTACATTTTAACTTTTTTCTATGAATCTTCAAATTATTGAGGTTTTAGTGTAATTTTTGTCTCGGTTTTATAATGTAAAAATCTGGCAACCCTAAACTATTATAATTTTTTTTCTTGATATATACTCGAAGATGACAAATAATTAAAATTAACTTTAAACCCAGTAAATGTAAATTTGACAGAATAACCCAATAAAATTTTGCAAATGATAGAGTTACTAATTTATACTTTCTGTTTAAAATACAAATTTTACTAAGCATTTAGTATTAACAATTAATTTCTTTAAAATAATTTTTTACAAGAAGAAGAGTTGTTTATTCATATTTAGTATTTGGCATAGACAATGGCGTATCCAAAAGCGACTGGCGAATATAGGACAGAAGCCAAACGCAATTAAGAAAAAAATTTATATTGCTTTATGCTATAAAAAATATTTTACCCCAATAATTTTTTGGATCTCCTATAACGAATTTCTTTGAAGACAATGAATATTTCAAAATCTATAAAAAGCATTGCTGATAATTTCATCGCATTTAAATAAAAATATTTACTTCTACCACTATATGACTTAATTCACCATAAAAAATTAAAAGTATTTGAAAATGTATATATAATATATAATATTTAATTTTTTTTTATTTATATATTTTAGTCCTTCTCAATGGCACTTTTTAGTTGAACTTTGTTAATCTTTTGTCTGCTCTCAGCTGATTGCAATTTGCAGTTCGGCCTTATAATACGTCTTAAAATAAAATGTAAAAATTAATATATTTTTATTTACTTTTGATTTTTAATTTATTAAGGCCTTACTAATTCTGTAATTATATTTAGAGTGAATTTTTTGAAAAAGTCAAAATGCCTTATAATTTGAATGGTATTCAAATTTCACTTGACGAAGACAAAGATTGGCTTTTAATTGATCATAAGCGTAAGTATATTAAGATGTAGATATGAAATATGATACCTAAATGAGATTCTGACCTTTCTTTTTATGTTTTACCTTTTTTTAACGATAATTTTTGTTATCAAGAGTTATTTTTTTGCGTTGAATTTATTAATGTTATATTAGGGTGATCATTCGTACCGTTTTAGATGGGACAGTCCTATTTTTATTATGTATTTTGAAGCTCCCGCCTTTTTAATATCTTATTATTACTATAAATATATAAAATTTTCATCATATATAATATAACTAATATGCTTTTTTAGATACATTCTGATTTTGAAAATTTTATTCGTATATTCTTTTATTATCCTTCTTACCCGGTTAACGACCAAATTGGACTATAGTCGACTACCAAAATATAATAATCTCTGTTTATAAATTGTTTTTAATACAAATCGTCTGCTTTACATAAGATATTGTCTGATTATTCTGGTCTTTAAGGCTCTAAATAAAAAAAATAAATTATGAATGTGGCAGTTTATTTTAAAATTTGAAAGACGAAAATTTATTGCGTAATGTTACTTGATCAGAAAAATTAGATTAAAAGCATATTTTGTATAAAAAATGTATATTTTTTTACGTATATGTAAATATAAAATCAATTTTATTATAATTAAAAAATTAATATGGGATGTTGGGTTTTCCATGTCATAAATAATAATTTGAAAAAGAAACAATTTTGAGTTTAAGGAAAATTTTTTATTGAAAATACAATTAATTTCGGATTCTGCCTGAAACCGTTATCAAGTAATATGTGTGGGAGGTGAAGAAAAGGGTGTAAAACAACTGGTATGATAAACTGGTTGTTTTACACCCTTTTCTTCACCTCCCACACATATTACTTGATAACGGTTTCAGGCAGAATCCGAAATTAATTGTATTTTCAATAAAAAATTTTTCCTTAAACTCAAAATTGTTTCTTTTTCAAATTATTAAAAAATTAATTTTATCTTAAATTAAACTTACTTTTGAAAATTATCGTTTTTTGCTTGCATTTGTTGAAATGTTCCGTTTTTGTCACAAAAAAGTATGGTCAGTCACCGTATAAAATTTAAATTTAATCCAATTATACTATGGTAAATACTATATAAACAAAATTTAGCATGACCTTAAGACATTTCAGAGTATATAATGTGACGTTAAGATAGTTTTTGTTTTGAATAATCATATATAGATATTTTTTAGTTAAATCTAGTTTTTTTAACATGTATTATTTGTAATTAAAGTCTTAGTATACAATATAATATATTATATGAGCGTTTTATAATATATAAATATTGCCTTTGAATCCAGGAATATTCTCGGTAACAACTTCTTTTTTTAATTATTACCGATTTTTTAAATATTAGCTAATTAAGATTAAATTATCTTCCTATTAGAGGTTCTGACATCTTTGTGGAGTAGACTCTCCCTTGAATCACATTTTACGATGAGCAAAATCCTTTTTTTTTTTTACCTATCTTCCTTCTTTATCATACCATTAGGACAGTCATAAAAAATACTCTAGGCATCAATAAGCTACATATTAAATGTACAATTCACTAAATGTTCCCGTTGTTAACTAATTTTTCTTTATAAACTTGTTTTTCATCATGTTCTTAAAATGTATTAGAAAATATTTAATATTAATCAAATTATTGGCATATGCGAATAAGATAGAATTTCGTTATTGATTTATTTGTTTCTTCTTGGAAAAAATATTTTAGAGTGGGGGGGGGGGGGGGGGAGATAACCCATAAGTACCAACTTCTTTCTTCCACTTTATAAAATAATATTTTTATGGCAAACTTTTCTTTTATTTCTATATGCTAATTTTCCATATAAGACTGTTTGTATAACTATAAATTAATATTATTCAAAAGGACGGAAGGGTGCATCTGAACTTTAACATTTAAGACCTTTTTATTTAAATTAATTTAAGTTCTCAAAATAAAAAAATTAAATGCAAAGAAAATATTGTTTTGACGAATCCATTCTGTTAAATTTTTGCGCGGAAATAACTTTTTCTTCAATTAAATTGAAGCAATATTCAATTACTTAAATGGGAATACTTTCTAATAGAAATTTTTACCACTTCTCAATGCATTTTGATAACCATTAGGATAGATCAATAGATCTTATGATAGATCTTACTTTTTAAAATCAGTAAAAAATAGTTTTTTTCTAATCGAATTTTTAGATTTTCTGGCACCTTGTCATAAAATTGGGTACACTGTTTAAAGCAAAATTTAAAATTAATGGCATATATTGTTGAAATTCAGGGGGAGGTGGGATTTTTTTAATAATTTGGATAAAAAAATTTCAATCTATCTATTGATTCATTATATAAGTTCTATGAAAAAATAGATCTTGGCTACAAATATCAAATTATTGTAATGCTGCCAAAGTGAAGAAGAAAACGAAAATAAAGAATTTAGAGTTAAAATTTGTCCCAGACTTATTATCTGTACAAGAAGAAAGTACAAGCAAACTAAAGTTAATGATAATCCTGCAATATTACATAGAACCCACCTAGAAATTTCCCACTTTTCCAGTGGTACTGTCTTTTTGAGAGTGCGTTATTTTAAAATCATTACAAGTAAGTTTACTTTTCTTAGTCAGACAGTACTACTAATCTCATATAACTTTTGTAAAAAGTTAAATTATAAGAAAACTTAAGCTAATGTTCTCTTTACTAAACCATGAGTGTTTTATATTTTAAAAGGGGAAATCGAATAGATCATTTGGATTAATGTATAAACACAATTCTTAAAAAATGTAAATCGTTGGATTCTTTTTTAAAATTCTTTAATTCTCTCAATAATTTAAATTATTCATCTTGTTACATCACTTTTTTTTTAATGTAATTCGAATCCTGTCAACAGCGTCAATAATAATATTTCCATATCGAGGGTTGTAGAGTCCGAAAAATATTTTTCAACCCCGGCACTTTACCGGAATTGATGAAAAGATATTTGATTGTTAGAGAAAACAACTGAAAACAAATAACTGAAGGTTGGAGAGTTTTATATGAGTGAATGTAGTCTGAAGGAAAAGAGTCTACTAGACACCCTGCGATGTTTATATGAAAAAAATGTGTTTGATTCAGGGGCACATATCCTTGAAATTATTAGAGGGGCGGATTTTCAAGCGTCTTCCAAAAAAGACAACAAATTTTTCTGAATTCCTACTCCTCTCTTGTCTATTCTATTTCATTCTCAATTAAACTTAATGTAACAACCCCCGCCCTATTAAGCTTAACCTCAACAATGAATGAGGACTTATATATAGATCCTTCTTTCATCCTTCTTTCTCACTTTAAATAGATGCGCACCATCTCCAAATTATGTGTAGAAAAGGGGTAAAGATATCAATTAACAATAAAAAAATTGGAAATTTTATTGAAAGAAAAAAATCATTCATTAATTTTCAGTTGTTCTTTCTTCCTTAAAAATGAAAAAATGTTTTATTGAGAAAAATATATAAAAAAAACACATCCAAATTACAAAACTTTTCTGAGGTAATTTCTATTAAAAATGTAAAACAGAACTAAAGTTAGAAAATTTGGTATTAGAATTTTTTCATTCTTTTTAGTGTATAAGAAGAAGTGTGAGTTAGTTAGACTCTCAAAAAAGGGATAAAATAAAGATAAAATTGTGCAAACAATAAATTAAGATGGCATTACTTCATTTTTCTCAGCATCATTCAAAAATAGTTTAAAAGCTAAATTGGTGCAAGCTACAAAAATCTACAAAAAGTAAAATAACTTTTAACATTTTGCAATGATTTGCCTTTTATAATAAAATTTAAGGAAAAAAAGTCTATCAGAAAAAGTTATAGAGCTTCAACAAAAACTAAAAAAATTTACAGCATAACTTAACTTTTTTGAAAACTAATTTGACTTAACCCCCACAGCAGTGGTTCCGAACCTTTTTTTAGCTTGCGGCACCCTTGGCGAGCCTTTTAAAAATTCCTGGCACTCTTTGAGGGAAAACTTATTTAAAATTTCCATAGTTTTTTTATTATAATTTTTTTACTTCTACATCTGCATTGATGCAACAATACCTTATAAAGAGATCATATAAATTGATCTAAGCTAAAAGTTAAATTGTTAATTAGACAATAAAAGCAGAGAGAATGAAATTAATACAATTTTTACCCTGAATTTTGGCGGCACCCTTAAAAAATCTTACGGCACCCGTTAGTGCCGCGGCACACCAGTTGGCAATCACTGCCCTACAGCATACTCTATGGGTGGCATGGCAGGTTGGTTGAGATGATGGACTCAGCACGGAAGCCCCTGGATTCGATTCCTCATCGATACCAATTTGTTCATAGTTTGACATAAGAGGTACATCAGTGCCTTGTCAATGAAAACACACACACGGTACCTTTGCCTTACCTTTTACTCAAAATTGAAAAATTTGCTACATAATTAACATAAGAGAGAAAGGAGACAACATAAACTAATAAAGCAATTTTCACTATTTTAAAATGAAACTGACTGTTCTCAGAATAATTTCAAAATAATAGGAGGCATAAAAAATGGGATTCAAGTTTTTATAAGCAGCAAAGTCAACGATGAAGTTGCTAACCCTAATAGGGTGATTTGGTAACGCTTGTATTTTTTACATTTTGTAAGGAATCATAGTATACAAAAATGGTAGTTTAATCACTTTTCATAAAATTATTTAAGTCTAAGAACACAAAATCATTAAAAAACTATTTAAACAAACATAAATCATAAAAATCATTGTATACGAGAACAAGAAAATCATTGCGTTTTTTGACTATTTGTCTACTAATAAAATTCTGACAGCTGTCATAAATAGATCAAGTACATTTTTAACAACTGAAACATTTTGTTTCGATATTATATTTTTATTATAATAATCAACAAATTTTCTTAAAAAAAATGATTTAATTAATTATGTACAGTGTTACTTACAAAATTTAACAATCAAACGTTATAAAAAATATCTCTGCTCAAATATTAAACAAATAGAGTATTTTTGCTTTTAAACTGAATAGCTAGTCAAACTATTCATTCCCAAATAGCTATTGAAAAAAAATCCCTTGACTTGAAAAAATTTAAGTTTTTAAATGTTACAAAATGTAACAAACTTTTGTTGAAAAAAATTTTTAATGCGAGTCTGACAATATTCATTGATATAAAATTGTAACGATTTTGCAAACAATTTTTCTCTCATTTAAAAACAAACAAATTTTCATTTTTGCAAATCTGTGATTAATTTGAAAGCTGAACTTTGGTATCATGAAGAAAAGTTCTGAAAATATTGAACTTATATTCCACTAAAAACTAGTTTCTAACGAGATAAAATAGAATTATTTTTAATTTAACTCTAAATACAAATTAGAGAGAAGCAGTGGCGTAGCTAGAAAAAAGTTGATAGGGGGGGGGGGGCACAATTTAAAAAACTTTAGCAACATTATTTATACTTTCTGGATCCTTTTTTTGGAGAAATTTTTGAAAACTGATGTCGCATAAGGTGCATGGGGGGCACCATGAGATACATGGGGGGGGGGAGGCACGGTTCCTCATGCCCCAGCCTAGCTACGCCACTGGAGAGAAGAGAGCTGAATGAGATAGGAGAGCACAAGAGAAGAGAGCTTGAGTGATTGAATTTTTGCAGAGAAAGCAGAAGAGAAAAACAGAAGGAGACAGAAAGAGAAATAGAATCACTGTGAAAGAAAAAATCAGAAAATCTAGTGGATCATCAACATGTGTTTGCTCAAAAATACTACAAGGAGACAATGTGACATTGCTTGCTTATTTTGCGCATATTTAAACAATGGATTATTATTACACATAGTTTGTAAAATATTTTTGATAGGAATTTCAGAGCAGCTTGGCATGATGTTTACTCGAAAGTCTGCATTCCCTCTTTTATTCTCTTATCTTACATTATCATGTATTCGAATGATCATTACATTCGTAAATCATTCGCAACGCAAAATGTTTGATCTATTTTCTTCAACATACTTTATTAAAGATTTTTATTGGTTTGTATTTGTAGTTTAGTGTCTTTCTTACGTTGTCTTCAAAAAAATTTCAGATAATCTTTTTATCTAAGCCAAAACAATGAGCATTCAAAAACAAAATATATTCTAAATTTATTTCTTCAAAAGTATTTCGTTTAAAAAATTTTCTAAAAACTTTCTACTCATAAACTAAGCTTTGTTCCTTTACAACCTTTTTTGTCGAAGCGTGCGTCTCTACCCACTCCAGACGCCGATTCCACAACCATGTCGATATCTATAGAATTTACTTGCATATTGGGACTTATCCACTATACAGTATCTTTTTGCAATCTTTTTAGTTAGCGCTGAATTGATTTTAACGATTTAAAAATCTATATACTTTTGTGAAACCTCTCTTAAGTTCTTTACATATGCGTATATAAATGAGAATTAATACATAATATGTCATAGTCGTTTAAACGTTGTTATGAATTATTTTTATGGGCTGAATATTAAATTTACTTCATAGTATTTTATACGTTCAATGACTGATCGATAGTTTTGGTAGCAATTATTACCTCTATTTTATTAGAGAGTTAAGTTTGATTTGATAAATTCCAATAATGACAAAATCGAAGCAAACCTTACTCAGTCTTAGTTTATCTCTAATTTTGTAGATTTTGATATTTTTGGCGCTAATATAGAGTGTGTTGAAATCTATGTTTGACATTAGATGGGTTATATCTTCTGAAATTGAAAAAATGGATTTTAATAACTTAATCATTTATGTGTATAATATAAAAGCTTCATTTTTGTTATATCTTCATCAATCGTATTCCAATCTTTCTTCATCAATCGTATTTCCCAACCCCTTTGCACGGTTTTTTAAAAATTATATGGTTAAATTAACTTTAAGTTTGTAAACTAGATGTTAAAAAAATTCTTAAAAATTTAAATAGAATAAAACTTAATTTAACCATAGTTTACGCAAAATAGTCGATCTGGACTAATTCCCATTGAATTCCATTAGAAATACGAGTTCTTCTGCGTTTTTCTACCTACAGTAACAATTATCCAAAATGTGTTAAACATTTATTTAATTAATTAGTTTTATTTAAAAAATATTTATAACGAATGTAAGCTAGTTAACAACATCATCGTTTACAGTCAACCCTCATTAAACCGGACAGACTTCATACTAATCTGAATTCTTTATTATCCATATACAAATAATTTTTTCATCTTAAAATTTTTCATTCACTTTTTTACATTTGAATACGGAAAAGATATAAAGATTAACATTTTTTTATAAAAAATAATTGAGCATTTGACGTTTTTGGTAAAATAATTGAGTTGTATTGGTAATATTTTAGTAATTTGTGGTATTATATTAGCTCTCTAAAATTTGCCACCAAAATCATCCGTTTTTTCACAATGGCGATAAATTCATTATCCGATTATTTTTTTTAATGTTCTGTTGTCTCTGATTGTTTCACCAAACGACAACCACGTCTCAACTTCTTCCTAACAAAATAATATTTTTCTTTCATCCCAACCCTTTAACATCTTTTCTCATTTTTCTTTGCAACTCACTTTTGGACGTCCTTTTTCTCTTTTAGTGTTAATTTTTAAATTCCAAACTTACTTGGTTCATCATTTTGTCTCTTCTCAATATATGTGCCAACCATTTAAAACTGTTTCTTCCTACTAATTCAATAATATCTTCTATTGCCAACTTTCTATGAGATCTTTAGTATTCAATTTCATTGTAGTTTTCACTCCCCACATCTTTTTTTACATGACTCTGTCTCTTCCTAGGATGTCTTCTTCAAGAGTCTTTGTGTTCTATGCCTCAGAACCGTAAACGATTGGTACTCTAGCTAGTCTAGCTTATAAGGCTTGTAAATTTAATCTTACTTTATTCGGTAATTTTTTTTCTGGCGAGCCATCCTAACCTAAATCTTCGCATAACTCCAATTTCGCATGTACCTCCGTTGTTGAATTCATATCCAAGGTAACAAATATTTTTCATATTTTCCAAACTAGCTATTACATTATTTTCTGTATCCACGACCACAACCATAATCACAATTTCTGCAACAAAAATTATTAACATCCTTCCGTTAACTTTTTTCCCTGCTACGCATTTGGCATGACAACTTCAAGCATTTAGTTCATTTAATAGAGTTCTTATCTCTGCTCTTTTTCAAATACCACAAGGATATATTTTTTAAGCTTCATTTTCCAATTTTTCGCCACTTGCTTGCAGCACTTTCGTTTTCCTTATTAAATTGACTTTAAACCTGTGACTTTAAGAACTTTTTTTCCAACTCTTGAAATGTACTTGCCATGATAACTAATTCATGTGCATATAAAAGGTTTTTGGCATGTCTTTAAACTGTTGAAGTTACAACATCAAACCAATAGCAAATAAGAGCGATTAAAAAACTGATCCTTAATCTACGCCAACACTAACGGATAAACTTTCACCCCATTTTACTCTTGTGTGTGCATCTTTGTACACATTAGAAATTTTCTGTAACCATTTTTCTATTCAACTCTCATTCTATAACAAGCTGAGGTAGTCTATCCCTTTTCTCCATAAAACATAAATAAATCCTTATTTTTATTCACATCGTATTCTTGCATATGTCGCACAATAAATATCCCATCAATACTACTTTTTCTAATCATGAATTCAAAGTGAGTTTTATCTATTTTTCTCAACCTCTTATCCATAACGCTTACCTTATCATTATAAATTGGTATGAGCGTACTAAACTTTCAATCCTCAGGTATTTCTTTGTCATAAAGATCGTTTGCAATCTGGCGAAGAGTTTTTGTGCCAGTAAAGTGTTCATTCGTTAAAGCGGATCGGCCATTTCTTTGTCTGCTTTTCATGCTAGTCAAATCAGTTTTGATTTCTTCGCTCATAATTTCAAAAATTGGGTCTTCTTCAACTTTATAAGCGTTAACATCACCATCTCACTTATTTTCTTGATTCATAACATTCTACAGATAATTTTCCCATACTTTTCCTCTATTCCTTTCATGAAAACAAAGCAGCCCTCAAGTTTTATCCTTAATGCAAGTATTTTCCTCTAGCATCCTTTGACTCATTTTTCATCTTTCTAAGTTTCGTAAAAATTCCATTTTTATACCTTTTCAGACTTACAACATTTTCAGCCTCTTTCGTCATATAGCCTTAATAATAACGAAAAAATTAGCTACTCAATAAATACGAGTTGTTATTAATTAGTTAATGTGTTAGACACTTAGCTGGAAAAATACTTCGCAAGTATTGTGCTAAAAATTTTGATTTCTTCCATAAAATTCTTGTACTGCGATTCGTCCAAGTATGGGGAATGGCCGAAAACAGGCATGCTTTGTAATCAGTATAATATGGATGAGGTTAAATATGAATACAATGTATTTATCACTTATTTACAGAAAATTTACAACTTGCATATTTATTTGTTTGTGCATATTGATTATTATATTTGATGATGATTTTGTTGAGAAATACTAAGAATATCTTGTTATAATAACTCACTGTAATTTGTTTTTTAAGATTACATGATATTAAAAATCGAAATGTAATTTTTTTATAAGCTTAATAATTCATTTTTCCTAACTTTTTCTAAAAAAGTTTTTAAAATATAGACCATTGTTTTTGGATACTTTGCATCTTTTTCCTAAAGTTAACATAACATAATTCCCTTGCTGATTTTTCTAATTTGCGCTTATCTACACAAACATTATAACGTTTGTATAAGAAAGTTTATTTAAAAGCAGCTACATTCATTTCTCAAATCGCTGCAATAATAAATAATTCAGTAAAATTCTCAATTAGATTTTGTTTTTATAAAATTCTTTTAATCCTTTGAACAACACTATTTTCATTAACGTTTTCCTTATTTTATTCATTACTTTTTGTTTTATTATTCACCTAATATTTAAACAAGTTGAGTGTTTTTTTTATAATGTAGGGAGGTATGCAGGCCCGGTGCATCTAAGCTGAGAAAATTTGATTTTTATTTCCAAATTAGTTTGATTCATTGATTTGGTTTGAATGTTGCCAAATAAAATCCCTTGATCTATTATATATTGAAGTTATGGTTGGAGCGATATGCTCTATTGGGAGCTGGCAACTAGGCTAGTAGATCAGATGTATGTCTTCTACTGTTCACTTTAAAAGGAGCCTGTTTATTGTTACAAAACTATAAGATAGATTAAATACAAAACCTGTCTATTCCTCTTCTTGAATTTAAATAAAACGTGTTTTTTCTTTTGGAATATATGACATTTTACGTCCAGAACCTTTCTTCCACTTTTGCAGAACTTTACGCCAAGCGGTTTTTAAAGTTCGAAAAAACAT
This sequence comes from Nectonema munidae, assembly GCA_030549495.1. Lineage (NCBI taxonomy): Eukaryota > Metazoa > Nematomorpha > Nectonematoida > Nectonematidae > Nectonema > Nectonema munidae. Next base: position 226,482 of record JAUIRK010000875.1, on the reverse strand, counting down.
CTATAGTTTGCAATAGATGAAATGAATTTGCAGGCAAAAAACTTAGGTATAGAAATCAAACCAACCTGATTTGCTTTTGTTATAACCGGGTTCCCTTTTGCCCACCATTCGTCCAAAGAGCATACATGTTAGTGGCTTTATAAACCACGTACGACAGCAACATGTGACCATTACCACATCCAGCCATGCATCAAAGAAGTTTAAGATTTTCTAGTCTCCATTATGCGTTTTGGATTCTTTTAGTAATTATCCTTTATGGCCAGTATGATCTTCATCGCTTGAATCACATTTTAAATCTATAGCTTCTTCTTGGAGATTATCCTTGAACGAATCAACATCAATACTAAAACGATTTTGTAAAAGTTTTCATGTAGCTTTATACATCGAAATATCTGGGAAGTATCGTAAAAATTCTTCAAGAAGATGCAAGCGATACTAAATTTCTTTTCTGATATCTACATCATACTTTAACAAATTATCAACATCCTCAATATAAAAAAACGTTGAAAAGTTTTCAAATTCGACTTTGCGTTTCCAGAGTTTTATTTTTTCGACAAATGCGCTTTTTTAAATATAATTAACTACCTTAAAGCTAAAGTTAAAGCAGTTTGAAACCCTTCTGGTAATGTTTTCCTAGCCCTTATGGATCACACAATGAGTTCCTGTAATTGATATTTTTTTTCTTTATCTAGTTTTACAAAGCCAGAATTTGATCCAAGCATTGCAAGAGCACCATCGGTGCATATACCAACTAACTTTTCTGTTGAAAAAGCATTATTTATTTTAATTCTTCATCATCTATAAATCTTGAATAAACTTTAATTGACAGTAGTTATCAATATCAGTTGTTTCATCTTTTCTTTTATTGCAAAAAAACAAGATTTTCTAATTTTTTCTAAACTTCCATTTCAATGTCATTTGAAAGTTCGTCGTTTCTACGTTTTAGTCAGAGAGAGAGAGATATCATAGATAATTTATTTTTGCTTTCATCTCCAAGGACAATACTAGAAGAAGCACTTAGCAGGCAAGACTTGATAAGTGTTTTTCCAATAGAGTGAGCCTTATTGGCTTTTGCAATAAGTAATGAAAGCTCTTAAAATGCTTCAACTGTTTTAACGTATTTTAATGAAAGATTCGTGTAAACTTCATTCGTTTCAAGCATTGAAGTGTGTTGATTAAAAATGCATTAAAAATTCTATTATTTATAATAATAAATTTGTTATTTACTACCTAAAAATTACTATAAATGAGCTTTATACTTATTTGTTGTAGTGATCTGTTTAGTAAGTTATTGGAAATTAAGTCTGGAAATTAGTGTTGCTAAATATCAATTAATCATAGCCGCCTTAGGGGACTGACGCCTCCTCTACTTTGGGAATCACTGATCAGTCATCTTCAATGTATTTCTTTGGATTTGTAGTACCAGGTTAGATGGCATACTGTCTCTTGTCACCTCGTTCAAAATTCAAAAAGACCAAGATTTAAAACAAGTGTACTATCACGTTGACGATGATGTCAGATGCAGCTGTTTGACTTATAGTTATAAAGTTTTGCTTACTCAAAAATTCCATGTGTGTTCACAAGATTTTGAAAATAAATTGGAATTATAAACGCTTAAAATTTTGAATCCCATCACTTCATAGTCAAAACGTCCAAAATCCAAAACGCCCGAAACCAAAACGTCCGAAAAGCAAAACATCCGAAACCAATTTTTTTGATTTATAATGAATTTGGCTAAAAAAATTTCATTTTAAAATCAAACACCTCTGAAGATTATGATTTTAAAATATATAACCCAATTTTGGAAAAAAGTCTCGAAAAAAGTCATACTAATTAGTCGAATTTGCAAGACTTTGAAAATTAGACTTGCTATCAAAAATCAAAGGAAAAACTACACGATTTGAATGGATTTTAAGAGATTGGAATGAATTTTTATCTATTTCGGTAAAAAGACACGCTTGATTATAGTGCATTTTTCATTTAAATCTAAAGTATGTAAAGTTTTAAACTAGAAGTAGAATTTTTTTAAATAAAAAAAGTTTTGTGCTCAATTTTTCAGTTTTTTTCCTCAACAATTTTGATTCTCAAAAAAAATGGTTCAGACTGTTAATCTAATTTTCGGACCTTTTGGTTTTCGGACGTTTCGGTTTCGGACGTTTTGGTTTTCGGGCGTTTCGGTTTCGGACGTTTTGACTAGGCACCGCTTAAAGTATGTATGTATACATAATTGAGGAGCTCACATTAGTTTTTGAATTTTATTCACACTCATCAAAGAAAGAATTCAAAAATGAATTTTTGTCATCTTTACAGATTACAAAGATGTAAGATCAAGTTTTAGCCAACCTTTTTTTTCAATAAGAATGCCAACTTGCAAATCTGGGAAAAGAGATTGATGTATAACAATTTATAGAAAGCGAATGATGTAATCATACATCATGATCTCAACATTTTTACTAACAAATATTCAAACTTTTGTTTATATGCTTGTGACGAAGTGTACTTGAAATTTTTCATCACCATTTTTTCTTTTATTTATGATAGCCCCAAATTTTTGAATAATTTATTATTCATCATTATATATTTTTATCATTGTCGCATATCCTCAAAATTTTGGAGGGGCGGGGCGGGGCAAACTTTTTTTATATTTGTTACCATTGTTACCCGACATTACACTTGCACTTTCAGCTCCCAATCCCAAATATAACTGATGTGGTTTTATCAAATCGAATTACCCCTTTTATAATTGTGATCGCAACCTTCTATCTCAAAAGAACGAAAGCATTCATATATGATAGAATGGAAGCGAAATTGAATCAATCAGAACAAATTACTCCTGATTTTTTTGCTACCTTCCGGCCCTTTATCCCTCGTTATTGCATTTCGCCAGTCATTAAAACCTATGGGTACAAAAGCCTTTTATTGGATGTTCTGGTACTGAATCTAGATTAGCTATACTCCAAGTGAAGATTTTATCCCATTACTCTAAAAACGATCTTTTGTAAATCTTTAGGGAACCGAACTCTTGGTTGAGTCGATTCAGTATTTCGTGTTCAGAGCTCAATAATTCTTTGTTTTCTGAAGACCGTATGGAAAGATTTGTATTAGAAGACTCATTGATAATACAAAGAAACCTCATTTATCCGATACTCGATTATTCGACAACCCCGCTATCAGATACAACATTGACTCGGTCTAATTTTTCAAATGTTTTTCTCCTCTGTTATTCTGACATTCACACCCCGGCACTGTCTTTAGCAAACACACTTGCTTGTATAATCACGCCATCGTATTTTATGACACTCACTTAACACTGTATTATAAGTAGTAGTGGGATTCAGTCGGTTCGTTAGAACCGTTTCACGGAATTTTGTTAGTTCGACGAAAAGTAAAATATTTATTTATCTATATAGTACAGAGTCCGTACAGTAAAATAAGCACCCACATAATGATTCGTGTTTAATCATTATTTTAAAATTTTATTGCGGAATAATCAAAATTGATCAGTTTATTTGCTGACAAATTTGACTTTTTTGTAACAGAACCGGCTGACAAAAAATTTGAATCCCACTACTGAATTTATAAGTAATACAAATCTAAAGCTATTTGTTTTGAGATTTTATGGCCAAAGATTATTTTAAATATCGTATAAATTCTGAATTTTCATATAATATAAATATTTTATAGCAAGTTTTACTTTGTGTATTTTCATGGACTCTAAACCAGAAAACAGACTCTCTATGAAAGGTGATAGAGAAGAAATCAATTTATTACAAAGAAGGACAGGAGGAGTTAAACGATTTCCTCTTCTCTCAAAAATTGTAAACAGGCATGCTTAATATCAAATGAATTGATTTGGTGGATATGTTTAGCAAGGAAATTTTACCAAACTGTCTACCTAACATAGAAGAACAAAGAATCATCTAATATAATTATATTCAGTTAGTAAAGTAAATTGTTTGAAAATACATTTAATTTAGGGCTTATGAATTGACAGGTATAGTTGTGAAAGTCTAAAATGTTTGGAAGAAAATTTGCTACAAACCTTAAAATTATATGAATTAGCTATTTCATCATTATCGAAGTGATACGTGATAATTACATTATAATGAAATAGTTTGTACAGAAAATTATACAAGAAGTGCAGAATAAACCCATTATATCCAATGAAAAGCAGACAATAATTGAGTTACAAAAGTTAACATATGATACTTTTAGTGTACTCAAATGGGTACAACGGTACCTAACGGGTTATAGCCAATCTTAAAGAAAACTTATAATTGACTATATAAAAGTAGTCTGAGCTCTTGATTAAATTCATACCTCTCTGAACAAAACTATATCTCAAATTCGGATTGATTAAACGAACCGAAAATTAATTTAAAAAAACGACATTTTAAATGTTCTTCAAAGACTTGTATGCACTCATTTTCTTAACTAATCTTTTCTTAGGCTCGCTAGTAAATTTTTTTCAAGTTAAATTTGTTATACACGAAAAACGTTCATGTTTTTTATGCATGCTAATAATTTATTATTATTATTATTATTAGTGTTATCTAATACCATCTCTAACTAACTTGCTAACTGACAAACTAAAATATCTCGAGCAAGTTAGTAAAAGTGATTTGGTGTGAGGTGCTAGACCCTGTTATCTTTATTCGATAAACTGACAGCTTCTTAACTAATAATGTTATACAATGTATGTTTCTAAATTTACCGAGTTTTAGTTGCCTTATAAATCACTTTCTTATTCAAAAAAAGAGTATAGACTTGTTTATTTTATGGGTTTCCGACATTTTGTGCCCAAAATTATTTTAATTCTGAGTTAGAGCTATTTACCTAGGCTCTAAGTTCACGCTTTTCTATTGTGTAGTTCTATGCATTCACTTCGCTACTTCTTTTGATGTAAATTTGACGATCTTATTGTGTACTTACTAGTGATGTTGTAAGAGAGGAACTTTCAATGCCTCCACTTATAATTTACATGTGTAGAGCTAATTATACCTTTCATCGTCATTTATTTTCATAATAGATCATTATCATTTTATTCCTGTATTTTTTCAAGAGTCTTGAGTATCATAAAAAGGCGGTAATTTATGCATAAAGGGAGAAACCACACTCATAAGAAGCTTACTGATATTATGATTTAAATGAGCGTTTGTACTCGGTCATGTTTTATTTGATTTTCCTTTGCAAAACACAGAGTAGAGGAGTGATATCAAGGAATCAACTTATATCCATTAGTAGATTCTGATCTTCTAGTACAGCGTTTTTCAAACTTTTTTTGCTGCGACCAATAGCAAGAACCACGGTTTTCATCGCGACCCATAATACTTAGGCGTAATAAGACAAACTCTGTTCACTAGATATCAAGTTTAGCCTGAATGAATGAAGTTCAAGGCTCACACTAAATAAAAAATTTTCACTTTTCCGTCTTGACAAAAGTTAAAAATATATAATTTATAAAATTATTGAGTAAAGAAATAAAAAATAATAGTTTTATTTTTAATAAATAAAACTACTTATAAAATAAAATTGCTCGCAATTAAAATAAAAGGTCCACAAAAAAATTTCCCTCTTCAAAAAGGGTCGATAAAAGAAAAAAGGTTTAGAATCATTGAATTTTAATTATTAAAATTCATGCAACCAATAGCAAAAATATGCTATGCTGCACGAACTGTGTGCAATCTCACACTTTTACAATGCTTCAATTGACACACTTGGTACTTCTAGTAAAAGGGTCTGCCAAATTAACATCGAACACTTTTGCTAGTTAGGCCTATTGAAGAGGGATGCGTGAGAGACGAGGCTTGGGTTCAATTTCCAAAACTGGATTTAATTCTTATAACGAGATTTTTAATAGTGTAGATATAATAGCAAGCAGTTTAATAAATCAAAATTAACCCATTTACGGCCAATGTTCCTATTTAGAACATAAGTAATTTCACCTTCGTATGCTTTTTTCAATGACTTTGAATATAAATCGTCTGCGTTTTTTTAGATATCGTCTGCTTTGCTTGGCCTTAATGGGTTAATATCTTTTTTTTAAACATATTTTCAGCATTCAATTCCTCCTCACTAGAGCCCTGCGCGGATTGTAAAAATTTGCACAAAAATACGCACACTTAAAATTAAAAAAACTCGCTGCTCCATCACCTGTTAACTCCGCAAAACGATTGAAATAAATTTCATCAAAACTCTTGCTTAAACCGTAACCTTTTAAACACGCGAGATCTTCCAAAACTTCCGTGATTTGGCGAAGCCACGTTATGAAATTCATTTCGTCATACCTGACTTCATTATAGGTAGTTTAATTTAACGACCATTAGCTCCTTACAATTTGACAGTAAACTTATTGTTTTTTCACATTGCGGAGAATTTCATTATCCGAATAGTTTTAAACTCTCTGCTCGCATTTAAAAGGATTAACGTTGTACCGTTTGTGTTGAACTAACAGCAAAAAGACTTGATGCTGGATTGAACCTGGGACCTTGTGGTATCAAAGTCAAGTATATCTAACTAACCTTACTCACACTTTGCTAATTTTTTTTATATTCCTTGAGTCCACAATGATATAATTGTATATTTTTTAACACAAATAAGTTGGATTTGCCGAGATGATGGTGATTGTAATTCTCTCCATCATCATTTCTCTGTCACATGTGTCGAGATTTTAATAAATGCGCGCAAGCATTGTAAAAAGATTTTTATGATCTTTTATAACCTTGAAATTTTATTATTTCATGTGAGTTGTTTGTATGTGTGCGCGCGCATGGTGGAGGTGACCTTACTTACTGACATGGAAAGCAAACGCACATAAATCATATTTTCATGTTCATGCAAGAAGAAAGAATTTAGTCAGTGAACCTTTCTTGCGATCATTTATTTATTTATTTCATTCATTACTTTTTAAATTCCCTTTAACATTTAAATGTTTTAATGAATAATCTCATTTTAACAGAAACTTAAAAAAATTATTTATTCAAAGTTTCTTAAAAGTTTTCTAAATTTAGCTGATTTCTTGTGACAAACTACTCGAAATTTAAATGGCCTAGAACTAATATCATTTCGTATACATATTAGCTATACATAAATAGCTTCTATATTTTTATGCATGTTTTGACATAAATGTGACGATCTTATTGTGTACTCGTTGATTTTTTATTCAAAATGTATGAAAGTGTCACTATGTTTATCATCAGTTTTTGTAGTCACAGTTTGTCAAAGACGTTAGCACCAGTGTGCAACTGCTGTCTCACATCAGTCTATCATCCAACATCTCTTCTAAGCTTTCTTCTCCCATATTTAGTGCCTCATGGCGTGTCATCTCCAATGCACGTTCTGGCAAAGGTTCGGGCTCCAACATTGCCAAATCTGGAGGAGCTACACTTGACTTGTTCGTGAGATGCCTTTAGCTCATAAAAGCTCATCCGCTCCTTGCCAGGTCTTGTTTTTAGTCCTGCTGGATAACTCACAGGGTTAATCCATGTGGGAAAGCCGGTTTAATCGCCTACCGCTCGACAATGGCACATCTAGTTTTGGCTTATATGGTACCAGTAGGGGCCATTACAGACTCAACGGCATTGAAAACAAGAAGATAAGACATTAAGTTGATGCATTTTTATTTGGGCGCCGGATATCAATTCTCTCCACATATTGATATGGTTATTCCTAAGTGAATAATGACTTGTTTTGGAAATTTATTGATTTTTGTAATTGTGTATGCTCTAGGGCAGCGTTTCACAACCTTTTTACCTTCGCGGATCCCTTGGAATATATTAAATCGTTCAAGGAATCCTTTGCAAAAAAGATTTTCGCATATTTTATCACTGTAAAGCAAAAGGAATTAGATTCAACATAAAAAAAGATTTTCGATTAAACTTCCGAAAAAAAAGAAATTAAAATTTGCTTAAATTTTGTCATTCCAACAATATATGAAAATTAAAACATAAACTAGAATGAAAAAAAATTACTAGTACTAGTTTGAGAAAACTTCAGTATCATATTTATTAGTATTGCTAGATAAGATTCTTACTACTTCTTTATGCTACCTGATTAAAAAGTTTTTGAAAATATCTAAGCTTTAATATTTCTCGCGAAACCCTTAAGGAATTTTTTCGGAACTCTAGTATTCCGCGAAACAACGATTGAGAAACGCTTAGAAGTCATCATACCTAAAAAGAAGTAACTATCACATATGTAATTCAACATTTACAATTTTGATTGCATATCATTTTTAAGAAAAAGCTCTAATATTTTTAGTATAAGCAATTTTACAGCGTATAGTTTTTTAAATAAATAAATAGGCTGAGAATTCACTTCTTTTAGTGCGGCCTCCTTATTTTACGATTTCAATTTTTATCTATTCTTTAAACTTCTTTATTATACTTTTTCCTCATTTTATGAAGCATAGAAGTTGTATTCTATGTTTTGCTTATCTTTGTATTTACATTGTCATGATGCGCTTTGGTTTTTGTTTCGTGACATTTTTACATTGGATTTCGCTGATCATCATCGATTGAAGCGTCGATGCTTCTAAAAGAGCATTGCCATTTTTTATGTTGCATATATCATGTATCAAATAGAGGAAGAGAGGGGGAGAGATGTATATAGAATATAACTAATTTCACTTAGTTTTTTTCCTTCAACTTTATTGATTATTTTTAATTAGTATACTTTTTTACATGGATACTTCAATATATTTTTCTCATAAAGTATAACAGCTTTCAAATTTCATAACAATAATTATTTTCCGCGATTGCTATCTCACTAATGATAAAATTTTAACTTAAAGATTAGTTTTTTTAAATTTATAAAAAAAAGTAGCTATATAGATTTTTAAGCTAAAATTATGAATGCTAAGAATACAGCTTCGGGCCATAATTGCAAATCAATCTTTTTTCACCTGAAATATAAACTGTTAATAGGAACAAATAGAAGAATATCAGAAGATAATCTAATGTAAAACAGACGATTTGTATTGAAAAACATTTATAAACGCAGGCGATTTTATTTTTGTAAGGTCATCTCTTATTCGGTTAATATATCCTTTGCATTATTCAATGTGACTTATTTATTCAAATAATTTTTTTATTATAAATCGGGTAAGCCAAATATTTAGTGAAAGGACCGCAATGGCATATAAAAATTAGCCTTATTTAAGATAAGCAAAGCAAAGGTTTTAAACGAATAAATACTACGTTTTTTTGTTAATAGATAAATTAATTTTATTAGTTCAAATCTAATTTTGCAAAAAAAGACTAATTTTCTTCATAATTACAGTGTGCAAAATACTAATTTTTAATTAACTTCACGATCGGACCATATGTCTCATTGCTTAATTAAAACATCAACTGAACGATAGGCACATGTGTTTCATACTGTTTGATTGATTTTCTTAATGCATCTTTCTTTTCTTTTGCCCTATTTTGATTGCATCCTCTACAACAGTGGTGGCAAACTCAAATCACTCCTAGGAGGATTTCGAATATTTACAGCTCTTGCTGGTCGGATTTCAATTGTCAAATCAGGAATTAAATTGATAGCAGTAGAAACTGTCAAAATTTTGATTTCTAACGCTATTCCTATTATATAAAAAAAATAAACAAAATTCAACGCATGATCCCTAAATTTGATTTAGTAGTAGAAAAAGTTAAATTTCTTAAATCTAAATTTGAAGCAGAAAGTTATATATGATGCCATTACAGAATGATGCACTAAGTCAGTGTTTTTCAAACTTTTTTTACTGCGACCCATAGCAAGAACCAAAGTTTGCATCGCGACACCATAATACTTAGGTGTAATAAGACAAATCACTAGATTCATTTATTCAGCATCTTTTTTGTCACGCCCCATTTTATTTTTCACGCGACCCAGTGAAGGGTCGGGACCCCCCGTTTGAAAAACGCTACTAAGTAGTATGTATAGTTCAAGCGCCTCATCCAGTGCAAAAAAATTCCCCTTAAGAATAGTCCCCCTCGACCTGCCTAATTTTTTTTATCTGACGCTCGAATTGGTCTCTGTACAAGTGTTAATGATACAATTATGAGAGCAGAAAATTATTTCTTTTAGCTTGTTTACACTGAGAAAATATGAAATTTAACAAAGTTTTTTGAATCCAATCTCCTTGGATAATAATCACTTATATTTTTCTATAAATAAAATATTTTTCGAAAAGTGGATAAATCAATAATGATCGGTATCTATGTTTTATTTAGAATCAAAGAAGATGAAACCCATGATTAAAAATAAAACCTTTTATCATAAATGAACGTCCGGTTTATAAATAATTTAAATAACAAATATGAAAAGGAAATTTGGTTTTGAAAATATCTTTTTGCCCTTAGAAGTTGAACGGTTTTTAAAAGATCTTGTTTTGGAGCGTAAGTGAAATCTCGCATTATTGAATGAGATAAAACAGCGTGTTCTAGAAAATTTTACATAGCGTAATCTGAAGGATTAGACTGAAAAATAATTTCTTGGTTGTTACCGTTTCGTGCTTTACTAGTTCGCTAAAAATACTCTAATAACGATTAAATATTTTTTGCTTATGCTAAAGATGCTTTTTTTTAATTTTATTCCTACTAATAAGGCAGAAATAGCTTTTTTTGTATGCAAGAATGAAAAATAATGTATTAGTTCTTGAGTATAGCGAAGCGTTATTTACGGCCAATCTCTGACAATAGGAGAAGTGACGAGTGAAAAATAGCTGTTTATTCTTCAGCGTCCTTTGAATGTTCACTTTGTTAACTTTGCCTTATTGTGAAAGGAATACATGTAGATAATAATACGCGGAGTTTTTATCTACATATCACTTCTCCACTTTATTCACCTGTGTAAACCTGTTTTCAATTTTTAAATAGGCTTCACAGATAAAAATCATGGCTATTTAAGTAATATAGTGATTACTTGCTTCACTGCCCCTTTTTTTGTTGTAATTTGTATGACAGCAATGTAAGCAGCACATTACTACTGGCATGGTCTCTTCTTGTTTTTCAATACTTTATACCTAAATGAAGCAATACCTTTATCCTTTCTTCTTAGATTCCATCTTATCCTTCTATCTTCCTATTTCATCAATGTAATGCTATATATACTATACACACTAAGTCTAAAAGAAAGCATGTAGTAAAAACAAAAGTAAAGTGACTTTAATAATAAGTGGTTCATCTATAATATAAATGGATGTGTTCTTGTTTTGATGCTTACTTGCAAGAACGGTATCGAGTTTAGTCAAGTTTCTTGTTGAAAAACTTATACTTCGCTTTCAGAATCTTTTTAAAAATGAGAATTTTATAAAAAGGATTTACGTTTATTCATTCTCTGATATACAATATATCATGCATGCACTTTATCAACGATTTCCTAATGTTATATTATAATAGAATTAAAAATAACTAAAAGCAGTGATATCACATTTAAATAAACTGCTACGAATTAAATTAGTAAGCTGATAAAGGTAACTATGAAGAAAGTAGGCTTGATGCGGGATCGAACCCAAGACCTTGAGTTATACATATGGAAATTGAATTAACTAAATGAAAAACAAAGTTAATGTAAACATATATTGAAAGAGAATTTGTCTCCAAATTTTGAACCATCAAAATTGGTCTTTATGAACGAGTAATTGCTTAATCTAAGTCGAATAAGCTCAATGGGGATTAATTGGGGAAAATGGAGATTGATCGTTATAAACAGGTGTTAGTTATAGCAAATTTGACTGTATATGTTCATAGATTGAAAAAATTAACAATGGGATATATAAAATGTAGTATTTAAATGATATATGAGTTATATATTTTTGAAGGCGTCCGTTCATGGAATTCCGCTAGCGGGGGCAAGCAGGTCATTTGACCAGCTTGCCCTCGCTAGCGGAATTATAAATATTTGTATTTTTTCGAAACAGTATATAATTATTTTTTGGCATAATTTTTAATTATAGTCAAAAATACCATTGTTTAACTTTTATAGTTAACTTTATATAATTTTACATGAGTTTTAAATTTTTTTTTCAACGTACTCTTCGACATTTATCTATATCAGGGTTGTCCAAACTTTATGGGGACGCGGGCCGCATACAGCAAAGGAAAGTAGATCGCGAGCCGCAGTTGACATTTTTCTACATATGCCTTGTCTTACCATACCAGATGTAAAGTAAAACATGTACATGTAAATGAACCTTTATATTTATCATAAAAAATATTGCCGGGGAATAGATTAAAGAAGCTAAGATGTGAATATTACGAATAAGAAAGAGTGCAAATTTTGAGAAACGTCAGTAGACTAGGAAACCTTAAAAATAATTGACAAGTATGGTTAAGAATCAAATCTTAAATATATTCGTAAAAAATATTTAAATAAGTATATTAAGGAAGCATTTTTATTAATAAATTTTTTAATAAAAACAACATACAGTTTAATTAAAATTCAGTGGGATGGGTGTGCCTGCATTTTGGAAATTAGCTCCTTTATGTCAATGTCAACTGAGGTTAAGGCTAAACGAAGGCAGGCTTCGAGAGATGTTTGATTAAGTACATTCCTCTCTTTGGATTTAATCGACTTCATTGCGGAAAATGCTGCTTCGCAAAGGTAGGTACTTCCAAACATTGACAGCAAGTGCAATCCAAAATGGCGTAACTTAGGATAATGCTCTTCAGAAAGAAGAGGCCAAAATTGAGTGATTGGCAGTGTATCTTTGCTTAATAAAAACCGGTCTCTTTGCAAGTCACACAATTCAAGCTGCAAATCTTCATCGGCTTCTGATATATAGTCAGCGGAGCATTGAATACATTGAAGTTTTTCTCAAGGTGCTGAAAATCTTTAAATCGCTTGTTGAAGTCTTCAACCAGAGTATCAAGAGTTTCAACAAAGCAGCCGAAGTTATTGTCCTCTATTTCTCTAGAAATAACATCACAACTTGGAAAGTGAAGTAGAATGTTACTTTGCAGATTACTTTTGAAGAGGCATAATTTGTTGCGGAAGCCATCTACGAAACCATACAGAGAAGAGATTGTTTGATTCCTACCCTGTAAACTTAAATTGAGCTTATTCAGATGCTGAGTAATATCAGTGAGGAATGCTAGACCTTTCAGAAAGTTGACGTCTTTCAATAAACCTTTAAACCCATCAGTGTCTAAACTCAGTTCTTCTAAAAAGTTTAGAATCTCATTACGCAGACTGAAGAACTACTGCAGACATTTCCCAGCACTGTGCCAACGAACAGTAGAATGAAGTGAAACGTCAGAAAATTCTGTATCTAAATCTCTCAAGAAATCAACAAATAGACGATGTCTCAACGCTTTATTACCGCATCTAACGAAATTAATAATTTTGAATACATGCTGCATTACATCAGATAAACGTATACAGCGACTAGATAACGATTCTTGATGAATAATGCAATGAAACATTGGGCAGACGACTCCAGCATCTCTCAAGTACGCTTTCAGCCCCCTTTTAGCTCCAGTCATTGATTTGGCACCTTTCGAACTTTTTTCGAAGTAACTCAATAAATGTCTAAATAATACTAATTTTCAAAGGTTTTCTAGAAAAGACCGCGGGCCGCATTGAAGGGGGTTTGGACAACCCTGATCTATATTATAACCTAGTTTAGTTTAGCTTTATTATCATTAAATAACTATTATATAAAATCAGTAAAATCTCACTATTATGCCACCCTTCGGGGCCGACCAAAAGTGGCATAGTAGCGAGAGTGGCATAGTAGCGAGGGTTTTGTAAAAATAGCCTTATTTTTTCAAATAAAATCACATTTATTAAAAAACAGTTTTATTTTTTTATATATTTGTGTCCTATTCCAAAGCTCTCAAAAATGGTTGTCTGACGCATTTTCATATGGCGGATCTCAAGCATTTCTTGATCTAAACAATCGCACGCTTGCATCACTTTGAGCTTTACGCTACAATGCTGCATAAATTTTCGAACAGTGCTCCACGCTCTTTGGGCTTCTTGGAATTGAACCACTTCCTCTTCGATACTTTCCTTGTCGTCTTCGCTTTCAATTTGTTCCTTGCTTTTCAGCACTTCCTCAGCAATCTCCTCTAGCAGAAGAGAGCCACTAGTTGCGAGACGCTCGTCAGCATTGAGAAAGTCAGTAAGCTCAATCTCCTCGTTATTGTGCATCTTTTCCTCAGTAGGCAAAGCATTCCAAATCTCGAGCAACTCTTCATCTTTTGGCTCAATCTGATCAATTTCTTCTTCCACAAACTTAGCTTTTACAAAACAGTTTTTGATGACCGATTTGTTAACCTGCTCCCAAGCATACCGGGCAACGTGTAGAGCATCAAGCAACGTGAACTTAAACTCTCTTTCCTCGTCTATGGCTTCAAGCCTGCGAGAGAGCAAAAGTTTCTTGTAGTGGCGTTTGAGACTCTCTATAACCCCCTGATCCATTGGTTGCGAGATTGATGTTGTGTTAGGAGGAAAAAATAGCAGCTTTATATTGTCGAACTGGAGATCAGATGGGTGGCCACAGAAGTTATCGAGACAAAGCAGCACTTTGCGTCCCTGCTTGACGAGTCGCTCGTTCCACTCACGCAATGTTTCTTCGAAGAGCTCCGCCGTCATCCACGCTTTCGAATTTGCCTTGTATGTCACCGGAATTTTTTTGTTTTTGAAGGCACGCGGTTTCTTTGAATTGCCAATCACCAGAAGAGGAAGCTTTTCGTTGCCGCTCATGTTTGCTCCAACCAGAAGAGTGATTCTTTGCTTACTTTTTTACCTCCAGTGCACCGCTCTCCTCTGAAAGCCATGGTCTTGTTTGGTAGCAGCTGCCAGAAGAGTCCAGTTTCGTCTAGATTGAAGACGTCTTCTGCAGAAAATTGTGCAAGCAAAGGTCGGAGAACCTGTTGTTGCCACTCAAAAAGAGATTGCAAATTTACCGCTCCTGCTTCTCCTTGTATTGTTTTAAAAGTAATGCCGTGACGCTTTTTGAAATTGTCCAGCCAACCGTCGCTTGCCATGAATCCCGGAATGTGCATTATCTCGGCCAGTTTCATTGCCTTTTCTTTGACCAGACTTCCACTGACAGGCAGATTGTGTCCTCTCGCTTGCTTCAGCCACATGAGCACCCCTTCATCGAGATTTGGATCGTGAGCCTGCGTCAACTTAACGCGTTTCGATGAAAATCCAGTTTTGATTGCAGCCTCGATTGCATCCTTTTTGCTGAGAATGCTTTTTACCGTAGTTCTCTTCACTTCAATACCCCATTTCTTGCTTATTTCTCTGGCCAGCTTGGACTGATTAGGCTCATTTTTTTCGGCATCAATAATTTCTTTTTTCTGCTTTAGAGTGAAATCGGTTCGCTTGCGTTTTATATCTGACATGTTAATTTTTTACGCAAATAAAAACAATAAATCTAAAAAAATATATTCATTAATTTTGTAAAAAAAGTTGAGAAATATAATTAAAAAACGCAACACACAAATAAATAGTGGCATAATAGCGAGATTAGGTGGTGGCATAGTAAGTTTATTTTCTACTGAATTTTGTCCGGACCGAGTGAAATTGGCATAGTAGCGAGAGTGGCATAGTACCGAGGGGGCATAGTAGCGAGATTCTACTGTATATTCTATATTAAATTTTTTTTTATTATTATTATATTATTAATGTTAGGATAATTTCTATTGTTTTTACATAAGCAAAGCTATTTTACTTCATACTAAATAAAGGATTTCGTTTCTTGTTTTTTCTCTTTTTATAACAGATATGTTAACGGCCAGAGTCGACTTTACAAAAATAAAATCGTCTGCGTTTATCAATGCTCTTTGATACAAATCTTCTGCTTTACACTAGATATCGTCTGATTATTCTGGTCGTTAACGGGTTAACTAATTTTTTATTGTAAGCCCCATCCTGTGTAAGTTCCACCGGACGCCCATAGCTCCTTTGCTTTCGTTGAAATACTTAAAAAAAGTTTAAGAAACACTTTATTTAACCCATTTGGTACCAATGTTCCGAAAGAAACACTGAAGACTCTTGTTTTAAATAGAATTAAATAGGACTGAATTCATGAAATGGTTTGCGTTATCTTTGGAAACATTGGTACTGAATGGGTTAATAGCGTATGCAATGTCTTTTAAGACCACACTTCCTACAGGAGGATAGATGATTATTTTAATTTCGAGGCAAGTAGTGTTGCATGTTACAAATCTACATATGTGGATTGATTTAACTAAAAGTGAGGACTTTTACTTTTTTTGCAGCTTAAATTTGCGATTTTGGTTAGACTTCATGTTATTTTCTCTTGTATATTTTGCATCAAGAATTTTTGCTTAAAATCCATTTGTTTGTTTATTTTAAATTACAAGTAAGTTATATTTAAACTTCAAAACCATTTGTTCTCAAATCGTTTTTGTCCTAGCTTGATTACTTTATTCATTTTTAATCCTTTATAATCTATCTTTATCATTGTATTAATTTTTGATGTATTTGATTGATCCTCATCTATTTCAAACCCTCGCAATTCCTTCTAAGATTTAATAGAAGCATATGCATCACATTAGGATCGAAAGATAAAATTGACGAATTTTGTATCGTCATTATAATTGGAAAAAGGAATTCCTTAATTGATTCAATTATCTCTCCCAGCATCTTTATACGATGGCGGAGTATGGAAACACGATGATGATAAGATTGGATACGTTAAGATGCTTCTATGTATTAGGAACGCATTCACTTTTTCGCAGTGCCCAAGACTACGAATCGTAGCTATATACCTTATATGCTTTTGGACTTGCAGTCGAAAATAACGCTGACTTTAACTCCTATATATTCTATATGTTCATTTTGCTGGTTTAACCCATTTACGACCAATGTTCCTATTTTGGAACATAAGTAATTTCATCTTCGTCTGCTTTGACTTTGAATATAAATCGTCTGCGTTTTTTTAGATATCGTCTGCTTTGCTTGGTCTTAAATGGGTTAATACAAGACGTTAAGAATCGTTTGATGCTATAAATAACAATATTTCAGATACAATTCTACAGTCAAACCGTTATTGAGAGATCATTTAACCCATTAAGTACCATAGAAATCAGACGATATTTAAAAAAACGCAGACGATTTATATTCAAAGTCATTGAAAAAAGCAGACGAAGATGAAATTACTTATGTTCCCAAATGGGAACATTGGGACTTAATGGGTTAAGGGAACTATCAAAAGTGATCTTTATGAACGGGTGGTTGTTTATTTTCTTTATTTAAACGAATTAAATAATAAGCATCTGAGGTCATAGTTTCAGATCTTTCTCTAATTTTTTTGTGATTTTCCACGTTTTAGCTGAAAGTAGGTAATTAATTTTACAAATTTTATTAAGACGGTCATACCCCAAGTGATTTACTTCTTGCCTAACATTTTGATTTGTGACTCAAAGTCAACTTTAAGCAACACTTTCTAGTTTTTCTTTTAAAGATTTCCGAGGATTATTCTAGACGCCGAAATCTAGTGTCAACAATACCCTCAAATATACATAGAATACAAGAAATTTTTTGAAATGAGATGAATTGTGACAGTGTCGTTAAAAACTTTCTTTATAGTACCAAAATGTGGGTGTAATTTTATGCTTTGAAACCCGTCATTCATTTTGTAAGATTAATTATTATTCCTTAAAAATGGTATCTAAAATTTCAATGATAAAAATCAACTGGACGCAAGCAATGAGCAAAGAAGTTAGAGTATGTAAGGGGGTGTATCCCTTAAACTTTTCCATCAATACTTTCAATTTCACAGCATATAACGGCAAACAACGCGTTCACTCTGCACAATTATTCTAACTTTGATATTTTTTTAAAGTAGGAGATTTAGATGATGTTGACTCCCTTTTCTCTTACATTGAAAGTGTAGAAGGAGACAATGGCGAAGAAGAGACGGGTGAAACGTCAGATGACAAAGTTTCTATGGAAAACATCGAGAGAGATTTCCTAGAATACTTTGAGGATAATAATGAAGATTTCAGTTTATCAAAACATCGTAAGTTCCATTTTCATCTTAAAACCGTGTTTTATTATTTACGATTTCTTTTACTTCATTTGCAACCGAGTTAAATTTGTCTTCGTGTTTCCTTATTAGTAATCATAATATGATTTTTGTCTCTACATGTAAATGTACCTTGGGATGTTTTCATCAAGAAGGCACAATTGCGCCGCTTGTATCGAACTATGAGAAAAGGAGGCTTGATGCGGGATCGAACTCAAGACCTTGAGTTATCGAATCCCAGCATCTAACCAACCTTAATCACGCCCCCAATATATACACAGACAAGTATTTTTATGTATTTTATATACTCGTGTCCTAAGAAATAAAAATTGTTTACTTTAAACCTTTAAGAAAGTAGACGATTAGTCTTAAAATTCTGATTCAATTGTTAAATTATACATTTTTAATCTATTTAACATTTTTTGTTAAAAAAATTTACTTATACGATTCAGCTTATAAAAATCAGATTCTGTATGAAAGAAACCACTTATACTAACGAAAATACATTCCTCATATCTTTTTTGATCATGTGCGCACAATTTTAAATGATACACTTTCAATCTATTGAACAGAAGATTCAAATGCGAAGTTTTCTGTGTCTTCGCTCTCTGTGACGAGTAGTCAAAACCAAACGCTTTCATTCCTGGAAATGAAACTCCATCCAAATTTTGAGCAACTGGAAAGTGCTAGCACTACGGCTCAATCTTCATCTCAGGGCAAAGTCATTAAAGTTTCCGCGAGCGAGCAAGTCATGATCAAGAGGAGGAATAAGAGTAAGGGCAAAGACAAGCAACCAGCTAACAAAAGTATTTTCTCAAACTTGAGAGTGCTCCCTACAATCCCTTGCAAGCAAAGTGTAAGCTCTTCTTGCGATTCAATCAAGATGACTGCTGAAGAAAAATGTCCGCATTCTTCTAAAAAGAAACCCAGTTCCAACAATAGGGTTAGTTTCTTAGTTATTTTGCATTCAATCTATTTTACTCTAAACCACTTTTTTTCAAATGATGTGTCCAGGCACACTGGTGCGCCCAAGGGCGTAATCAGAAAGTTTAAAAGGAGGGGGCAAAACTAAAAGAATTTTTGCTATTAGTAAAAGATCCTAATTGAACTCTGAAAATAAATATTTTTATAAATCTTAAATAGTGTAAATAGAAGTTAAAAATTTTGATTTTTTTATTAGAAATAAGTTAAAAGTTAAAATAAATTATATCATAAGTTTATCTGACGGAGGGGGGGGGGCAATTGGCCCCCTTGTCCCCCTCTAGTTGCGCCCCTTGAAATTTCTCAATGGGAATCTTAAATTTCTGTTACTTAAGACATTAATACAAAAATCAAAATTTGATTTAAATAATTTGTCTAAACTTTTATACTACAAGATAATTGTTGCTATTGACAAGTGTAGAGTATATATTGTTTCATCTTTTTTGTATTATGGAGAAACTTTCGAATTTATATCCCTCATTTTTTTTAAATTTTGTATTCAAAATTTTTTTGTTGTTCATTTTTTTCATGAAAGAATCGAGATAAATCGATATTGAAGGTATCATATATTATATCGTGATAAGGCGCCACTTAAATTTTGTACAACTTTAAGTGTGGCAAGAAATAGAAAGGTTTGAGAAATACTGCCTTAAATCCAAATGCCGTTTTTTAAAAAAACATTATATAATTACACAAGACATTGTATTTCGATAGTTTGGGACAGTGTGACACCGGTGTACCATGAAATGAAAATCCCCCTCTGCTTTAAGTATATAAAATTCGATTGAAAAAGAAAGCAAACGATTAGTCTTAAAAAGTCTCCTCCTCAAAGGGTAAAATTGTTTGAAAGGATTTATATATGTAAATTTGTTATGCTTTGCTATTTGAATTACGGCTCGGTTACCGTGAATTAGTTTTTATTCACCGGTTAATAATAGGTTAATTTTCACCGAATACCGACACTAGTAAATACGTTGTTCTACTTTAAAAAATAGTAAATGCGTCCCGCAGATTGCCTATTCTTACTCCATATTTTTTTACAATGAAACACGCAATTCCCATCTTTTCCTTTCTTTGGCATGGGGAGGAGTGATTTAATCAATGCTTGCTTTTGCTAAATCTTTAAAGCGTTTATACTAAATACAAGCATAACCTTTAAGTCAAATAGGCCGACTTTGATTAGCTAAGAAAGTCGGATAAACAATTATATATATATATATATAGGGCACGTGAGTACTCCAAGGCGCCTTTACATGTATAAAGATCTAGCAAATCTGACGTCACCGCCATAAAATTTTTCCTTGAATTAGTCATTTCATATCAAATTTTGAATTTTTAAAAACTCCTGTTTCAAATAAATTTTTAATTATAGAAAAAGTTATTAGAAAAAAGAGGCAAGTTAAATTTTTTATCTGTCTTTCAACTTTTGTGTTGTATTTCAGATTTAAATGCTTATGTAACTATAGACGTGGCGTATGTGCTAAGATCAACAAATTTCTAATGAAACTTTAGATAAAGATGTCCGTATTTTTGATAAATACATGAAGACAACTGAATCGACCACGATATAGCTTCACTTATAGAAATTATTGATGTATGGGAGAATTTTGCAAATTATTTTTTCCACAAATCAAAAAAAACTCTTGTTAATGTAGATAACGTGTATTCTCAATTATTTGAATATAACCTATTGTACAAACTAATTAACATAAAGAATTAGTTTTGAATTTAACATTAAATTTTTCCTTAACTGATTAAAGACCAGGTTAATCCGACGATATCAAATGTAAAGCAGAGGATTTGTATTAAAAAGTATTTATATTCGCAGACGATTCATATATTTGTAATCTCGGCAATTGTCGACTCCGGTCTAATTTTTAAAAAGTTTGTTTCATTTAAAATTAGTGTATTGCACAGTTGTTTTAAAATTGTGCTAATTAGATGAAAGCCTGATGTTCTGACAATCATATTTTTATAAACTGACCCGGTCCTTTATTCTGCCATTTTGATCAATACCTCGCATGCTTGATACGTTTAAGTATAGCCTAATCCAAAACAATACTAATCGAAGGCAAATTATATTGACTCACCATTCTAACCATCCATATATTCAATCTTAATAATAAGAGTATGTATTGCCGTATTAAAATAATCTCTTGTCTTTGTTGTTTTAAGAATCATCAAAAAGGCGGCGCAAATAATAACTACCGCAGAACACTTCCTCGTTTTCACAATTTACAACGTGCTCGTCTATTGAAAAATGAAACGAATTCTTCGAGAGTTGTTGGTCTTGTTTCTTTGCGCGACATCAGCAATAATTGTGTTGCAACTAGCGCAAAACTGAAGAAGCCAAACGTAAATGCCTACAAGAACAACTTTTTTCCCGTGAAAATTCTCCGTAAGAGGGTGTTCTGCAAAAATCTCAAGCAACCCATTAAATGCAATTACTGATGACCGCCTTCGAATTGCTTTGTATGCGTGTGTTGTGTGTGATTTGTTTCGCATCCCGTGTACAATTTTCATGTTCTTCTAGATGTTTGCTTTTAAAAATTTCACCATCTTCTTCCTAGAATTTGTAAATTTGCAATGCATAATCCTATTTTATCATCTATGTGTATTTTTGGGACATTTTAAAAATATATTATAGTTGGATAGATAAATGAAGACAGTTGTGTAACTCCTATATTTGCAATAATTATATTTAATTTAAAAGCTTTTTATGATCTTTTTTCAAAACTACCTGCATTTTTCAGTGCTATACCAATTTTAATATTCAAGTGAACTGCCTCTCCTCAAATTAAAGCTCTCCTAGCGTTTCTCCTCAACTGTGATGCTTCTCCCTTAACTTCATACATGATGCTTCTAAGATGCGTCCTCATTTTTTTTCAATACTACATCAGTTTTATCTCCAAGAATTAAAATTTATTATTTTATAACCTCAATCTTCGCCACGCTCAATTTTTCTTCATACACTTCATCTCCATAAGGTTTTTGGTGAAATATATAACAAATGTCATTTACTTTTAAGAGATATTTATTTTACTTTCTTTTAAAATTTCAATATTTTCAAAAATGTATTAATTTATTTTAATAAAGATTTTTCTTCCTATTTTTACGATTTAGCATGCTCTTCTGTTAACATTTGAAAATAATAATGAAAGGAGGTATTCTGGAATTTACTTTAAAAATAATGTAGCTGTGTACTACAGTGGTTTTTTTTATTTATTATACACTCAGTCAATTAACAGATTCTCAGATCAATGTTGCTGTCAATCATGGTACATATTCTATCTTCCTCACTACACTATATTTTATGTATTTACTGGATAATAGTTCTCTATATCAATTTCCATCTTTTCTACCTGCCTAATACTACATTCATCATTATCTTAGATAAATTGCATGTTATTGTAAATTAAAAAAAATTAAAGCTTATAAAAGCTAAAATATTTAACTTTGAAAAATTTTATTCCTTTCAAAACTCAAACTTTGAAAAAGGCAGTATTTCCGAAAACGTTTGCATTGCTTTTCAACTTACAAATTTACGATTTTTCATATATCTTACTTTTTCATTTGCTAATATATATAGTCATCTCAAAACCTTAGGAAAGGTAGCCTTAGCGTCGCTTCAATATTCATGTTATTGAAAAATATTTTGATAAGCATAACTTTTTGTATATTGTATATACCAGGAAAGTCTTTATCGTATTTCAATAGTAGTATATCTTTATTTAATTGTCTGCGTTTATCAATTCTCTTTAATACAAATCTTCTTTACATTAGATATCGTCTGATTATTCTGGTCGTTAACGGCAGAATTGTAAAATATATTTTAGTCTAAGTATAATTTTTTCACGATGGAAGTTTACTACTTGTTTATTTACTTAATAAAAATGAGATATCTTTGGATGTGGAAATATGATTTTAAGTAAGTGATTAATTTGCAGCCACGAATCAAATTGAGGTAAAAGTAATAATAAGAGAATTCATCATTACATCAAATATTATTAGGATCGTCTACGTCAGAAAGTTTGATTGACTTAATATCGAATATTGTGTTTCACTGGTTATCGTGTCATGCGTCTTTTATATATCAGTATTAGCTAACAAGGAAAGGCTCTATTTAACATTCTTCTACCCATTTTACTAACGAACTTACTTTCCAGCTATAACTAATTAATCTCAATACAACCAAATTTTCAGAACCGCTTTGATCGTTAATTGCGGCAGGCACAATCGAATGAAGTCAAAAACGCCTCGAATGCCCTAATTTACTTTATTTTATGCACAGGCAAGAAATTAACAAGAATTTGTTTAACATACGTACAATATTGAAGATACTTTGAATGTGTTTATTCGAATTAAAAAACTTCTAATCATTTGATTCTGCAAAGAGTTGCAGGCTTGCTCTTCTGATGTCCTGCTCTTGCTTATCATCCTGTGGAAATCGTGTTTGTAAGTTTTTATCCTTATAACCCTTTTGGTTCAGATGGGCCACAACACCACTCATAAATTTTCCTTTAGAACAGTCCTTTGTTTGGCATTTATTTTGCACAAGCACACAAAAGAATACTGGAATGATTTTTTCATTTCGTGTTCTTCTGACAAGTACAATTTTGTTAACCAAATATATACTATACTGTACGCACAGTTCTATTCACTGTGTAGTCAAAAACACGAGTTTCATGTATATTTGAGATACATGAAGATAGTCATTAGCGTTCCTTTTGTTAATCACTTGATGGTGGAACTTATTTTCATGCTTATTCATAAATTTGGAGTACCATTCAAATGATGCCTTGAAATTACGAGAAGATTGTATTAATTTGCACATGAATTGAAGTTCTTTTTGTAAAACCGTTCTGTCGGAGGACCAATACCCAGTCTGGAAGCATAATTTCCTCAGTATGTTTGGGTTATCGCAATTTCTGCAAGTGTTTTGCTGGTTTGAAGCTTTCTCACTAGAATAATTTACTACATTTAGATTTTAGGCAAAAAAATTTCTTTCGTACTAGAACAGTTATCCCAGGTGTAACATAATAATTAATTGATGCTCATACTAACTTCTTTTAATGGTGACAGATAGAACTAACAAATAGAGTTGGGAAGATAAAGGTATTTTCGTTGTAGTTCAAACTAAAAAGTAACGATAACCATAAGGTATTTTTTATATATTAATAATTTGTTACCTTCACCATGTTTCTGTTATATATATTTTTGTGATAAAGGAGTTAAAATCAACCTGAAGTATATATAATATTAATTTATTCATCTCATTATTAACTTCTCATTTTTAAATATTTCAAATCTTTACCTATAATTCGAGATTAACATTCATCTTTTCAATGTTTATGGAATAAAATTTTGGATCTTCATACAAAAAAAGCCTGTAGAAAAATTCACAGGAAGTATTTGAATGTTTGTTTCAATTTAGATTTGAAACTTACTTTAAATTTTTGTCTAATTTTTATATTTAAATGGAAATATTTTAAGTTTTTTTCTTTGATTTGAATATATATCAGCAAATTATATATGATTTTCTTTCTAAGTAATTATGTATTCGAATTTTTATTATTTTTTTTAGAAAAAATTAAGGAAAGGTAACGAATTTTTTTTTTGAATGTAACCAAAATGACAAAAAAAATTCTAGATTCTTTTTTGTTCTAAGTGATGATAACTATAGCGAAGTTATTTTTAGTAATAACGATTCCAAGTCAACTTACTGTGACTACTATATATCTTACTTACTTACTATATATCTTACTGTGATTAGATTTCAATGGAAAAAAACTCGAATGGTACTCACATACTTATTCGTGCACAAAATTCTATTTCATCTTTTTATTTCCATTTTTAAATTCAGATCTTTATTGTTGATTTAAAAAGCAAGGTTTTTTTTTATAAAAAACGAAAGTAAAATTAGTGGATGCTCAAGTATCATCCGTCATATTCATTCTCTTCCCATTTGCATCAAGCCTAGCTAAAGCCTTCATATAATATATATACATCATTTGGCGCATACTTTAGTTTTATTGCAGTATACATAAAATACTTTCTCAAATTTTATACTACATTTATGCAATTTGTATATAACAAACTTTTCTGTTCTTTTACTCTCGACAGGGGTTCCCAACCAGGGGTGCCCTACCCCCATGGGGTGCGACGCTTTACCTCAGGGCGTACGAAGTACTACATTTAAATATAAGAAGTGTCTAAACTTTAGTTTTTAATAAAATATATTAGAATGTAGTGAAAAATTAAATGCTTTCAAAGAAAAGTTACATCTCTGTCGTCGACGAGTTGAAAAAGGTAAACTTTTGAATTTTCTATCACTCGAAGAAATGACCGATGAAGATGAGTCCCTAATTCCAAGTGTTCGAGAAGAAATTGGTAACCATTTGGAAATATTATGCAAGTCATTTGGTGGATATTTTGAAGGGGGAAATCTAGAAGCCTCTGAAAAATGGATAATAAATCCATATTCTTTTAATTTGGATTATATGCCGAATGATGAAACGTTGAAAGATGATCTTATTGAATTGCGCACAACCTGTGTTTTTGAAATGCAGTTTGAAAGCAAAACTTTGGAACAATATTGGTGCTCGGCAATGGAGATGTTTCCAAGACTTTGTAAAAAAGCACAAAGTATGCGTATTCCATTTGTGACAACTTACTTGTGCGAGGCCGGATTTAGTACTCTTTTGTCAATAAAGACTAAATCTAGAAATCGCGTGAGTGCACAAGCAGATATGCGAATTACTATCAGTAGCAGAGTACCAAGTTTTGAGAAACTGATATGCAAAAAACAGGAGCAAAATAGTCATTAAATTTGAGGTGGACTTTGTATAAAATTATTAGCTTTTTAAAAGATGTAGTAAGTTCTCATAACTTGATGAGAATTTATGGTCGATTAAAACTCGGGCGCTATGTCACCAAGTGCTACACCATTAGAATGATGACTGAACTTATTATATTTTCAAGCCACAATGTTTCGTTGTGGCTCTTTGTATTGTATATATACTGTGTCTGCTGGAAGAAAATTATTTGTGCTGTGAAGTAATAATAAAAAGCACAAAATGTCAGACTTTTTTTATGAATACACACAGGATATCAGTGTTTCTTTAATTCAAGATAATACACCTGTGTTTCAATGAAATTAAGATTAGACACCTTACGCATTTCATCAATGACTTATGTTTGAACTCGGGTTAAAGTATTGAACTATCCATGAAAATCGCCTCACGAAAGAGTTGAAAAAATTGCATGGGATCGATCAAGTTCAATCTTCACTTCCTCTCCTGATTATTGCTACATAAAACCTAAAAAACAAGGAACAAAAAGAGTGAAACAACTCATATGTAAAGCTTACACAATATATATTATTCAAGATTGTTTAAAAGATTTTCACGAGTCGAAGTTGGAAGTAAGTGTTGGAGTCAAGGTTTACTTACTCAAGTAAAACTGGAGAGGTGTGATCTTTTTCGAACTAAAAAGGTAGCGTGGGCCAAAAAAGTTTCGAATCCAAGCGAAATAGAGGCTTTCGTGCTTATAAAATCGTTAAAAGAGTGGAACACGTTCAGGTGATCACAAATAACCCAAGATACGTAAAGGCCTACCTATTTGAAGCAAACGTTAATGAGCCAATGAAAAGCCTCGATCAACATTACGATTGTGCTGCGATTTTGACGACCAGTAAGCTGAGTTCTTGATAATATTCGGCAAAATGTTCGCTATGAAATCAGAGTTTTCCTCATTGAATCAACTTTCTTGAACTAAAACCAAAACTTCAAAATTACTTTTTTTCCTATGTTCACAATCTTGGAGATCACATATAAAGGAAAAAGAACTTCATAGACATTTTTGTTGCATCTTACCATACACTGAATTTTTCACCCATTATCTCCTAGTGTCTATGTATGTGCACACTTCAAAAACCTTAATGTTTACCCCAGAAAAAAGTTTTTTTTATTCTATTCTCTTGTAAAAAAGCAAGAATAGTTATATTACTTATATCCAAGTCTTCCAAAAGGTAAGAAAATTTTTGAAGTCTTTACTTCTAAGAAGATCACTAAGATGCCTTCATGAATTGAAAATTTTGAAAGAAGTATTCTCTTCTTTTTTTGAAATTGTGTCAAACCAAAATGATAATGAACAAAATATAATACCTTTTTCATCTTTACTTCATATATGCTTGCATTTATTATAAATTATATTTATTTATGTAGGGGCGTGAGTATGGTTGGTTAGATGCTGGATTCGATAACTCAAGGACATCAAGCTTGCTTTCCTCATACTTCGATACAAGAGGCGCACTTGTGCCTTTTCGATGAAAATACCCTATGGTACCATTATAGGAAAAAACTAATCTTTCACAAGTGTGCACACTAGGCGCATCCTGGTGTACACTTTTGTGCACACCCTCATTGTATAATGTTTGACACAGTTATAATATAATTTAGCCAATCGTAACATCTACCTTTTTACGTAACTCATTTTCAATCAAGGATAATAATGGTTCATCATTTTTTATATTTAACGAAATTCACTCATTGCTTGATTGTTAAAAAGCTAGAATGTTAATGTATATGATACCATGAATGCTAGATGAATAATATCTCTTCTCATTTTTGTATTACAATAAGTCATTGGTGGAATAATGCAATGCTTATACTTTATAGAGAGGAGGCGACATAAATTACAAAATAGAGATGATTTATTGAAAAAAATATATATTAATGTAGATATATACATATATAATTTGTACATAGTTACCAACTTATTTACATACTAAAATCAAATGAAAATCAAGACAAAAAGTCTGATTAATGACCCAAAAGAAGCGATGACTTGATAGGTCTGGAGCTGGTGCTGCTTGGTTTGTTGGAAAAAAAGCTTTGCAGAATTAACACCTGCCCAATTCCAATGAAAACGATGGAAAATAGCACAAGCAGTGACCACGTTGTCACTTTGGCATTGAGGTAATCTTTGAAGAGTTTGCTAGTTATTTCGGAACTTCTGAAGTGATTTTGTACTTCCTCAATTTGGTTCAAAATGTGATGGATGGACTCCATTTTTGATTCTATCTATAAAACAAAAAGGTTAACATGCTACAAAAAGTTAACAGTTTTTTAAATCGGTGGAGCAGGGAGCTTGAAAAAATAAAATTTACAGCGATTTTGTAGACATCAGAAAAGTAAATCAAGATTTATTCAATTAAGATGGCTGCTCATCGTAAGAATACTCTTTTGGGTACAAACTTGGCTTTATCCTTTTTAGGCAAAATAACATTATATCGATTTCAAAACTACAAGCCCCTTTTATTTTCTTTATGCATATACTAAATTCTTGCTTAATTAACCCGTTATCGACCACAGTCGACCTAACAAACGTCTGCGTTTATTAATGCTTTTTAATACAAATCTGCTTTACATTAGATATCGTCTGATTATTCTGGTCGATAATGGGTTAAGTTAAATGTAAAAGTTTTATCTATTGAAAAGTAATCCTATATTAACGATAAAAGACATTTTTTGTTTTTGCTGAATTTTTCATATAATGCACTTATAAAAAATAGAATCACTATCATTTCATACATACAAAAATACGAACATAAAATTAGCCAAAATAAAAAGATTATTGATTACTGGTGCTTGGCTGTAAGGTCATCAGCTGGAAGGATTAGATGCTTATTTCATAATGTTGTGATCTTCGTCTGAATTGCGTGGTTCTTTTTTCCTCATAAATTTTACGATATGAGCGAAACGTGTCGTGTGCCATCTTTTCAATCCTAGCAAATCGTTCAATGTTCGGATCCATTGCTTCAAAATGTGCAAGGAGTTTATTCAGTAAAGATAAACCTTCTTATAATCCCTTAGTGGTGAACATTTTTTCTAGAACCTCCTTATCTTCCTCCACTTCTTGCCTATTCTCTTCCTCCAATCTTTCTTTTTCCAATTCAATTACCTCTTCATTTGTAGGTTTCCTGGATTCATGACCTAGCAGCTCCTCAACATCTTCCACTTCACAGTCTAAGGAAAGATCGTTTAATAGGCTCACTATTTCTTGCTGAATCACGTTTAGTTCTAGTTCACTGTCAAATTAAGCAAAAGTATTCATGTAACGTTTAACACACTTTTTCCATATGCCATTAATACCTTTCTTCTTCACAGTCTCCTAGCCGGTAGAAAGATTCTTGATGCACGGAAAAATATTATATTGTTTCCAAAAGTCTCGCAATGTTAATTTTGGGTGAGTATCTATAGCGTTGATAGCTTGAACGAATGTAGTTCGGAGATCATTTGCCTTAAATGCAGCAATCGAACCTTGGTCCATAGGCTGAATCAGTGGAGTTGTGTTTGGGGGCAAAAACGTCACTTTTACATCAGGATTGAGATCGGATAAATGCGGTGGATGACCAGGCACATTATCCTGAAGCAGTAGAATTTTGAAAGGAATTTTTCTCTCCAAACAGTATTATTCACGCACTTGAGGAATAAAGCAATTAATAAACCAGTCTTCAAAAAACCGTGCCTAGGTCATCCATGCTTTACGGTTAGAACGAAAATGAATAAATAATGTATTAACGCCCGCGGATTTTCTGAGTGATAAATTAAGAAAGACTTCCGCTTAAACCCAGCAATATTCCCACCTGACAGAAGAGTCAGCCTATCCATGAAGGCTTTGAATCCCGGCATACTTTTAGCTTCTTTATGGATGTAAGTGTGTGCTGGCACTCGTTTCCAAAACAATCCAGTTTCATCCACATTAAAAATCTGCTCGGCTAGATACCTCTGATCCATAATTATTTTATCCAGACTGTCGATTAAATTACAAGCACCTTCTTCATTTGCACTTGCTGCCTCTCCAGTCACTCATACATTGTGCAGTTGAAACCTTTTTGAACTTTTGAAACGAGCCATGACTAGCTAAAATTTTTTTAACTGTAGCCTTCTCCGGAGCCTTCTTTCAAAGTCTGTAATGGACTTCTAGCCTTCGTCTGCACCATAATTAGGCTTAGCGGTGCCCGTTCAAAAAATGCCCGTTTCCAAAAAAATAATCGTCATTTTCTATAGAAAATTAAAAGCGACATCTACTCTGTGCATCATCAAATATATTCTGATGAATGAAAAAATACAAAAGTATTAAATTGTCGTCTTCCATTCTCTCGCATTTATTGTGATGATACGACAAAATCATTCGATGAGTAATTAAAAGTTTTCCGTGATTAAATCATTCCCTATACAATTCAATCTCTCTATATTGAACACTATAGAATCAGGAGTTCTCAAACTGAGGTTCGCGAACCCCCAGGGGTTCACGAGAACATTCCCAGGGGTACTTAGAAGACTAACTAAAAAATATTTTAAATACTCTTTAAACGTTGCAAGATATGTTTCTGAAAAATTTTCAATTACTGAAAATTTTTACTCGAAAGGATAAGAATATTAAAGCTGAAACAAATTTGTAGTCTGCTTATAAGTTCATATAGTATTTTAAAAACTATGTCAAAAAATAAAACAACAACAAAGAATTGCCTTCAAAGCATTATATTTTAAACTTTTTTATTGCGCGTCACAAAATGTCTGATTTACTTTGAATTTTTTGGAAATTTGCTTAACCTTTTTTGACTCTATTTTTACTGTTCGCTGTAGTCTTTTCATTTTTTATGATGTGGACGTGAGTTCTATCAATTATATTATTTTAAATGGCTTTAGTTGTGAACGATAACAATCGTGATTTATTGGTATTGCATTGCGTTTATTTGCATTTTGTTCAATCTGTGTTGTGCGCGCGTTTCTAAATATACAGCGTTCGTTACAATAGTTAAATCTGCAGAGCCAGAGAGAAAATGTGTGTGTATAATGTATTCCAGCACATTTTGCTTGTCTAAATGAGGTATATGGGTCTTTTTATTGTGTATTGAATATTCTTATATCCTTGGCCATGTTATAACTGCCTTTCATATCATAGGTTTCTCAAACGCCATCTAAACAGTTTCCATCCAAATTTCAAAAGTAAAAATAGTGCTTTCTTCAAGCAAAAAGAAGAGCGATTGAAGCAAACAGGCCTTGATAGCTCAGGACATTTTAGTGAACAAAATGAAGCTGGTTCGCGTGAATCCTACATGATATCTTTGAGAATTGCACAAGAAACATTGCAGAAAGGTTAACAGCCCCTTGCAGGAAAGACATAATACGGTGTGTCATTGGATGTGATTCTGCGCAGAAGGCCACATCAATACCTCTCTCAAATGATATTGTTGATCCACGAACAGTAGATATGTCTGATAATGTCAAACAACAAGTAATTGATGAATTAAGGGAAGCATCTTTGGGAAAAATTTGCGATCCAACATGATGAAACGACTGACGTGGCTGCTTGTGCCCAACTCCTGGTATTTGTACGATACGTCAATTTTCAAGATTTCAAGGAGGATTTCTTGTCATATCTTGAATTGGACTAGCTTTGAAATCAGTACTTAATGATAAATGGCATCAACTCAAGCGCCCTAAATAAAACTGTTTTGCCTACTGTGCCAAGAGCTTGGAAGTGATACTCTTTCACACTGAGGTTGTCGCGAGGGAATATGGTAGAAAGAGTAGAATCACTAAAGGAAAAGCTCACTGAATTCTTCAAATGTGATAACAAGACAAAGTCACTTGAGTTCATAATGAGATTATCAGACAGTCAGTGGCTTCATAAACTTATCACTCCAAGGCCATTATGCCACAGTAATTGATTTCATGGACAAATTAAGGTCATTCACCATGAAGCAAAATATGCATTTGAAGTACTTTCCCTCACCAAGTTCTGGTCTAAGATGAGTGAGATGATTTTCAACGCTGTTGAACGAAAACTAAACATCGATCACGATTTAATGTGGAAATTTACCTACGAGTGTGCCTGTCTAATACTGCTCCTTAAATTGAGAAACTTGTTTATAACAAACAGACACAGCCTTAATACTGAAGTTCAGTATTGATTGCTACTTAAGGTAATACAGTTTCATTTCTGCATGTGTATTAATATCATTGTAAAATATTTGCAAGATTAATGTTTAACCATTGTATGTTGAGTAAGTCATTATAATTACCAATATCTTCGATGTCAAATTATTGGGGGTTAGGGTATATGGATTTAAAACTCAGGGGGTACTTAACGGTAATAGGGTTAAGAACCCCTGCATAGATACTTAAAGCGTTCATCATATATATATATATAAGTGCTTACTATATAGAGAGGTCAATTTACTTTACAAGAAAAAATTGAGACGTTGAATTTACGGTTTAGCCGCTTTCTCTGATGGAGGTTTTGCTGTAGTAGATATATAGATGGGATCGCCCCGCCAGCAGACTCTAATTACAAGGAGGGACGAGCAAAAATGATTCTAATGAAGACTGGACAATAAGAAAGTGATACATTTATGGAGGGGCAAAATAAATTCCACATGGTCTAAGCCCACCGCTCCTTCCCTCTTATCGATGAGACCAAATTGGGTAATACTACAGAATCCGTGTGTTAATCAATAGAGACGCCAATAACCTCCTGGAAAATCGCCATTTTAAAAACACCGGTTTAATTTAAAAAAAATATAAGTCTTAAAGATCAAAAGATTCAATTATATTAATCGATTTCAAAAAATTTTAAAAAGTTGACTTTTAAAAAAGTTATTAAAGTTTATGACTTAGTTAGTTCTTCTCAATTTTTGAAGATATAAGTGCAAAGTTATTTAATTTTTTCAAAGAAGAGTTCTACTTCCGATCCTCAATATATGAGTCAATATTCGTTGTGTAAAACGAGTAAAACTCTAGAGAGGAATTCATCCTGAATGCTTTTGTATGTAGAATACTTAGAAAAAATCATTTAGGAAAAAAAATGGTAAAATAATCAGGATAAAATTTTCTTCTAGGTAAGTCCCTGCCAAAAACTAGTTTGATGGTATTGAGTCGGGATCGACTATAGCAATGATCGCAACTTCAATAGCTTTTTGTGAAATTCGAACCCGCTAGTCCAGGGCTGGGGTCCATGGACCCTTTGGGGGTCCGTGAAGGAGCATCAGGGGGTCCGTCAAGGTCAAATTAAAAACTGAGATTTACCTTTACAAAATTAAGCCATAGAGCTGTAAAGTAAAAAATCAAGCCTATGTGAGATAGGTTTTTCTTCACTCGTTTCTATCAAGACAAAAAGAAAAGAGATTATATACGTGTAACATTATCGAAGACCACTCCACAGTTTCCTCTTTTTATTCAGGGCAAACAACAGCATCCATCTCACTAAAAAAACTTTCCAGCAAAATTAAGATTTTTGGTTTAATTAATTTACAAAATACAAATTTGTTACATTTTTACATTGTTTCTTGTGTTCATATATTGATTTCATAAATTTCATTAGATTTGAATAAATAAACTCATTTTATGAAAGGTCATCTTTTTATATGTATTTTCCTAGGTAAAGGGTCCACGAGTTCTACCAGATTCCAAAAGGGGTCCGTGACTGAAAAAGTTTAAGAACCCTGCGCTAGTCCATGAAGAGTTATTTAAAAATTCTTACAAATGTTAAAGGTTTCTGAGTATCATCAATTCCAAAATTGTCTTCATCTGATCTTTCCCACTCAAAAAAAATCTCCTTGGGTGATTTGGATGAGTGTTCGTTGCTGAAGCAAATTTCATATGTGCCATCATTTTCTGCACTGAATTCGAACGAATCAAATTGATATTTATTCTTTTCATAGAAGAGAGTGCCATACGGATTTTTCATTTGCACATCAATGTCATATGCTCCGCCATTTATAACCTAAAAAAGAAAATATTAAAAATATATAAATGCAAATCGATTTGAGATAAAAAATCTTTAGCTTGATTGAGACAGGGTGGAAAGAAAATCTGAACCAATGAGATCAGTGGTTCCCAAACTTTTTTAGCTTGTTACCCAATTTAACATGCCCCAATAAGCATGTTACCCCTTTCAAAAAATGCTGTCAACATAGATATATATATGACTAAATGAAAACACTAGAGATATTTTATATTTATTGTATTTGAACATTGTTACAGCTTAGTTTACATTACATACTAAGACTAATTCTAGATACCTGATTGTGACACGAGGTACAATGTTTTCATGATTTTCAGAATTATTAACTTCTTTTTCTCTGAACCTTCCATTACCCCTGAAAAATTTACCCCAAGTTTAGAAAACACTGAATGAGATGCATATGATTTGTTTAAAAATTTGTCTGTGACTTGCAAAAGTTTATCTTATTACAAATTTTAATTTTTAAACCGTTTGAAGACCAGTGCCAGAAAGAAATAAAATTCATTTCCTCATTAAAACATTCACTTTATCGTTTTATGTATTTGTTCTTGAAGAGATTACTTTTAAATTTATAAGTATGAGAGTATTTTCAGAATGATTCTTCGTTATACTCACTTTTTTAACATTACAAATAACCAATCAACACTGAAAATAAACTCAATATTGTCTAAAATAAAATAAAAATTAATTGCATAAATGAAGAGAAAGGAGGCAATACAAAAATATTATATAAAAAAAGACAATTCTATAAATAAAATATTAGGTTAGAAGTATTAGCTAGAAGCTTTCGTAAATAATATCTTAATAAAAACTATTTTAAATGAAGGATAATATATACTACTAAAATTATAATATATATAAATTAAACTTCAAAAAATATTAATTTAACTTACAAACTTCTTTTCGATGATTATTTCTTTATATATATATTGAAGGTGTTCGATTCCTAGGGCTTCCGACTCTAAAAAATCAACCATCTCAAGCATAATGCGAGATTTGATATCCAACCAACCAATATAACAAATGAAAGATAATATACAATACTAAAATTTTTTTAATTTTATTTTCTCTTTTGAAAAGACACAAATTTAAAAATATATTACAAATGATAGAGCCTAGCGCTTTCTTGACCAATAGGACACCAGGGAGGTGTTTTCGCGAAAACTTTAAAAATTAGCGCTGCCACTAAGCATTATTTTCCAGGTACAGCAATTAAAAAGTGGCAATAACTTTGCCTCAACACAATAAATATTT
This sequence comes from Nectonema munidae, assembly GCA_030549495.1. Classification (NCBI taxonomy): domain Eukaryota; kingdom Metazoa; phylum Nematomorpha; class Nectonematoida; family Nectonematidae; genus Nectonema; species Nectonema munidae. Next base: position 191,444 of record JAUIRK010000875.1, on the reverse strand, counting down.
TGCTATAAAGTTATACATAAATATAAGCATCACAATTTAATTTGTGTGCATCATAATCGAAAAATAAAACTTGCATACTTTGCACCAATCATATCAATGTATTAAAAGATTGACAGGTGATTTAAGGGATTAGGAAGCATGTTTGATATTTCAAACCGTTCCCATCTCTATATTTTTAAATATATATAAAATGACTTTTATTTTTCAAAAAAATTATTTTATCCTAAGAGATTAATCAAAAAAATAATTTTAATATGATTAGCGTATATTTTAGATATATCTGGAAAATAATAAGTATCCAGAAATTACAGTAGTACTCCAAAAATTGAATATAATTAATTCAGAATTTACTTGATAATCAACTGTAGAATTAACATTTTTCTTTAAATCATCATATAAACAAAAATTTTTATTATCTTTAATTTCAAAACTAAATACATTCGCCTGATATTTATGAAAAATAAAAATAAAAAATAAAATATAAATTAGTGCCATTTTTAACACGTAGAAAAATAAAATAGCATATTATAAAAATAATTACCAGATATTTTTTATTATAGTAATCCAGTGAGAAATAAAACCATGCTCTTCTTAATAAAAAACGCAAAGTATAACAAGTGAAAAATTATAGCAAAAATAATTTCATAGAATATAGTTTTAGCTTTTTACTTCGGTTATTATAGGTTATAATAAACTTTGAATCAATAGATTTAAAAAAAACAATAAAGGCAACACATATGTCTTGCTCTCACTTTTGTACCTAATGAAATCTGTTTTAAAACCTTTTTAGTGACCCTTATTATATATATATTTATAATCCTACATGCATGTACGACGTACATATATAAATTCTGTAATACATACTTATGGATATAAATACCTATATTGTTTTTAAATATAATATTTTATATATAAAATATATTATTTATATATAAGAAAATTACATATTGTTTCGAATTATCAAATAACCGAACGACATAAGTATTGTCGTTTATTAGCTTTGTTGTGCTCTTGGAATTATTTTAAAACCATATTCTCAATGTTGTTTCTTGTAACTTCAATAAATTTCTTTCTTTCTTTAAAAAATATATAACAGTTATTCGCTTGAAAATTAGTTTTTTTTACAAATTTCAAAACCATGCATCTTTATCACTAACATAATTTCCAAAAGCTTTTGAGAACTTCCCATTTATTTATCGAATTGCATGAAAAACTTCTTTCAAAATAATAGCCCTTGGCTTTGTTAATAGAATATCTATAAAAGCTGGAATAGATATGTTGGGATTTGTCTTTTTTGAAATTTTAAACATCTTAAGCTTGGGTTTGTTAATAGTAAAAAGAGAATCATTATACCATTCGTTGGCGTATTGTTTCTTGATAAGTTTTTTAGGAATAAAATAAATTTCAAAATGATTGGGGAAAATGTAAAGAAAACAAACAAAGGAGAGATTCACATTAAAAGAATTGGTGTTGATGACTTTCCAGTTAATATACGATAAATGCTTACAAAAAGAGGAGATATTGAAAGAGGAAAAACGAGTGAGGAATTTATAAATAAAAGAGACGGTAAGTGGTCTCATATGTCTGATAAAAAGTTGTAGAAAAAAAAATTGAACGAAAAGTTGAAGAAAACGTTGTCTATTAGACGGTGTTTGGTATGGGAGCTACAGGTAGCTTTAGTGATACAAGGATATAAGTCGTGTGACTAAAGGGAATGGAAAAATTTAGCAAAATAAGAATCAGGGTGGATTTTAAAAAGATTAATATTAAAATCGCACAGAATTACATACTTGGTGTTTGAGTTGGAAGATAGAAACTTGTGTAATGTAAAAAAATTGCGTAGTTGCTTGAAGGGGGTCGATACAGCAGTAGAATGCAGAAATCATAACCAAAAGTATGAATGAGTAGTTTACAACCTTCAAAAGTGTGTGTATTAAAGTGGAAAAATTCATGATAGAGTAGATGAATAGTGTTTTTAAGTAGATACCAACTCCACCGCCTCTACCAGTGGATCTAGAATTATAAATGAAATTAAATCCAGCAATATTAAAATTCCACAGTGGATATGGATTCGTGATTTTAGTGAGTTCAATAAGAAAATTATTTTATAAAGTGTATCATACTTATTACACAAGATTCTGAGGTTGAGATGGAGTAGTTTGAGCTATGAAGAGAAGAAGGATGAGGAAGGCTTTACGTGGAAATAATTTGGAAAACAGTTCTCAATAACACCAAAAAGATATAATCTTCAAAAAATTGAAAGGTTCTTTATCGTATAGATCATCATTAACAACATCAAGAAAAAAGTTGGAAGCTTAAGAAAAGAGGAAGTAGATAGTTATTATACTTGGAATATTTTTTTTCAGCATGGAAAGAGTTGATCAAGCTTTAGAGTTAATTATGTGGTTTTGAGGATTTTTGTGTAGAAGCATTTGAAACAAAAGTGTTTATTCGCATCATGTTTAACTGTACACGTTGTGCATGAGTGATATTGGGTGCAGTACCTGCATGCAACATCCTACTTTCACACGAAAGATTTATGTTTAGTAGGAAGTTATGTTCAGTAGGGGGTATGACTAAAATGTGCCGAGTAAAGATTAGATGTTCTGAATAGCTGAAAATAAATTAATTTGAGATCAGTTTTACAAATAATATTAGTATATATATTATTTATTTAAAAAATCATAAAAAATTTTAAAAATTTTAATCATCAAAATTTAAACGAAAAAATTTTTACCCAACAAAAAGTATAATTTTTCAACTAAGTTAAATATATAATAATATTATTTCTAAAATTGATCTCAAAATAATTTATTTTTAGCTATTCGGCACATCTAATCTTTACTCCGCATATTTTAGTCATACCCAATGAAAGGTGTCTTTTGAAAAAAGCCGTTTAACAAACTCTTGTTGATCAAAAAATTCAGTTATAATGTGATTAAATGAACTTAAACTGTAAAGTATTTTAAAAAATCTAATTTGTTAGGATAATTTGTTTTTTTTTGTACGATAAACATGAAGCTTGTAAGGAAATCTTTTTTCATTTTTATCAAAATTTGCCTATTATTGTAAAAAAAATTAATAAAATTGATAGGGCATTGACAAGAGAACATTTTGATTGCAATTTTAAGAATTATTTTTTACATGCCTTGAATTTTAAAACATTTCATTTTTCTAAATTTTTCATTTGTATGCTCGTTGTATTTAAGATTATATACAGATCCAATTATCTTTTTTTGGATTATTAGAATTACATCCAAATTGATATCGCTCTAGTTTTCTAATGAAAAGGATATTACAGGTAAAACAAGTGATTTATAAAGTAAAATTTTACTGTTATAGGTAAATAACTGTTATAAAAAAATATTAAAAAAAATGAGCTGTTAAATTTTGTTACTAAGGGGTCAATTTGAAACTTCCAAAAATTTTTTTTATCAATAATAATTATTCCGAGAAATTTTATTGATTCTGATAACATAAATGTATGTTCAACTATATTAAAACTAAAACCTACTAAAATTGCGTATAGAAGGAAAAGGTATAGCTTTAGTTTATCATTTCTTATGGATAAGTTCCTTTTGTTTAATTTATTGTAGATAAAGTTGGGCATTTCATTTGTTTCAATAATATTACTGTTCGAAAAATTAATGAGTATAGAAATTTTATCTACGTAAGCATAAAAATGTACGTTTTTGCTCTTAATCTCATTTAGAAACGAGTTAATATATATTAAGAACAGTTATTTTTTTTTTCTAAAGTTTTTCTACTCAATTTTTTCATCGCTATAATTTTTCTTTAAATATCAAAATTGTTGTTTCTAATGTTCAACACCAATAATCCTCAATTATCTTCTGAAAAATTTTGAAGTAATAAGTTTCTCTTTTACTTTTCAATTTTATTCATGGAGAATGAAAGCTGGGAATGTGAGAGTTGTCCATTAAGATCGTCTCGTCTTGTGAAGTGCGATTGCTGTGAAAAGTGGCTATGTTATAATTGCCAAACATTTGATCCCTCCTTATTTAAAATTCTCGATAAATATAATAACGAAGGAATCAAATGGCATTGTCAAAAGTGTCGTGTTTCAGAAATAAGAGAAAAAGAAAAATCTAATTCGCTGATTGCTAATCTGACAAATGTAGTAAATGAGTTGAAACCTCAATTAGATGTCCAAAATAAAGTTATTTACTCGTTGAAAACAAATTTTGAAAAACATGTTGAAGATTTGACTTTAATATCAAGCTCTCTGAAGGAGATGAAAGAAACAAAAGAATCTCAAAAAAATATTTGTTGTAGTAGAGATGTTGCAAAATCACCGCAATCGTCATTTACATTCGCTAACGCAGTTAGAGGGCCTAAAAATAAACAACACACTTTATATGTAAAATTAGAGTGCTTGAAAGTCGATCAATTAGCTGAAAAGACATCACTCATTCTAAATGGAGTTAAAATGTTATCCAATAAGAAGACGAAAAAAGTATTCAGACTTCGTTTTCCAGACAATCAAAGTCTAGAAAAAGCTGAAAATCTTTTGGGGAAAGAAGAACAATTAAAAGCTGTTAGAACCAAGAGTTTCATTTGTTATCTCACAAAGTATTGAAAATAACTTGTTGACTGAATTGATTATGAACAAAAATGAATTTATCAAAAAAATGTTTGATGATGGTAGAACTTTTGATGTACTTTTTTCAAAAGATATCCAAAATGAAAAAAAGATTCTTGTTAAGTAGCTCCTGAAATTTTCTCCTTCCTCAAGGAAAATGATTTTACCTTCTTTATGATGATGGAATCTGTAAAGTGCCGTGTATCAAAAATGGAGAGTCATCAATTAATCATGCATCAATGAGTTACAGTTGTCCATATGTTATCAAGGAATTGAAACGCGTTGAGATCATCACTTTATTCCATGATGGTAAAAGGTAAAACTTTATTGTATCACACTAACCTATATTTAGATACTAACAGTCAACTCAAAAGTTCACATGAAGTTAATTTAAATTAGAAGTTATACGGATTATATGATATGAATATTTTATCTCTAATGCGCAATCACTAAAAAGTAAATTCGCTGAGCTTGTAATTTTTTTGAATAAGTTGTCTACATGCATAGTAAAAGATTTAACTCTAATATGTTTACAAGAGACCTGGTTAGATAAAAATTAGGATTATTTCCTTATACCTAATTATTTTACAGTAAATATCCCTAAATGATGTTCTAAGCATGGCGGTCTCCTATTTTTTGTTAGGAATGACATCAATTATCAAATTTGTGAAAGTGCACATTTTATTGATTCGTTCGAATATCAGAGTGTTGACCTTTATCTACAAAAACAGAAAAATATCACGGTTCACAATATATATAGATTACCCACCACCAATAAGGATCTAGCCAATAATTTTGTTTCTTTTTTTGAAAACTTGATCTTTAATATTGAACGAAATAAAGTTAATATTTTTTGCGGCGACTTTAATTTTGATTTATTAAGGATGATACATATAAGTTAAAGTAAAAAACTTTATTGATAAAACACAAATCAGAATGTGATTTGCCTCCTCGTTCAGAGGGTAGAGAGAAAAAAAGTTATATTTGTTAAATTTTCTCTCTCTCTCTCTCTCTCTCTCTCTCTCTCTCTCTCTCTCTCTCTCTCTCTCTCTCTCTCTCTCTCTCTCTCTCTCTCTCTCTCTCTCTCTCTCTCTCTCTCTCTCTCTCTCTCTCTCTCTCTCTCTCTCTCTCTCTCTCTCTCTCTCTCTCTCTCTCTCTCTCTCTCTCTCTCTCTCTCTCTCTCTCTCTCTCTCTCTCTCTCTCTCTCTCTCTCTCTCTCTCTCTCTCTCTCTCTCTCTCTCTCTCTCTCTCTCTCTCTCTCTCTCTCTCTCTCTCTCTCTCTCTCTCTCTCTCTCTCTCTCTCTCTCTCTCTCTCTCTCTCTCTCTCTCTCTCTCTCTCTCTCTCTCTCTCTCTCTCTCTCTCTCTCTCTCTCTCTCTCTCTCTCTCTCTCTCTCTCTCTCTCTCTCTCTCTCTCTCTCTCTCTCTCTCTCTCTCTCTCTCTCTCTCTCTCTCTCTCTCTCTCTCTCTCTCTCTCTCTCTCTCTCTCTCTCTCTCTCTCTCTCTCTCTCTCTCTCTCTCTCTCTCTCTCTCTCTCTCTCTCTCTCTCTCGTTTGTATGTTATAAAATTATAGCATAGCAATGGAATTGAAAGAGAATCAAAAGCATTTTTTAAGTCTAGAAAAATACCAAAGCAGTCTTGTTTGTTTCTCCAGAAAGTAATGACATCGTTGATAAAAATTGTGTGAAGTTTTTCTATCGAATGGAATTTACGGAAGCTAAACTTAGATGAAAATAAATTATTATATTCAAAATAATTGTAGATATTATCATAAATAATTCTCTCAGAAATTTTAGATGAAATCGGAATGATGGAAATTGCTCTATAATTTTCTATGTCATACCTGTCACCCTTATTAAATATGGGGATAACTTTTTTACTGTCTTAGAATATCTCAGAAAAAACACCTTCATAAAGACAACTGTTAAATATATATTGTAATGGTTAGGTTAACATATGAGAGGAGCAATGAATTTAATAAGTTTGGCAGTATGGCCATAAAAATCAGAACGATTGATATTTCTTAATGACTAATAATAACATAATCGTTAATCTAAAAATATTTCTTTTATAAACTTTGAAACGGTTAGTTTTAGCAAAAGTGTAGTCAAACGAGATATTTTAGATTCTAATTTCTAGACTTTTTATTCCAATTTTCCATACTATATACCTGTAATATTAAATTTTGAGTATTTTGAAGTGTTATTTGATATTCAAGAAGGCAGCATCCGTCCGGGCTGTATTAGGGATAGGTACGTCACTTCCCATATTGCCTATACCATTGATATTGAATTTGCATGTTATAGTAGGGTGTCTCACTTCTAAAAAATCCAAAAAGACATCTTATTTTTTAATAGATTTTTTATGTAAATATAAAAAATGGCGTTTTTATAATTTTACAATGAATAAATTCTATAGGTTTTTTTCAAGTATAGTTAATAATCCTAGTCAAGTTTTTAATTCAGCTTTGTATGTTTCTCCTATGATGTCAATATCAAATCCTCAATTTGTTCATCCTAGGTTGGATTTCTTTGAAATTTTCAAAAATAAAAAAAAATATATTGAAAGTCTAAATAAAAGAAATATTGAAATTGACTGTTCTAACTTTGACAAAACTTTCATCTTGTATTTTGAATTGTTAAAAAAATATAAGGAATTAGTAAAATTAAAAAATGATACTCAGGTAATATACTTTCATTTATAAATTTTTTAAGTAAATTTCTTTTTTAATAATTTGATAGGATGGTACAGAATTATATTCTATCCAAAGAGAAATTAAGATTGTTCAAAATGATAGTAATTTACATAAAGCATACGAGTTAGTTCTTTCACTTCCAAATTTGCTTGAAAATTGTTCTTATGAAAAGCACAGTGATTTCAAAGAAACCTATAATTTATCACAAAATATTCCTGTTTTCCGTAAAATGAATTTAGATTTAGCTAATTTCCTGCGCGTTAATCCTATGAATTCTTCTTTCAATCTTGTTGGAACCGATGGTTAGTTTTTCTTATATGGATTATAATTTGAACGCTTTATTCACAATTTATTTTAGCTGAAGTTTTTCTCCTTATTGAAGAAATTATTTTTAAGTATTTATTAAAATGTGGATTTACTCCATTCAATTGCCCAGACTTTATAAAACCAATCATTTTAGAAGCTTGTAACATCAATTGGAATAAAGAAGATCCCTGGGAAATTTTAAGGTTACTTTCTATTTTATGAATTATCATTATATTTTCGTTTATCACTAATTTAACAAAGATATTTTGATATATGGTTTAGTAATGTTTTCTCATAAATTATTCCTTCTTTAATAATTTTGAATACTGCAATTAACTTGTATCGAAAATGGTTTTCAATTATATAGTGATAATAATCATATATATTATTTCCTTCTACATACCTGTCAACCTAAAATTATTGAAACCTGGAGATTCTTGATTTTTTGTTTAATAAACAAGGGGATTTTGCCTAAAACAGGGAGAACAGAATTAATTTACAAAATTCTGTTTAATAAAAAGCATTTTGTTAAATATAATTGACAATTTATTAGAATAATGCAAAATATAGATATACTACTTAATAACACAATAAAGTACTTAACTAAAAGATATTAACCAAATGAATCATTCCTTTTCATTGTTTTATTTTTTATTTGCTTTCTTTGAAAGATGCAGTAATTCTTCATCTGGTCTTTAATTATAACAAATGTTTTTGCTTTTGAGATATGCTTCCAATTATGGCCTTTATATACTGTATTTAAGAAATGTGACTCAATAATGTCTGATAAGCAAGGCGAGGAAAAATTGACCTTTACTCAGAAAAAATTGACTTTATTGACTTTTTAAAATTTCATTGAATTGAACAAATATGAACACTTTAGAGAAAGTATTGAAAATTATTTCAAAGGATCCATGACTTTGTAATACAACAACATATAATTAATGACATTTTCTGATTTAAAATTCGATTATTTTCTAGTAGTTTTTTCAGTTTAGAAAAAGATCTTTCTACTTTTAAAGTTAAAACTTGACAATTTTGAAATTTGGGATAAGTACTGCGAAAGATTTGAGAGTTTTCCATATTCATGATTTTATTGATTTCATTTTGAATCTATTTTCAAGATAACTTTTAACGCCACATTCGTCTTAAATGAAATAATGTTGAAACAAGTAAAGGCATCTTCGACGTCTCATGTTGATTTTTTTCCGACTAAATCAATGAATCGTGAGTATTCTCTAATTATTGTTAGCAAGTGTTGACCCAGATTTTCTTTTTTTTTTAACAATTTCTTGATATTTGGCAATAAAATTCCATCATCTTCATCATTAATTTCTTTACTGCTGTAAGATTTTAATGAAAATATTTTGCTGCTTGCAACCAATTTGTCAATTTCGTTACAATTGGAACTGAAGTGTTACCGATAGGTTTGAAAAGAAAACGTCTTTTTCTATTACTAATTTTGAATGATTTAATGCCGATAATCTACAATTTTGCAGGATAACTTAACTTTTAAGGTAAACTTGTGTAAAAGATGTGAAAAACATGCAATGATAAAAAAAAGTTTGGGAATAAAATCCCATAACTTCTGCAGCGGATATATCGTATGTAACCGCGTTCGTCAACAAAAAAAATTGTCTTACAAAAAACTTCTTCATGTTTAACCTAAGTCAGGCAAACTTTACGGTAAAACCTTTTATTAGATGAAAGAAGCCCAACTATTGTGGAAGTGTTGACATAAAGAAGAAATCTTGTATGTATCGCTTATAACAATTTTAGGCACATTGAATCAAAAAGTGTTAAATAAAAAAATTGGCTTTATTGACCTAAACTCGAAAAATTGACTTTGATTGACTTAAAAATTTGAAATTAGTTCAAAAATTTTTAGACTAAACAAGTAAAGATCTTCTTCAAAGCGTTTTTGCTAAACGGAAATAAAAGGTGACTTTATTGACTTTTACTCGCCCTGCTGACAAGCATAGAATTCTGCGCTGCTTTGAGCTGTTCTTCTATACTATCAGATTCTAGCGTACATTTTAAATGGTATTTTTTTATGTTTAAATAATATTGATAAATGTGTTTCAGGGGCGCCTTAGGTTGATTTTTTACAAATGATTTTAATGCGTTCAAGACCTTTCAACCTGAATTCATTTTATTCCTAAACTGTGGGTGTGAAACTTTAAAAAGTAGTTATGAAACGTCTGAGGACCAAATGTCTTGTGCAGGATTTTAACTACATTCAAACCAGGCGCGCAGGATTTCAAGAGGATGAAAAAGCCCTCCAGCAATAATTTAAAATTTTTCGATTTTATATCATTAAAAGACTTGTTGCCTTATGGCCGAATGCCCTTTCTGATGCCAACCATTTTGTTTTTAGCGTTGGAAATCTTTAGCCTTTATCCAGCAAGAACGTTAATCACAATGCAGAGGTAATTTGTATTCAGATTTGTTTCCACTTAGTGCAACTATTTATTAGAACTAGCAAGCTTGTTCTACCCGAAACTATAGGTTAAAGCGCCTATTTTTGCATCATTTCTTGTTTATTTTGTTTAAACAACTCTGCCACTGGAAGACATGTCTAGAGATTCCCTATCACAACCTATTCGAGACGTTTGCCTTTTGAGACGCTTCTAGAAGAACAAGAGCTTCTCCTCATTCTCTGCCTCGGCATTAATTGCAATTGGAGGGAGAAGAAGAATTGAATCTTGGAGACAACGAATCACGCCACCGACCCTTATCTTGGGGTTAGGGGTAGGGAAAGAGAAAGAAAAGGTCGTTTAAACAGGTGCTCATTAAAGGAGGTTTGAATGTGTCAAAAATTTGAAATCAATGTAATCATTTTTATATACGTTATATGCAAATAATTCTCAAATTGCCTTCATTGTTGAAATTATTGTTATGATATCGGCGTTAATGGTGTAACATGGGGAAGGAGAAAATTAAAATAAACAATTAAGAGCTAAAATTGTGCCATTTCCAAATTTAGGCCTGAGGAGATGACGAAAATCATTGTTTTCGTCGTTAATAACTACTTTTAATTGATTGCAACAACGACGTAATAGATAGAAAAACTCTGTATCACTCAAGTTTTCTTCTTGTGAAACATCTAAGCATTGCATTTCTTTTTCAAAATCTTGTATTGTAACATTTTCATCATCTTCATCATCATAACTCATAAAATCTTCATGTAAAATTTCATCTATACCCAAAATATTGCAAGCTTCAAGAAAAGATTTGCTCCTAGCCATAAAAAAACTTTAAGCAAAAAAGAACAAAATTCAAAATTAAAGAAAATGAAATAAAAAATTAGAATATGAAGAATTATAAAATAGTATTTAGAAGTGATTATAACTTAACAAATCATAATCTTTTATTATTTTACTTTTACATTGTTTACATTTGTAGACACAAGCATTGATATCAATATATCTCATATATATTTTTTTCTCTTATTTCAAACCATTTTTTATTGCTGTTATTTAAAAATACTATAATAATGGAAATGAGGTGTAGAATAACAGCGTGTTGCCCTTAATAATTTAAAAATGTTAAGTAATTAAATTTTGCTCTCTACAATTGTACCCTTCGTTTCTGATAAGGGTTGAGAAATGCATAAAAAGTGAAAAACATTTATTTGGTGAAAAAATCAAGATGATAAATGGCTTATAGCTTTCAAATATTCAAATTTATTGCCAAAATCAGGGTATCTTTCGACAATAGACTTTAACTTTCTGACCTAACTTACATATTTAATCCCTGAACTTTCATTAGTTCTAATTGTTGCTTGGCTAATCTTCATCTCGTTAAGTTCATGTCAGATTTTAAACCCTCTAGTAGATTCCATAATGAGGGGGTTGGAAATGGCGTTGTAAAGCATTCTGAAAACCTTCACAACAGTTTGTTGTTTTGGGCATCAAATTCATAGAAGAATCAAAATGATTCTACATAGAAGGTGAGAATCTTGGATATCTCATCCTATTACCGACTCTTTGTCCACGAACATACGTTTTTTTCAAAGTACGATAATAAATTATTATAATCTCTTTGATCAGGAAATTTTTCCGTCAATTCGTTAAAAACATCTGATAAATGACCCAGTGGTACAAAAGACAACGCGGATAAACATTTTACCAATATGTTTATTTCTCGATTTCTTCCATATTCATTTTTCAAACCCAATTTCACCAGAATCTACTAGTTACAACCAGAATCTTTTAATATGATACTAATATATTTCTCTGGGATTTCAAAAAAAAATGTTGGACGGATTAATTAAAAGTCGATTTATCATTTTCTTTTTTCGTCTTCTGAGCTGTTGTTCCAGTGAAGTTTGTTTTGGAAGTTTCACTTTACTTATAAGAAGAAGAATATGCAGTGATTTATTGACGCGTAAATAAGGTTGGTTAGGTGCACAAGTTCTTGGGTTCGATTCAGCGTCAACCCTTCTTTTCTGATGGACACAAGGGGCGCAATCGCGCCTTATTGAGGAAAACATTATACCCTTATTGGTTTTCCTTATACAAGTATTAATTTAGGGAATTCCTATATGTCATGTGCTTTCATACTCAAATAGCAATGCAGCAGATAAAAATAGATCCTTGAGATGATAATATGATATAGTGCAATAAAAACGATGTAATTTTTTTAAATACATTCGCGAATACATAACCTCTCTTTTATTTGCAGTTTTTCTTTCACTATCGTAGCATTAACGCCTTCATGACAATAATTTCATCTTTGAAGTCATTTTAGGTACTATGTTTTATATAACTATTGATCAAAAATGTCAAGCATTTGCGCCCCTGAAAAATCCATACATCAAATATTGACTGGGTAGGCTTTTTTTTTAAATAAATCCATCATTTTATATCCAAGATGTAATTTTTAGAAATAATTGTATACATTTATTCATTCATTGTTTCAAGTTTTAATATAACGTACATGGTCTTTTGAAGGAGCTAGCAATTTAGTTTTTGGTAGTTCTTTGAAATTTTGCGGTTCACCTATCCACATAGTTTAATCATACTTCTAATTAATTTAGGCTTCACTCTTCTCAAAATATAAGCAATCCAATAAGCATGAATAATTTAGTGTCGAATGGCGTGCAACCATATCTCGCCTACTTCACTAGAACTCGAACTGAAATTCCAGATAGTGATCACTTGATCATATACAATATTTCCAATCTATACAAAGTTTTGGCGCAAGAAACAACCAATTCTGACAGAAAATATGAGTATTTTTCTCCTTTTTTTACGTTCATTTTAGTGATTCCTTGTCTCCTTTTTTCACTATGATGTTTAGATGAATGTTTAAGAAATGGGCTTAATTTTCAGCTTAAAATTAAGATGATTTTATACCATTTTTTTGAAAAGACTTATTGCGACTCAGCTGTTAACTATTGTAGTTTGTCTCCCTTAATTTCAGAAACTTGAGAAACTAAATACAAAAAACTCAAGTAAACTAATAAAAGTATGATAAGGTAGTTCACTAAATACTTCTCTAGTATTCGACCTAAAACTAAACCTTGTAAGCAATCATCCATCTTTGTGAATGAAAGGCGCATAAACGAAAACGAGAGATATAGGACGAACTTTTACTTTACTCGATGCGTGCTCGCAAAATGACTCTTATGACTTATGGACATCGTGGTGTCCGAAATTTTAAATTAATAAATCTGGATTTTGAATTGTTCTCGTATTTTTTTCCAGACATATATATATATATATATCAGCTTGCGCAAATTTTCACAAACTTATAACTTTTATATTTAATTTTGGAATATTTTGAAGATTTTGCACAACTTTGTAATCTAGATTTTCCAGACCCCGTATAAATTTAGCGAAATTACAATAACCAAAAGTTTTCTCCTTATATTATATACAGGGTCTCCCAAAAAATCTATACACACTTTAATCAAAATATTATTGTTATTATTATTTTTGTTTGCGTTTTATAACCATTTAAATTGTTACCTTTTTTGAGACAACCTGTATTTAATATAAGAAGTGAGGCGCCATTTTGGCGGCAATGTAATCAGGGCTTCAGAGCCGGAGTCACAAATAACAAAAAAACGGCTCCCTATGTCCAGCTCCAAGCATATAATTCCTGATGTATCAAAATCACAATTGTTACATATATAACCTTGAAATATAAATAATCATCAAAAAAATATTTGCTTTGGATCCGGAGCCACGCAATTTTGAGGCGACCCCGGAGCCCTGAATGTAATACTAACTACACGGGTTTTACCAATCTCCCACTTCATTTACGTATTTATTTATCTATTTGCATGCAAAGCTCTTTTTCAATTACTCTATTCTTTTACCTCTTATACTTTGATTAATTTTGCTCTATGATGATGATAAGAGTTGCCTGTTCTTAGAAAAGGCATACCGCGATCCAACTGTTATACGCTAGTGTTCTTTGTCGCGATATCATTGGATTGTGTTTTATCGATCCAGCACTCATTATTTTCTTTTTCATTTTTCAAAAGACAAACTCCATTAGAAGAGAGGTGTGCGAGTTTTTTCATTCTGGCGAAAAGTAAAGACTCCTTGTTGAGGGCAGCGAACGAAGTGAATGAAAAGATTTCTCACTTCTACCACAACCTACTCCGTCTGCCCCACACCACGCAAGCGATAGACCCGCCTCTCCTCGCTCCCATTGATGCGCACTGCCAAGCCTACAACCTTCTTGTGCCGAGCAAGGCTTGTCTCCTCGAGAGCGCCAACCTCTCGTATCACTTCGACTTCGTAAGTCAGCGTTTGGCGATCCTTGCTACAGACGAAGGAGACTCCTCGAATCATTTCCTTGCGCACACTGGCAACGGTCTCTTTGCATCGATCCCCGTTGTTGTCGCGTGCTTGCTCGAGCGCTTTGACGGTGACTTCCTCAAAGTACATGATTTTTTGTCCTCTCTAAGTCTTTGATAGCCTCAATATTTTCTATCTTTTTTCAATAAAATTTATTTCTTCCCATATTGTGGATTCATTAAGCCATTTTATCCTGGAAAAAGAGTCGGCATCAACTTTTCTGCTTTACCTGTGATATCATTCGATTATTCTGGTTGGTAACCTGCAAAGTAATTTTATATAAAACTACTAGGGTTTGTAAATTAACGATAATTTCTCTAATTTTTTATCATCGTTGTTATTTAAGATGGTCAATTTCTTTTTTTATGCTATATATTTTTCTATTAATATCTTTTCATAAATCTGAAAAATTTTAAATTAGAGAATTTAAAAAAATTAATTGCTCAAAATGTAAATTCAAGAAAGAATTTTTTAGTCTACTTCAAATAAAAAAAGGTTTGTGTCATATGTCATATGAATTCAGTAAAAAATGTGCCGTTGAATACAGAATTAAAAAATTGCAAAAATATTCTATTTGAAAGTGCAATTTTTTACAATAAAAAAACTTCATTTTTACAATAAGGATAATGAGTAAATGTTTTTATCATTTTAACCATAACGAAATTACTTTTACTTCTAATGCTCCCAAGTCTGACAATTTCCCTGAAATTAAGAAATCGTTTGCTCCGTTTAAAACGGATTTTTTAAACTTAAAAAGTTCTTATCGTCTGCAAACAAAGTGCTCTTCTTGCGATTCCATTATTTAGATGACTTCGGAAGAAGGGTGTCGGTATTCTTGTTATAATCGTCTGCAAACAATGTGTAATCTCTTCTTGCGATTCAATTATTTAGATGACTTCTGAAGAAAGGTGTCGGTATTTACAAGTTCAGATAAAAAAGCTAGACTGTCTAAATTTGGTAAGTGTTTAATCGCGGGCAACTCGTCCTTAACTTTCACTAACTATTTTGCTTTCATGAAATGATTTTCAATCTATTTTCAAAATCAGACATTTAAAATTGAATGAAAAAATTACGATTTAACATTGTAACTACACTATATTTTCACTAGTGCCTATTATATACAACATTTTTACTTCCATTTTTTCTTTTTGCAATTATATCTGAATTCAATCTTTTAATTTGGTTTTATTTATATTGTGTTTTTTGAAATAATAAATCAATTAAAAAGCAGTGGCGTAGCCAAAAAATGGAAGTTGGGGGGGGGGGGGGGCATGCAAGGAATTTGGGGGGGGGGGGGGGGGGGGAACTGCCCCTCTTGCTACGCCACTGTTAAAAAGACATTGCTAAAATTAAAGTAGGAAAGTTTTGTAATAAAAAAATTTGTAACAATTTAATTTCTTGTCAAAAATTTAGAAAACTTAATCTGAAAATAATTCTAAAATATTCAACAAATATTTTTTAAAATGGCACATGTGCTTTATCTTTGTGATTAAAATTCGCTCTAAAAATTTTTGATAGAAAAAGATGGAATTTCAAAGCTACTACTTCAAAAAATATTATATACTATAGAACTACAAATTGGAACATTAATCTTAAAATAAGAAATTCTCATATCTCAAAAAGAAGTTAAATTTTCCTAAAGAAATTAAAAAACCCAATTATTCCATCGGAGGTGAATCAATCAGGGAAGACAATTATTCCCAAATGAATTTTCCAAATTGCAATTAAAGTCTATAAATCAATTTCCTACTGAAAATTTGTAAGCGGGTAAAGTATATACTATTTAATGTTTTTCATATATTTTAAAGGTAAAGGTAACGTGGGTGTTTTCATCGAGAAGGGACAATTGCGCCGCCTGTATCGAACTATGAGAAAGTAGGCTTGGAAAGGAATCGATCCCAAACCTTGAGTTTTCGAAACCTAGTATCTAACCAACCCTATTCACGTCCCTTTACCGAAGCACACTTCACTGTTTTACTTTTAAAATAAAAACTCCGTTTTATTGATATTAATTATAATTAGGATAGATTAGATTTTTTTAATAGATTGATTAGGATTAGATTTTTTAAGTATGCAAAAAATAGAAAATGTATGTCTTTTTGTGGAAAAAATCATTTTGTGAGACAAAAATCAAGATATATCTGGGATATCGATATTTATTTTATCTAATTCTGCTCTCATAATATAAAAAATCGATCCTTAGGGCATTTATAATGTTAAGAACAAATTTTTCTAAAACAACCATATATATTTTTTCTCTTCATGTTACAAGCGCCATTTTGTTATCAAGCTGTCTTGTCCTGAAGTGACCAAATTAACGCCTTTCTGTGGTATAAAGAATATTTATGATTCAACAATTAGAAATTGTTTAGTTTTTTGACCCATGCTCCAAAAAATTGTCTCGGATATATTATTAAGCGCGCAAAGTTTGAAAGGTATTAAACCATTAATATTTAAAAATTTATGTAGGCTCCTTAAAAATAATTTGATTAATTAAGAAAATTTTATTAATGGGAATATTTTTTTTGGTCTATATTTTAGTTTTCCGTATCTAAATTAAAATTGCATTTTTTTAATCTAAGTATAAGCTTAACCTTACAAAACTTTTATTTTAAAAATCTTCCTTTTTTGTCTCAACTAAAAAGTTCTCAGTTTGTTTTTTATGCAAATAAAGTTTCTTTGAATTTTTTATAAACAGAAGAAATACCAAACAAAACTGTTTAGAAGAAATTCAAAGAAATTTTATTTGAATGAAAATTTTGAATAAAAATAAAATCAAAAGCTATATTATACAAGGAATCAACATATTCTAAATTGCAATATATAAGGCATCTTCAAAGGTAATTTTTATTTATAAAAAAAACACTGATTAATTAAAATTAGATTAAAGCTTATGAAAACCTTGTGGGTATTTTCATTTGTGGCACATTGAATTCGAAGAAGGTGTTTCATTTAATCATTGCATTTTTTTAATATTTAGTAGAAAGAAGCAATTGATATGTTATCAAGAAATTTAAAAAAAGTTTAAATGGTATTGAGTAAATTTAAAAATAAACGAAACTAAGAACATAAAATACTTCTGAAAACTTTGTTTGAAGCTTGAATACAAGGAATAATAATTCTTTAAATTTATTGGACAAAATATTATATCGAAACTCAAAGTGAAAAAATAAACCAATCACAACGTGCATGAAAAGGACCTTCTTTTTTCTTCCTTATGGCAAAGATGTTTGTTTTGATATGAAGGGAGGGAATTTCTATTTTCATTCCTGCAACCTGCATCTTCATTAATGACACGAATTTTGAATGGCGCTGATTTGATCAATGGCGTTAAGCAATTAGCCAGATCTTCACCAACTTCTTGATTGACGTTTACTTTGGTGACGGATAAGAGATCAGCTTTGTGTTTTGAGTTGGAATTTGTTGCATGTTTTTCGGAACAGAGGTATAAGGATTTGAAGAAAATCATTTTAACATTTTTACTGATGAAAAAGGCTATCAGCACAAAGGTGAGTATCGTTAGCAGTACAAAGAACACGATGATGTTGACTAGAAGCTTGCTTATGTTATTTGAGAAGTCTTGGTATTGATTTTTTGCATTCAAGTATCTGTATTCGTATAGCAGGGATTGTGGATAAAGATAGCTTTGTTGAGCTATCATTCCTTCAGATGTAAAAGCATACAGCATTATTGAGGATGGGAAATTTTCTAACACAGATCTTTCAATTTTCATCTCATTTTCTACAATCTAATTCAAATATAAAGATAACATTCTATATTCTTAAATAGATGATTTTAAATATAGGGAGAATACAGGAAGTATAGCTACGTTTAAACACAGAAAGTGTTTGATCACTCAACTACTTCCTCAATAACACATTACGCAGTCGGAAGTCTAGGATGTTAATGAGATACTAATAGGAGTCCGTATATAAAAAATGTAGCAGACATAAATGGATTTTTTTAAGTATTTAGAATTCGAGACTGTATTTTGTATGTATTTGGAGTCCAAGTCGGTTATTGGCTCAATACGACAAGTATTATCAAAGCCTTGTAACACTTTTAAAAATAATTTCAACGATACAAAATTATAAATGAAACTTCTAGAGTGACTTTCCCAACGCCTATTGTTGAATGCAGTTTTATGTTTAGCGGTACAGATGATAAAATCTTAAAATTAATTGACTTCACTACCATAAATAGTCTAAAGAAGGAGACTAATAAAAATGAGCTCGTATTTTGAGGATCATCTTGTATACGTAGATTCTTTTTAAAACGTATCATATTTTGTGGCAAATTTTATTAAAAAATTTTTTTTTTGAAATAAATAAAATTACATTTATTTGCATTCATTTTGAATTATTAAAGGTTAAAAATTAAGTTCTGTTAATAAAGTTTTGCAGGTGTGAGTAGGGTTGGTTAGATGCTGGATTCGATACCGCATCAAGCCTACTTTCCGCATAGATCGATAGAAGGGGCAAAAATATAAAGAGTACGCGCAAATATAATGTTCTCTGATGATGATGCGCCAAAATTTTTTATTCTCTTTTATTCATAGATATAATCGTATAAAAAAATGTTTAACTTTTATATTTCAAAAATTCGAAACTGCTTTTTTACTATCAAAGATCTCAAACAAGTTATTGAGTAATTTTTAACATATAAAGTCATCAAGACTCTATATCAGGGCTACTCAACTATTGTAAGCAAAGGTCCAGTTAGACAAGTTCCGATGTATGCATAGGTCCAAAATTTTTTATTACCTACATGAAATGAAGAAAATAAAACAACCATCTCAGAAAAGAATAATAAAATTATAATTTCATTAACAAATCAATGTTCATTTTAATAATAAATACTGATTGAAATTCTTAATAATAATGTTGGCCTGAGGTCCAACTACAACAATCAAAAAGGTCCAAATTCAGACCGCGGGCCGCCAATTGAGTACCTCTGCTCTAGATCATCTGCTGTTTCAAAACTACTTCTTTACTGAGGTTCAAAGATTAAACACGAAGAAAACCAAAATTTTATATAATATATTAGATGAAATTAAGGGCCATGTATTATTATAAGTTCTCTGCATTTGCCCCGTTTGCGATTAGTCCGTTAAAAAAACATTTACTGATATTTCGGTCCACTTACGTAAAACATATTGGCTCTAGTTGCTTCTGGTCTAAATTAAATCCCTCATTCATACTTACTTAGATTTGAGCGCAAACAAAGGAAATATTTCAATAACAGAATCGCAAAATTCTGTGAGTGGAAAGTTTTGTGCATTTTATATGAAGTTTGTAATCATTATATCCAAGCTTACCATGTAAAGCTTTTCCATTACATCATTTGCGGTAATCGTCATTACATAGACTATTCGCTTTGCGCTCACCAATTCATTCCACACAGCTTTGAAGTTTTTTGAAGAAAAAGTTATATCTAGATTTAATCGGTCCTTCGTCATAGTGGGAGATGGCGCGAAAGTGTGAATTTCATGTTTGCCGCCATTTTTATTTTTGGACTCATAGAAAGAGCACGCCACTTTACAGCCAGGAAACTAATAAAAGAAAACGTAATTATTTCATATGTTGCTTATAATTAATTATTTATGCTGTATATATGTGGTATTTGAGAGGTTACACAAGCTTCCGAGTAGCATAAATCTTTCCAAACATCTTCTTCAATCTTCATCATCTTGCAGTTGTGCCAACACTAAAAGATGTATACTCAATTTCAAAATAACGACAATAATTTTCATCCAATGATAGTAACTAGAGCGAAATCGCAATTAGATCAATTAAAAAGTGTGAGTTCATTTCCGTCTCTTATTTTTAAAAATAATAAAATACATTTTTTTAAGTTCAAAATATTATCTATGCAAATATTTGCAAAAAATAAATTTATTTGCGAAGGAGTGATCGACATTTCTTTCGTCTCCATCATTCATTAAAATTTTACTTTTTTTTGTTTAGAATAAAGTTTTGTCAACTTGTTTATATCGATGCATCAACCCAAGTGATGAAAAAAGATATATAACAAGTCAAAAATTTGAATACAACTTTTCAATTATTTTTTAAAAAATTCAAATAAAAATTCTAAAATAAATTTGTTTTTTTACAAGTCTACATATGTTGTGTACATTGGGTTTAAATGATATCAAAAATTCATTCATTATATTTTTGGAAACAAGTTTAACTGTTGAAGAGTCTTTAAACATTTGCAACATTGAATTTGAGCACTTTTTTTGCAAACTACGCATTTTCTTGGCGTTATAGAAATGGGTCTATGGTTGACATTACCTCTTCTTACTCAATTAGAGATCAAAGAATTTGGTCCAGGACTTGACTCAAGATTTATTGAACTTTCACGTTTCAAAAAACATTCTACAAGAGCTAATCTGAAACTTTTGTCGTTTGTTTGTAGAATGTATAAGAGGAAAAAAATTCCAAGTATAAACAACAGAAATATTGATGGCATTAATAATCAAGTTCCAATACTATTTTTTGCCAAATATGCTTGGCCGAAGGTCAGCAAGAGCTCTATCCATAATATCTACACCACTCATTCCAAGATTATATGCGTTTACAATATGCGGAAAAGGAACTAAATGATATTTTTTCCTTCTACTCTTCTTGTAGTTTTACCAAGAGGCAGAACAACTTCTCCATCTGATCTAAAGTCAAATGATAAGTCAGATATATGAAAACCAGCTCGCTAGTGATTTGAGTTTGATACCATTGCCTGGACTTTTGAACTGAATTAATTGATCATTATATATTGGGTTTGCCAGATTTTTGCACTATCAAACCTGTACCAAAATGGTATCGTAAAAAGTCAAGAACAAAATTTTGTATTTTGAAAATAAAAAATGAATTTTAATATTAAAAAAGAATTAAACAATCTTATTTGAAGCTAAGTATTTCACAACTCCTTTCATATAAGATCAATCAATGGAAAACCGGGATTCTTCTAAATCCTTTTGGGATTCCTTTGAAGCGAAGACAAAGCTGTTTTTAGCTAACTATTAACTATTGATTATTTTTCCTTCACTATTTAATCACACTCCGCAAGTTGTCGGTATTTTGTCTTGACTTACGGTTGTTGGCATTATGTTCGTCAAAACTTAGTCCAAACATTGAGATTAACGGGAAAATGAAAAGAAACCAAGAAGAAAAATATTCGGGATGAAAATCCGTGAGAGAAGTGATTTTAATTTTTTTATCACTAAAATTTGAGAATGCATAATTACAATTTACGAAAATTATAGTATCCATTACATAACATATTTATTTAAGCAAAATATAGGTCAATGCCAGTAAAATTTGCATCTTAAAACTATTAAGTAATGAAATAAAATCTTCTAGCCTAGCAAAATATATCAAGCTTGTTCTTGAAATCATTGAATGTGAGAGAATTAACTACTTCTCCAGGCAAAGAATTCCAATCATCTCTCTTTGTGTTAGGTAAGTCTGGCAGTAATTGTTTTGAAAACGTTCAGATTTGGACTTATAAGAATGCGATCTGGAGATTCTTGCTGAGGACTCAGGTAAAACATTTTCTTTTATAATTATATTCTTCTTTATAAGGTTGAAGATGGTGATCTTCATTTCATTTCTTTTTATTGTATAGTAAAGTAAAGGCAAAGTTTCATAATCTCATTCTTTGTGAGTATGGAACATTTCTCATATCATGTAAACTTTTAGTAAAATTCTTTTCAACTTTTCCAATTTTCTTCACATTACTTACAAAATCACTACCATTAATCACGTTTCCGTATTCAAGAATGGGTCTTTCCAGAAACTTGAAAAGATTGACACCAACATCAAAATTGGATAATACAAAGCTGTTTTTGAACATATGAAGAGTAGAATATTCTATTTTCTCACAACAGTTGAAACATGTGTATTCAAATTAAACTTTGAATCGATTATATCAATCTTAGGTAATTCCGTTTTTCAACTTTGAATAGAGTCATACCCCTGGAGAAGAAAGCATCATTATTAGATTTAACTTGTTTAAATGAAAGCCCAAATCCCACTGTGCAAGGAGTATATAAACCTTTCTGTAAAGATACATCTGATCTTACATCCGAAATATTGAATATTTTGATGTCATCTGCGAAAACTTTCACGTAAGAAGTTAAATCATTTGTAACTCGTTGGTAAAAATTATGAAAAACAAAGACCCTGATACCAAACCTTGTGGTATTCCACTAAAAATTACAGCATTACTTGATGTAAGTCCATTTAAACCCACTAAATGTTTCCTATTTAAAATGCGGTCTTTAAGCTAAGATGAAGGTTTCCAACAATCCCAAAAGATCCTACTTTTAAGATAAGGCTATTATGAGGAATCACTACCAAAGGCTTTTTAGAAGTCTAGATAGAGTACACTAATAGTTCTACTTTTATTCATTGATATAGAGTTAATTCATTGAAAAATTGGATTAAGTTAGATACAGTCGATTTTTTGAGAAGGAAACCATGTTGATCGGTTGATATGAGTTTGTTATTTATAAGATGTGCCATTTTTGATAATTGTCTCAAAAACTTTGAACACTGTAGAGTTCACGGAAATAGGTCTGTAGTTTGATAGCAGTTTCTTGTCTCCTTTTTAAGATTATAGCATCCATTATCACACTACGAAAAGGAGAGTTGTGTTTAAATCTTGTTTTGCCCCAAGATAAACGTAGTCAGGATAAGATTGGCTTATTCTTTTGCATTTAAAATTGCGTAACTAACAAATTCACTGTTAAAATGTTAAGAATCGCGCGAAAAAGTTGAATATGAGAATTATAAGAGAGAAAATAGTTATATGAAAGAGGCTGAATGTAAAAAATTGAAATAAATGATTATTATCCGCGAGTTAATCCCTTCCCTAAACTTACCATATATTGCTAAAATCGAAAAAAAGGTTATTTAACATGCTTAAAAATGTCGTTGTGAAAAAAATATAATTAATTTGTTACCATGTGACAATCCGGCATTTTCAAACAAGTTGGTCTCTTTAACTTCTCACTAATCTAGAATATTAAAGTTTCAAATTTTATTGGATGTAGTAAGATATTTTTAAAATAGTCAGATACCCAGCAAAAATGAAATTTCATAAAAAAAAATTTTCTAACTACACTTTTTTACTCTGAACATAATTTTTAATTCATTTTGACTTGATAAAGACTGGTCGAAATCAAATTCGTGTTTATTTCAAAGAATATAAAACAAAAGAATTAAATATTTCAAAACGTGGACTTTGTACTCTCAACTTTTTCCATTTGTATTTTAAATTTTTTGATTAACGTAATTTTTGTGTTTTAAACTTTTTTACATTTTCATTTATATATTTTTCATATTTTCAATCAAATATAATTTTCGTTTCTGTATTTTTTTTGGTGTGACAATCATCATCTTTCGATATGAATGTAATCACTTCTGATGCGGGACGTTGTTGCTAAAGTAATAAATTTTAGTTCTTTTTTTAATCTTTTAATTTGTAACTTTTTTTCTCGCTAATTTGAATATAATAATATTTTTTAACGGATAAATTTGAATGTGACTTTTTTTCGAAATATACTGAAATCTTTTCAAAACTTTACGAAATTTAATTTTTTTTTCAAACATTAAAAAAAGCGATGTATTTCAATTTTTTTTTAATTATTTATAATAAAAAAATAAAAAATATTCTTTTTATTGATTTATTATTATGAGTTCTTCTTAAAACTTTTCAAGAACCTATTAATTTTTTTAAACAAACTAAAGATAATGCTATTTTATTCAATGTTTTTAACTATTTGGAATTAAAAATTGGATATGAAATAAAAAAAGTTATCATTCTAAAAAAACGTTGAAAGTATTTAAATTATTCGAAAAAAGGAGATTTTGAAAGTTTTGACAAAATTTAACTTAACTTCCGTAAAAAGTCACACCCGATAAATAATATCTTAAAATAATTAAAAATCATAACATTTTTAAATATTTATATAATAACAATTATAATATAAAAAAAATATATAGTTATTAAAATTAAAAAAAAAGTTAAAAAATATAGTTATAATATAAATATTAAATATTTATAATTATAACATTTTTAAATAATGGATACATTTTTAAATGGTTATCAAATAGGAAGAGAAGGGGCGTGAGTATGGTTGGCTCAAGGGGCGTGAGTATGGTTGGTTCGATACAAGCGGCACAATTGTGCCTTTTCGATGAAAACACCCTACGGTACCACGGTACCATCAAATAGGAAGAACTAACAATGGAGATCTGAAAGCTGTTATAGAATAGTGAAACCAGAAGTAAAAGTTCTTAAAAAGAGAAATACAATTATATCATTAACTCAAAAACTAGAACTCATAAAGTTTAAAAGAAAATTAACAATAAAAAAAATTCCGATAAAAGGCAAAATCAAATTTATATAAAATATGAGTTTATGTATTATGTGGGGAGATGAAAATTGAAAATCACTGCCAACCCTGGAAAAGCGAGGATTTCACTAACCTAAAAAGTCCAATGGGTTGAAAATGACCCATGCTTAGGGTTGCCATACGTCCCGATTTTTCGGGACTTGTCCCGATTTATGTTATTTTGTCCCGCGTCCCGAATGCACAACTAGGGGACACCATTTGTCCCGATTTTAGCCTCCATTGAAAAAAACTAGAATTATGAAATTTTTAGTTTTAAACTTAATTTTTTTATTATATCATTTTTTATAGATATGAAAAAAGATATTTATTAAAAAAAATCGAAATTACATATGTGAAATATTAAATATAAGCAGGTAAGTCTAGTAACTACATTTTGATATGGTTTCAAACTTCATTTTTTTTATAATAAACCAAAAAAAGTGTGAATTAAAACTTTATTATACATGTATGTATATATGTACATTGATTAGTTAGTATGTCATGTTTACAAGAGTAATTATTAAAAGATTAATTAGTAATCAGTAAAAGTCTATGTATAACTTTTTTATATGCTTTATATAGGAGCGTATACTCGAATATGTACATTCAATCAAGTGAATATCACGATATTTATTCTCATTTTTTGTATTCTTACATTCTTTTTTGTTTTCTTACATCCTTTTTTGTTTTTTTAGATTTTTACTAATCTGTTTTAAAATGCTTAAACGTAAGTGTAAATTTCGTGATGAATATTCCAGCGAATGGTCTTTTGTCAAGCGCGCAACAAGCTGTTTTGAAGCCAAATGTGATTTATGTAACTGCACATTTAGTATTGAACATGGTGGACAAAATGACATCAAGAAGCACATCGGATCCGAAAAACACAAACGTTATATATCTTCAACATCAAAAGAGTGCAGTACAATAACAGACTTTTTAATTAAAAAAAACACAGATGACGAAAATAAAATAATAGCGGCAGAAATAGTCATGGCTTTTCATACTGTTCGTCACCACATGTCTTTCAGTTCAAACGACTGTACCAATGTAATCCTACCAATGTTGTTTGCAGACTCCAAAATTGCAACCAAATTTTCAAATGGTAGAACAAAATGCACTGCAATTATCAAAAACGTTTTGGCACCACATTCTATTACCGAAATTGTGAAAAATATAAATAATTCTTCTTTTTTGGGCATATCTACCGATGCAAGCAATCATAATGCTGAAAAAGTATTTCCGTTGATTGTACAATATTTTTCTCGTGATGTTGGTCTTACGATAAAGTTGCTAAGAGTAAAATGTTTACCGAATGAGACTTCGGACACAATAACTACATTTTGCAAAGAAAGTCTTTTCGAGTCAGGACTAGATATGAAAAAATGGATAGCTTTTTGTGGAGACAATACTAATACAAATTTTGGTGGATGTTTACGCAAAGGCACAAATAATGTGTTTGCAAAACTGAAAGAAAGCATGAATCAATCAATAGAAGGTATTGGATGCCCAGCACATATTCTACACAATGCTGCTCATACTGCGACTGGTGTTTTATCGGTTGACATTGAAGTAATTGTTGTTAAAAAATTTTTCATACTTCATTATCTATACTGTTAGAACTGAAAAACTTAAGGATTTTTGTAAGTTTGTATTCCTCACTTCTTTCACATTCTAAAACTCGTTGGCTTTCTCTGAATAAAGCAGTTGAAAGAATCATAAAATTATTTGAAGCCCTTAAATCTTATTTCTTTTCTGAACAAATGGCACCTAAAATTATTCTAGAATTTTTCAATAATCCTCTTAGTGAAGCTTACCTTTATTTTGTTCATAGTCTTGATTTTGTTTTCAGCAGTAGAATTATGAAAATTGAAAAAAGAAATAACAGTGTTATTGAAGTTCTCGGTTGCCTGAATGAAATCTTATTAAGTTATGAGAGAAAGAATGGATGAAAATTTGTTCCTCTTTCTGTAAAGAGTTGTATCAACAATGAAAATGTCTCATCACATGATAAAATAAAATTTCTGTATGAAGTCAATAATTATTATGCCATTTGTTACAACTATCTTATTAAATGGGTTTCATCTATTAAACATTTTGAAAGTTTTTCATGGATTTTATTAAATACTATTCCAACATGGGAACAAGTGCAATCATCCTGTCTAGTGTTGAAAAACAAAGGTATAATAATTGATGACAACAAACTTTTTTATCAGTGATCCGTCTTCAAAATATTTCTTGCTGAAGAGATTGAAGTCAAAACTTATGAGTGGAAAATGAAAATATGCCACGAAACGTGGGTTTGTATTCTCATGAAGATTGAATTTCAAGAACAATACTCAGAATTGTTGGTTTTGTGCGAATATTTATTCAGCATTCCAGCTCATAATGTTAATGTTGAACGTTTATTTTCACTCATGAAATTTCAGTGGACTGATGAGAGAAACAAATTGGATGTAGATTCTATAGAAGCTATCCTGCAATGTAAATGGAACTTTAATTTCAGTTGTAAAGAATTTTATTGGTATGTGTTAGGAAACAAAGCCTTATTAAAAAGTGCAAAATCTTCAAAAAATATAATTGAAGCATAAATAATAAGTGATATTCAAGTAAATAATTCATTGTAATTTTTTTGTTATTTTAAGTTACTTTCAAATAAAATATGCATTTTTTTATTCATGTTGTACAAATTTTTTTCAAAATTAAATTACACCTATACAATAAGATTTTATAAATATTTAGCGTTACAATTAGTCAAGTTTAAACCCAATTTTATCAAAACAAGTTTGTGTGTCACCAAAAAATTCATTTGTTTAAAATTATTTATATTAATAATTTAATAATAATTAGTTTTTATTAGTAATAAACTTAACATTATTCTGTCATACAAGTGTCCCATTTTTTATTTTTGAAATCTGGCAACCCTGGCCATGCTAATTTTCATAGCATATTAAAAAAATAATAATAATAATTAATGTATAATTTAAAATGTTGCAATTCATTCAACTAACATAAACAAAACAACTTAGTTAGAACATTGGAATCGCAGGGATTTCGAAACGATGAGCAAGTATAGAGAAAAAATACGCTCACTCTGTGAGCCAGTATCAAAAATCTCAGGTATAGATAACAAAAGAATTTGTAGAAAATTGGCGTTGATTTAAAATATATGCGGGTAACACTAGATTTTCTCTAATTAACCCTGCAATATGCCATAAATGTGGTATAATTAACTTGATTTTTTTTAATTTTTTCATTCTAAGTCAAATATTACACGTTGGAAAGTTAGTTAAATCATTTAAATCGGAGCTAAGATTTTTCGGGTATATCAGTGTTTCTCAAACTTTTTCAGACCAACGCCCACCAAAGTTTCAAAAACTTTTCTAACGCCCCTATTAAAAAATTGATAAAAAATGTTTTATTTATAAAAAGTTTGATATATGTTTTTTTAATTTTTTAATGCAATGGATGAGTTGCTCCCCCTCCCATTCTAAAAATTTTTTTTAAAAAAGCAGAGCATATTTTCTAAAATTGGAAGAGCAAAATATTTTCAGCCAAATATTTTCTATTTTCATTAGTAGACGATTATTAGCATTAGTTTTTTAGAATGATTTTTTTACGATGAAGTCAAATATGTAATGATGAGAATTATAGCATTTCTTTTTTCCAATGGAAAGGAATTCTTCCTCAAGAACGAAAATGCCGAAATGGTCATATAATGAAACTGTCTGTTGGAAAACAAAATAGATGGCAGTGTAAATTTCGTTCATGTAGAGAAGAAAGAGGAGTAAGAACAAATAATAATTGGTTCGAAAATTCTCGTTTACCTTTTCGGAAAGCAGCATTCTTTATAAACTGTTGGGCACACAACATGTCAAGTATAAAATTTTGTGAACGCACGAATCAGTAGTTGATTGGAACAACTATTTGAGAGAAATATGTGCCAAACATCTTCTAGATAATCCTAGATTGATTGGAGGACACATGACTGTAGAAATAGATGAAAGTTTGTTCACCAAAAGAAAAAACATGTTGGACGTATACTTCCTCAACAATGGGTTTTTGGTGGAATCTGCAGAGAGACAAAAGAAATTTTTATGTTTATTGTCCCAGACAGGAAAGCAACAACACTTTATCCAATAATAAAGAACTATAATAATAAGTGATGAATGGGATGCATAGAAAAATATATTTTCCACCAATGATTATCACCATTTAGTTGTTAATCATTCGAAAAAATTTGTGGATCCTTCTAGTGTGGTTCACACTCAAAATATTGAACGAATGTGGAGAAGTGCCAAAGAAAAAAAATAAAAAACAGAACGGAACTTATAGAAGTCTATAAGATTCATATATGTGTGAGTTCATGTGGCGAGAGGAAATCAAAGTTAAAGGTTTAAACCCTTTCTATACAATACTTAGACACATCAGTTGTTATTGGGCTCCTCATTAGATAAGTAATATTACAATTTTCATGTATCATTCTATGTTTTTCCAACATTAAATAAAAATTTAAAACGAAAATATATATTATATATGTATATAAAGTGAAATTATATATCTGTTATCTCCTTCCCACTCTAAAAAAATTCTAAATGATATTATATAATAATCAGAAAAATGTTGATGAAACAGTAAAAACGTAAATGATTCACTAAAAAAATTTTTTTAGAGGGGGGGGGGGGAGATAACAGAAAAGTACCTAACTCTTATTGTGAGGAACTCTATTAGACGATGAACTCTCAAGTTCGTCCAAAGTCGTCATCCCATTTTTTGACTATTGAAAACGTCCTATTCAGATTTACGAACAAGACTTCTGCCGCAACATCGGATTTGACCTTGTATTTACGAACATTAATTCAAATGGGAAATTTTTTCATGTTTGTAATAGTGAAATATTGAAATATTTCTGCATGAATTCTTATATTTGCAATAATGTTATCGATCACGTTGAAATTTCTGTGAGAAAATATTGCAAAAACCGAAAAAAACTTAGAAAACCGGGAAATCCCGGTTCCAAACGCTTCCTTAAAGAGATATATATACAGCAAAAAGATGCAATGCAATTGACGTTTTTGATTTATTATAAACAGATGTACACTTTTTCTTTCTATATCATTATCATTAAAATGGTTCTAGGAGAAAAGTGTGCAAACGACAAAATTGTGCATCAGAGAAAAAAAAAGAAACTCTTTTGTCGTTTGCACACTTTTCTCCGTTTACCATTAAAATGAGATGTCAATGAAAAAAAGATTTTATATGAATGAAGTGCAATAAAGTTTTATGCAAAGAATTGCATAGTGAAATAAATCAATTACAACTAAGTTATTTTCGGAACCGGGAATACTTTTCGGTTCCGAGACGGTTCCTAAATTTTTAGTACCGGAAACGTCCCGGTATTTCACAACCGGGAGTAAACCCAAATGCTTACGCATAAATGCATTCTAGGCCAATTAAAACTCTGAATAAAGGCCAAATTTCTGTTCCCCCACCATGTCGTATTTTACGTTTTACTGTGATTTTACGATAAAAATAGCATACGTGATCCAGGCAGTTAGCTCGGCACATCGCAATATCTCGAAATTCGTGAAAACTTTGTGTTCGATTGAAAAACGCACCAAGTTCTTTGTTTTGGAGGGCGTGAACACACTTCGCCAAAACCATGAGCAAATAGCACAAACGCGTTGTCATCGTGAGGTATGGAGAAATGAATGCTTTCTCCTCCACTTCGAAGGCTTGCGATCAAAGTTTGCAAAGGGGGTCGATGTGAATCGTGAGATGTTTGCACCTGAGGTGTTAATTGCGATTAAAGTGACTTAACAGGAGAGACTCTATTCTCGTTATGTAGTGGTATATAGTAATTGGTGCAGCAAAGGAGATTAAAGACCATTTACTTTATCGTAATGGGCCTATTTTTACCATAAAATTTTGCCTTTGAAGAGAAAATATTTTATGAGTGAGCTTCACTTTATTGTCTTGAATGGAAGTTAAAAAAGCGCTTTCCTGTTTGCGTTTAACAGATAAAGGTAGATGAGGTCAATTTTGAAGCACCATCTCTTTCTCTCTCTTTTATTAAGATTTACCACGGAAATGTAATGGGAGTTTTGAAGAAGAGAGCACTAATTTCCGCTTTGAAACGAACAGCGCTTCTAGTTTTGCCATTTTAAAGAATAATGCCTACATCTGACTAAGTAAATATGTGTGTTATTTTGTAAATTAGCTTGATTACGTCTACAAACTTTATGTACCGCATTTTTCGGCTTATGAGTGAAAGTTCGTCAATATATTTTCCAAAAATTTAGAATCTTGATATTTTTGCCCAAAATTCTATAACACAGAGCTTCTGAACAAGAACCTTGTATATGTCTTAATTATATAATATATTTAATGATAGATGTTTCATTCAGCCGTAAATTTTTTTTATAAATATCGTTTTAAAATCACATGTTAAAAAAGATTACTCCGCATACTACTGTAAATAAACCGAGCACTTTTAGCGCTCCTAATTTGATCGTTGTTCCTTAGTTCATCCTGTATAATTTATAAATTGAAGCAAATTCAAACACTCAAGGCACGCCTATACCTCCTTAACTTTTTTTATACAGTGAAAACCGGATATAACTCATTTGTATCTTTAGTTTTAATTTATTATATCCAAAATTTACTATATCCGAACCAAGTAGAAAGTAAAGGAGTATTAAAATATGGAAATTTTATTTGGTAAAATAATTACATTATAATTTTTTTTTATAAAAAAGCATCAATTTAAATTTGTTTCCCTTTTTTTGTACTACAATTTTGTCTTCTAATTCATACAAAAACGTATCATCATGCATTTCGTTTCGTAAGTAAAATGCATAATTCTGCTTCCTTTTATAAGCTCTAACTTTTTTACTTCCATTTTTAATTTTTGATTGTTAGATTCGGTTATTTTTATAGTTGTCGAAAACATTATTGTTAGTTTACACAGTTAATAATTAGGTTAAATTTTATCAATTGCCCGAACTCAGAAGTTTTTAACTTGGGATCCACTGAGATGAGTGAAAATAGTCAGCCAATATGTACGTGTAAAAATAACTGAAATAAAAGCTAACTTTCAAAGTTTGAGTAAATAGCAAGAGGTAAAGCTTTAAATTTTATCATCTTTGTCTTTAGCTTTTTTGTCTTTTCTCCTTGAATTTAATTAAATTTTACTTTGCTACCAGTATTTGACATTATTTGAGTAGTTCAAATAATTCATGTCAATAAAATAAAGTACAAATTCTTGTTTTTATGAATAAATTTCCTTTTAGGGGATCCATAACTTTCATGAACATCTTAAAGGAGTCCATGACTGAAAAAATGTTAAGAACACTGCAGTCTAACTCCTCATTACTAGACTTGTTTTTTTAATTTTTTTAATCATACCATCAACATCATCATGACCATCACTAACAATATTTGCAACATGGACGCTTTGAAAAATAAAACGTCAAACAATTTTTGATTGATTCTTCCCTTACTAAAAACAAAATTGATTTCACCAAAAAATTGCATTAAATAGATTCACATTAACCCAAGTACCATAGAAATCAGACGATATCTAAAAAAACGCAGACGATTTATATTCAAAGTCATTGAAAAAAGCAGACGAAGATGAAATTACTTATGTTCCCAAATGGGAGCATTGGGACTTAATGAGTTAAGAGCTCCCATATTTTCTTATCCACTTCATAACGTCTAAAATTTTTTCATTAATTTTTTTACGATATCACTCATAATAATATTTTTGAGTTAAATAAAATATTCTTCAAAAAAATGTTTTTGTTAAAATGAAATTTCGTGAGTTTTAATAAAATCTATCGTTTTGAAGGCACCGATACAATAACTTCGTTTTAAGTGGAATTCGATATAACCAAATTCATTATTATATTTTTGCTTCTTTCTTCAATCGCGTTGAGAATGTACGTAAGTAAGGACATAATAAAGAGGCGGCGTGAGTAAGGTTGGTTAGATACTGTGTTACTCAAGGAATTGGGTTCGATCCTGCATCAATCCTGCTTTCCTCATATAGTTCGATACAAACGGCGCAATTTTGCCTTCTCAATGAAAAACACCCTATGTACATACAATTACCTTTACATGGTTCTTTTATGTATATTCTTTGGAAAAAAGAAAATGCATTATAAAATCTTTTGAACATGAGTATGAGAGAAGGAAGCGACCTGAAAGCATACATTGAAAAGGAAAAGAGTGGTCAAAAGAAAAGTTTAATAGCAACCCCTGTAGCCCAACTTTTATATGGTCAGAGCTGTACTCCTTTAACGTATATATCATGACTATAGGGAAGAACTACCGTATTCCAGTGATCTATAGGAAGTTCTAATATTGAGTGTTTCAAAAAGGATCTTAACATTGAACAAGAAGTTCTTCCTTTGAGATTACTAATATTAATCATCATTTCTCTAAAAAGAATAATAAATCTGAAATTTTGAATCGGTTATATTTATCAAAACTATTTTAGATGCCAATAAGGGAAGATTACATTACAAGATACTTTTATAATTTAAGTAGAATTTGAAAGTGCATTTCCTTTTGCGTGGAAGACAGGGTCTTATAATCATGAAAATAGATAACTTTTAATAATTAAAAAAGGATCATGAATGATTTCATAAAGAACAAGACAAGGTCAGACAATATTTATCAATAAATATGTATATGAATATATCAAAGATTAAAAAAAATAATAAATTCAAATATTGTTTATTTTGACTTCAAAACAATTAAGTTCCAAGGCATTATCATTTTAACTAAATTGCAGGTATAGCGTACTAATTTCCTAGCCCCTTAAACAACAAAGTCAGATATAACGTACCTCCCACCAAACAACGTAAGTTTAATGATTTGTAGAAAAGTTTTGCATTTTTAAAAGACGTCTTTAACAAGTGTTTGAATAAACTTTATTTCAATCCTAAGGTGGGGTTAACAGATGATATTATGTCCAAATGTTACAGGGGTGTAATACAGCAGAAAATCACAGACTTTGTTAAAGACTCGTAATAATTTTACTTTAATATCTATGACTTTTATATTCACTTAATAATTACAAGTAGACAAATAGTTTCAAAAGCGACAACGTAATTTTCATTTGCGTTGGGCAAAATTTGTCTGCTTAAGTGCTGGGGCGTCTTAGACAAAATTTTTCTTCGGTTAAAATTTTTCAAATAAGCTGAATTTAGCGGTGGATATGTTCATTTTTAATAAAAATTAATCAAACCTGTCAATTAATGTCAAAAATATGAACGATCAAAAATGATCAGATCAATCAAAAAGATGAGCCATCAGTAAATTATAGGAATCTCGATAGGAACTCCCTTTTTTGGCTACGAATACGTTATCCTTTCTTGGTATCTCTACTATAATCAGAAATTCTTTTTTTGCAATCTGTGTTCAAAAAACCTTTTCAGAGATTCATTTAGCATTATCTCAGATCTTTTATATTGAAGAGAATATCCTGGGCGATCTTAGACTTTTTTATCCGTATCATGTTCTCTAATATCAGGTTTTTTTTATATCAGTTGAAATATAAAGAATTATAATTCGTGCTTAAGAAATATTTTTTAGAAATTCCTTAGCATAGACTCAACTACGAACAATCAGTCAGATACAAAACACTCTTATTTTATGAAAACTGCAAGCATTTAATCGGAGAAAGCTGCCCTTCTGTGAAAAATTTCGAAAAATTACTTAAATACTGTTAAAATGATGCTTCTATCGGTAGGCCATCTTTTTATAATATGCCAATGAAAAACTAGTTTTGGGTTAAGATCTAATTAGTGGATTATTTTACACGATTTGGTCATTATGCGAATGTAGTTAATTCCAAAATATTAATTTTATTAATTTATTTTTAATTAAGATCATGTAACGACTCGTATTTAATTTAAATTAGCACTTTATAATTTATTATTATACTGAACGTTTGTTAAATATTTTGACTAGTATTAACTGTACAATTCAGTCTATAAAAAAACTAAAATTACTAAAATGAATTTTATTAACCCTTTTTGACAAATGTTTTTGACATTTTATATGTCATCTATAAAAATTACAAAAGTTGTTAGAAATTTTATTTGAAAAAAAATAAATTGTAAACTAAGAAATTTTTTTTATAAAAATAATTTTAAATTCGTCCAAACAAAGCAGACGATATTTTGATCTGGTTAAAAGTATTCAAACATGTTTAATTTTTGTAATAAAATTAAAGATAACGGATTTATTCTTAAAGAAGATTATTATCACCAAGTTCTAAAGAAAAAATTATATCGAAAGAAGTATATTTCCATTTTAAAAAGTCAAAATATTGAAGAAATAAGCGAATTATGTATATTTCTTGAGAACAAAAAAATTTGTAAACTTAACAGTATATTCTTTACAAAATTAAAAATAAATTTTCAATATCTTTTAAAAATTTTCTTTGATTTTATGCAGATAATTAGATTTTCATATAATGGAAGATGTTTATGCATACGTCTAAAATATTTTGAAACAATGAATTTATTGACAAATCCTGATTTTGAATTGAAAGAAACCATATATGGAAAAGTATTTGGATCTCTTATCTTCTTATATACACAAAGACATCTAGAATTAGAAAAAAGGTTTCATGATTCCTATCTACCAAATATTTATGGTAAAGTGGTGAAGCAAATTTTAAATAAAAAAATCTCACTTTTCAAGACAAAAAAATTTAAAAATGAAAAAAGAAATATAAAAAAAGTTTTTTTATTTAAGGATTATAACATACAAAATTGTGTCTTCTGCAATACAATACGAACGCGAAGAATACACTAAATGCAAAAAAATCGAACATATTGATATAGAAGTAAAAAGTCAATTTAAATCGCTAAAATTTAAAAGAATAAATTTACGCCTTGGTCTCTCAAAAAGATATAAAGGTCTCGCTTTGCACCCATACTTGAAAATATCCAACTAATACTTTATATTTCTCAATTCTTTCTTCATTTAGATGTTGGATAAATGTAAGTTTAAATGTATTTACTTTTTGTAATGAATAAAATATGTCATTTATGTAAAATCACTTTTAACTATAAAAGGGATGATAAAGTAAGTTATACCTTAAAAATTATAAGAAGAAGAAAATTTATTGACATTCAAAAAGATAAATACATAAACAAAGATTCATAGCAATTTTACATGAAATAAAATTATCATCATAGATAGGTTCCACACAAACACTAATTAAAGTCTCTAACGTGTGTAACCGTTTATATGCATATATTTAATTTTAAAAATATACTAATTTGAGTGATATTTCTTTCTTTTTTTAAATTAAGATGCACATTGAATAAAAAATAGATACAGTATATGATATTAACCCATTAAGTACCATAGAAATCCGACGATATCTAAAAAAACGCAGACGATTTATATTCAAAGTTATTGAAAAAAGCAGACGAAGATGAAATTACTTATGTTCCCAAATGAGAGTATTGGGACTTAATGGGTTAATAAAATAAATAATATATAAATAAGAGCTAAGACGATGAGAATAATTAAGAAAAAAGGATTAAATTGAAACTTTCCCGATAATAACACTTCTTGTAAAAGGTAATATGTTGTACCTAAATCGAATAAATAAATGGGAAATCTAAAACAACAAATGTTTATATAAATATTATTAAGCTTTTTTCCTTTTTATATATATTATTTAAGATACTTTTCATTTTGAAAATGAAATTATACTTTGAAATTAATATGATATTTACTTTGCTACAATGCTTATTATGTTAACAGAATAGCAAACAAATCATGTGTAGCAAGTTATAACTGTCTCGTTAAGCAATAAATCTAAAAATTTGTAACTTTATTAATAACTATATTTTAACAAAAATATTAACTTAATATTAATTTGGTTAAACATTCACGAATTAACATATTTAGTCCTTTTTACAAGTATGTCGTTATTGAAGTTTTTACTAAATCAGTTTACACGCTTTTGTCAATATACTGGCATGTTTATAGCGAATTCTCCAAATTCTTAACACGGATTCAATTGAAGAATCAATACCAAATTTTGCAAAATTTAAAAAAGCCTTTTTTATCAAAAATTTTTTATCTTCAACAAAATTCTTCTTTTTCTTTTTTTTCTAACACAAAAAGTAAAGCGGATTAAAAAGCGCATTATTACAAGACAAACAAATAAAAGTAAAAAAAAATTGAATAAAAGATATTCAAAATTTCATAAATTTTGACAATAATGTGGAATTTCTGTTAAAAGATCTCAGATCTTTGTTGTTGATTCTAATGACACAAATACATTAATGACAAATTTTAAAAAAAGTCTTTTTTGAAGTTAAAGAATTTCATTCCATTTAAAAAGCTCAATGAAAAAGAGATTTTAACCAGACATAATTATGAATAAAATAAAATATATAACAACAAACATTTCTATCCATTTAGAATAAACGTATCCATAGATTAAATAAATGTTTAATTGATTCTAAAAAATTTTTTTATTATTTTTGAATAATTTTTCAAATCTACAATTTTCTATTTTATATAGATTTTGTGCTGAAGATGACTCTTTAAATAAATGTAGAAATTAAACAGCGATAGAGTAAACAATTTATTGTGCACCAAGTTTAAATAAGTTAATTTTCGCCAACAATTGGATTTATCAACATCGTTGTCAACCGCCTACATCTACCACTCCTCTTTAGTTCTTTTTCTCCAAAAGTTTGTTTGATAAAGACGATTGTCGCCGAAAATATCTTTGTGCCCAATAAAATGTTTACTCTATACCTGTTTACTTTCAATTTGATTATAATTATATTGTGTCAATCCATACATAAGTAATAAATTACTATTTTTTTTGAACACGCATTCTTGTTTAATATTTTTTTAATGGAATATATAATTCCCAATAAATATTTGATATTCATGATGATTTCAAGATTTTGATATCTAGAAGCGAAAGTATAATATGCAAAAATATAAAAATGTATGTTTTACTTTATAACTAAAATATAACTATTTTCTAAAAAATTAGCAGAAATGTTTTTTAGGGAAAATCTGTTTTTCCTAGATACATTATTATTTAGATTAATACTTTCTTAACTTTTTAAAAATTAGAGAAATTAAATTAGTATAATCGATTTTATATCAAAAATTATTTAAAACTTTTAAGAATATTTTTGGAGATAAATTTTTATATTTTTTTGTATCATTTACAATGTTTTGATTTTAAACATTCTGTTTTTACATCTGTTGTTAAATTTTTTTTGGTGTGACAAGATCGTAATTTGTTTGCTCCACCTTCTTTTTATATTTCAGATTATTATTATAATTCTTTTTTCTAAATAAATAAAAAAAAATAATAAAAAAAAAAATTCAATCAAGTAGCCATTCTTATCAATACAACTAAATACAAAAGTGTTATGTGTAAAAATTTCAAAATTAAAAAAAATAAAATAAAATAAGTTATTAAAAAATAATAATTACTGATAAATAAATGGAAAAAAAATTAAAATTCAAAACTTGAGCAGCAACCATTTGATTCGATTGAATCCTTAGGCCTTAGGTAAAACCATCAGAGCAAAAAATTGATTTTTAATGGATAAATATTTTCCTATGCAACTTCTATCTCTTATTTAAATTGTAAAATGTAATTTTGAAAATATTATTCTAGATTTACACAAATACAAGTAATTCCAATTCGGTTTGGGTAGGTTTAAGTAAATTTGGACAAGTTTGGCTAAAAAGACGCGCCCTAGTTCGACGGGTTACTTTTAAACGACATGTAAAAAGCAGATGAGCCACAATGGTTGTTAGGGTGTTCCTCTCAGCTTAACAGTTGAAGGTTAGGGGTTCGATCCTCAAGGTTCCCAACTCTTAAAAATAAATTCACAAAAACTGTGATTAACCATTTTAAGCATAATGTAAGCATATAGCCTTCCTGCTGAAAGTGCTTTGATATCTCCAACCAACCAACCAACCATGTAAAAAGCAGACTCCAGTTTTAGTTCATTTCTATAGAGATCTCTTTTAAAATGTAGTTCCATCGCACTATAATTTACAATTTTTTAAAATGCCAGAAAACGTATTCTTTGCAATAAAAATTTTTTATTAGTTTATATTTCTTTTTGAGTAATATTTGTATATTCATGTTTAAAATTTAAGACTGTTTAAGATTTTTATAGTCATAGATAAAGATAGAGGGATGCTTAAAAGCTTTCAATTATTTAATTAAAAAAAACTTTTATTATAAAGCATGTTCTGATCACAATTAACTATACTGAAATTTATTTAGAATTGGTCTTAGACGATTTTCCAACAAATTTCCCTTATATGGTAAGGAATAATTATTTTGGTCATAGACGTTGCCATGCTGCCAATTTTAGAAAAAAAGTAGTATTGTTATTATTATAAATTTATATACTTATTGATTTTTAATTAAAATAAAAAAATTTTCAACAAAATTTATGCCCATGAGTAAGGTAGGTAGATAGGAAGAAATATCTCAGCACTATCGGACTTCTTCATATGCTTGCGAAATGCTTGAAAAGGTATAAAATTGAAGGTCGAAAGAATTGTATTGATTTGGCTTGTGAATTGATTAGGAATGAGGACTTTTGAGAAATTGGTTAGTTGTTGAGGGAGTTTGAAGTGTAGAACGCTTAATTTTTGAGGTGGTAGTTGAAGGATGATTGATTAAGCAAAGGTAGTAGGTGGGTGTTAAAGAATATAGGTTGTATATAAAAGAAAATAGTGTTATGATTGCAGTTGAATCTACATAGATATGCTTGGTGATTTTTTGATGCGTTAGAGATAGGAGTTGGAGGGACAGTTTCTGGTTAGCCATCTAATTACCGGTCGTGGTGGGAAGAATTTCATTTTTCACCAAATGTTGAGAATTTGGTATGAATTATTTATATGTTGGAAGAAAATGGAGGGTAAGGATTGGATGAGTTCTTGTCTAAGGTATTGAATATTAGATCTAAGTAGAGGGGTATATGTTTATAGGGGAAATGAGGTAACCGGGATGTAAGGAGTATTTGGAGGTACTTTTTTTTTAGTTATCTTATCTACATAAGTGCTTTCTAGAATGTTTGAGTCAGCTGGGCACCAGTAAGGGTGTATTTCAAAGTAGAGTTTAGAAAGAAGGGTGTATGTTAAGAATGGGATGTTGTATTTGAGGCTTAGTTCTTTGATGATGTTTTGTGAGTCTGTAAAGAAGTGTAGTGTGTTCTAATGTCTAAAGGAAAACTTATTTTGGATTATGTAATCAAAACCATGTAGAAGGGCATAGCATTCACCACAATATATTCGAAGAGAGGGATCAATGGCAGACATTTTTGAGTAAAAAGGGAAAGAAGAAGAGCCTTTGAAGAGTGCAAAAGCATGGGAAGATTTGTTTGCGGTTTTTGAGCTATTTAGGAATATTCTTAATGAAATTAAGCTAAAGTTGCAGCGGATTGTAATTAGATTTGATGAAACATTTGTGAATGGAGAAAGGTAATGGTGAGGAAGGGTGAAATAAAGGTAGTGGATTGATTTTGGGTTGGATGAGAATGTTGTTGAGTGAAAACGAAAATTGTTGGAGTAAGGATTTGTAGTAAGTTTGAGAGGGAGTAATTTGAGTGTTATTTAAATAAAAGGACTTAAGATAAGAATTTGGTTCGACGCGTGTCATGATATATTTTTTGGTAACAGTTTGTTTGAGATGAAGGGTTAGAGGAAGGCAGTTCTTGAAGAATTATAAGATTCTAATAGGGGAGATTTTATAGGCCCTGGTCATTGTGATGAGGCAAAGGCGTGGATTTTATTTAGATAAGTGAGTGATAAGGGGTAATTTAATGATAGGCCCCATGAAAGAATGCCATACTCAAGCGTAGGTAGGATGATTGATTTGTATATAAAAGATGAGTGTTGAATACTTAGACCCGATTTATAAGATACAATTTTACTAAGAGAGAAAAGAGTTGAAGATAGTTTGTGGTATAGGTTTTTGAAGTGGGATGACCATTTGAGTTTTGATTGAAAGGTGAGCCCTAAATATTTCATGGAGGAAGATGGTTGGATGAGGATATCGCTGGATGTTAATAGTGGGAAGTGAGGGGAATGTGTTCGTGTGAAGTGTATAAGAGTTGATTTTGTTGAGTTAAATTTTACTTTTAATGAATCGGCTGCAAAAGTTAGTGTGTTAAAAATAGGGTTAATGTTCATTATGTTTTCTTTTTGACAATTTGAGGTAAAGATGAAGGTTAGATCATCTGAATAACATTGAAAGAAGGCTGAATTGTTGGCTAATATATCTAATAGGGGGTTTATAAGTATAATCCAGAGGATATCGGAGAGTCACCCACCTTGTGGCGTCGATAGTGAGAGGGAATGAATGGCAACTAGAGAATTGTGTTTGAATATAAGGCACCGATTTGAAAAGTAATTTTGAATAAATTTTATGAGATAATTGGGTATTTTTGTCGGATCCTGTTAAAAATGATAGCAGGATGCCATGCTGAATTGAAGGCGTTGTAAATGTCTAGAAAGAGGGCGGATAATGTTAATTTGGAAGAGAGTCTTGTTTCGAGGTAGGAGGAGAGTCTATATAGAGCGAATTCTGGAATTTTGTGTGGGGGGTATGCAAATTCAAAGGGACTAATTTTGTTAGATGTGGTGATGTGAAAGAGAAACCTTTTGCGTAAATTTTTTTCTAAGATTTTTCCTATAGTAGGAAGAATGGTGATTGGTCGCCAATTGGTTATGAGGCCTAAGTCTTTGTTGGGTTTAGGAAGTAAAATAGGCTTACCTATTTTCCAGATAGATGGGAAAAAGAAGAATTTTAGGCAACTGTTATATAATTGTAAGAGATATTGTGAATATAAAGGAAAAGATTTTATAATATGTTTTGTGGTTATGAGATCAAGGCTTGGAGATGATTTAGAATTTAGATTATTTATAGCCAAGGCTAATTCCGCTAGATTTACTGGAGGAAAAGCTTGGGATGAGTTTAGGGATGAGAAGGAGGAGACGTGTTAGCATGTAGAGTGATTTACTTTGTTATCGGATGTATGAGAATCCCGAGGGAAAAGGGTTGAAAGAAAAGATGGGTTGATTAATGGGTCGTTGGAAATTGTGTGCGATAGAAGTGGATTGAGTTGAGAAGAAGCTTTGCGATTTTTGGGGACGGAATTAATCACCTTCAATGGATTTTTAAGAGAGGAGGAGCAGAATTTTTTCCAAGATTCTTTTTTGGCCGAATTTATTTCTGCCATATATTTATTTTTTATATTGAATTAGTGTTCGATGTTGTTAGGGCTATGATTTTTACGAAGAGTTTTAAGAGAATGTTTTAGGGATTTTTTAAGCGAGGTGAGAAAGGGAGTCCAGAAGTATATGTGTTTTCAGCGTAAATATGGTTTGGCTGGGGTGGATAGTGTGATGGAGAGTTTAATTGTGTTGTTGACGATAAGGGCTGCAGTGTCAAGATCATTGGGAGAATTTATGTGGGGAATAGTTGAGGTAAGTTGTGACTTTAATTAATTAGGAAGGTGGTCCAGTGAGTTTTAGGTGTATTTTGATTAGTTAGTCTTGTGAAAGATTTTATATTAATTGATAAGTAATAAAAAGGTGGTCGGTAGCAGATGGTGTGTTTGAGATGTGCCAATTTGTAATGAATTTTAATG
This sequence comes from Nectonema munidae, assembly GCA_030549495.1. Lineage (NCBI taxonomy): Eukaryota > Metazoa > Nematomorpha > Nectonematoida > Nectonematidae > Nectonema > Nectonema munidae. The sequence goes on along the minus strand of JAUIRK010000875.1, from coordinate 148,949 downwards.
TGTTTTTGAGGCTATTGTCAGGTCAACATGGGGGGACACGGTTTTGTTGTTAGTAAATTTCATAAAAGTGGGGTCTTTAGATGTATCGACTATGTAAAGATTGTTTGAGTCTAGGAAGGAGAAGAGTTGCGTGCCACGTGTATTTTCTTTGTAGTCCCACAGGGAAGAACGGGAGTTGCAATATGTGCTGATGATTATGTGATGATTTTTGAGGTAAAGAGGTGATAAGTTTTTAATGGCATAAAGATCGTGAGAAAAGTTTAAGGGAATGGCATGTGTATTGGAAGGGGCAGAGTAGAGTGAACAGAAAATAAGGGGTGAGTTTTCGCTAAATATTAGTACAAATATTTATTCTTGAGTCGAGTGTTGATGAATGAAAGAAAAGTGTATAGATGATTTTATGATGATACAGGCTGAATAAAGAGTTACTGCAGGGGCATGTAGTACAGTGTAATTAGGAGGAATTGGAGGGAAAGAAGAGTTTTTTCTGTAGGGCTCGTTTATGGATATAATATCAAAAGAGTTAGAATGTAGGATGTTGAGGAGATTCGACCAAGCTGTTTTGGAGTGGTTTAGATTTATGTGGAGATTGTTTAACATACATAGCTTTTGAGTAGGTTTTGGTGGTTTTTATTTAGGTTAATAAGGTGTTGTAGTCGAAAGGGGCATGTGTAGGGAGGACTGAATGTTGTTGTTTGCAATTAGAGCATTTTAGACGTACAGCGTTTTCTTTGAAGATACAAGAGGCAATAGAATTATCTCTTTGAGCGCATTGGAGCGAGTTTGATTTACAGTGTAAGGTTGTGTGGTTAAATTTGAGACAGGTTTCACATTGATGTAATTTGTGTTTTAGTATTTTAGAGGTTAGGATGATGTTTTCTACTATAAATTTAGGGTTTTCCATTAGAAATTTGGCTATTATCGAGTTACTAGGACAAAAAGGGATGGTGTAAGTATAGATACACTCCTTTCCTTTTTTTTAAAGATTCAAGTGTGCCTAAGGTTTTAATATGGTGGTTACTTTTGTAAAGTAGTTGGGATAGAGAGTCTAGGGGTATTTCTTAAGGGATACTTGGAAGTAGAAAAGTTGGGTATGAAGGTGGAATATCGTTGGTAGTGACACTATTTTTGTTCAATTTAGAAAAAACCGTTTCTTTTCAAGCGGTTGAGGAAAATTGAAAATAGAGAGTTCCTTCGTTAGAACTTCTGATGTTTTTTTATGGTGAAAGTGTTTAATTTAGGTTCAATTTTTTTGATTATGGATTTTTTAAAATCTATAATTTCGTTTCGGGATTTAGTTGATTGCTTAAGGATTATTTGTATTGAGAGTTTTGGGTCTAAGTTTTTTCGTGATTTAGGGAGTAAGTTGGGTATACGAGAAGTAGATGGGTTAGTAAGTATCGTTGGTTGGGTAGTAGCAGTTGAAGCATAACTGGTAGTATTAGAATTATGTGTATTGGGGAGATTCATAAGTTTAATTTCTAGGTTTGAGGCAATGTTTAAAAGGATGTCAGATTTTAGTTTGTAGAATTTAATGCTGTCTTTAGCCGATATCGATGCGGGAGAAATGAAGTCGTCAAATAGGTTAGACATAATTTGAGAGGTTGTTGGGGTTTGAGATTTAATTTCAGGACATTGTCGTTTAGGTGTGAGGGGAGAGGTTGTTCGTGTATATAGATTGTATGAGTTTGTTTTCCATAATTGTAAGGTTAGAAAAAAAGAGAAAAGTAGGATAAAAGGAGATAAAGGAAAACTAGAAATTTTTTTTAAATATGACAGGTGTAATTATTAGAATGGTCTATGTGTGTGGCTAGGATTTCTATGTTATGTATAAAAAAAGTAAATATAAAATTAAAAGAAAAATAATCTTGCAACGTTGGCAGCCATTGAAAATTTAGATCAGGAAAAATCAATATTTTTGGGCCCATGAGTAAGTTTTATTAAGTTTAAATTAAAATAGCAACCGATTAAATAACTAAAAAGTATAAATTATTATTCGCACCCTTAATGGGAAGGAAACTATGGGAGCTAATGGGAATTAAAAGAGGATGAAAACATTAAGTTTTCCTTGCTCCTTCGCGCTGCAACTCTCTCTTACTGATCTTTTAGTAAACCATTTTATTTTTTTCTTTATTTTCAAACTTTTTTATTTCTAACTATATCTTTCAATTAAATGTTTGTGGATTGTAAAACTTAATTAATATTTTAGTCTTTGCTTACTTGTTTTATATTTTAATAAATAACTGTTTTTTCTTTTTTCTTTGTAATTTTTTAATGAATTTTTTTTCTTTTACCGCTCGATAATTTAAATTAAAATTGTAGGTAATTTAGTGTTTTTTAAAATTATTTTGGATATTTGATTTTCAAGAGTGTAATTTTTAATATGTTTTATGAGTTTTTATCTTTATTATTCAGTTTTTATAAAGATTATGGGGATTGTTTCTTTACTTTTTTTCCTTCAAATATAAATTTTATGGCTCTCTTGATCGTTCTCTTCTTTAGTAAAGGGGAATTATTCCTTAAATTTTTGGACTAATTTATAATTATTTTATGCCAAAACCTAATTTTATTTTTGCTATAAAATTTCTATGTTATGGTATTTTTATTTTTTAGTTTGTGACTTCAAAGATGTTTCAATATTATGTCGAAATTAAACATTTTCTTATAAATGAGGCACTGACTTATTTAAGTGAATTCATTTTCTTCATATATCGTCACAAACTTTCAAACCATTCTATATAATCAAACAGTTTATAGTAGTTCCCAGAAAATACTTAAATGTGGGCGTGAGTAAGGTTTGTTAGATACTGAGTTTCCTTAACTTCAGGTCTTTGGTTTGATCCTTTATTAAGCTTACTTTCCTCATCATAAGTGGCACAATTGTGCCTTCTCGATGAAAACAGCCCACTGTACCTTTACCTTTATTCATTTATTATTTTTCAAAAAAAGTATTTCATTAAATTATTAATTTTGTGCGATCAATTAAACATTAAAAAATGCAGAATATCTTTATTTATAAATTATACAAAATCTATTTCATACTATGAATTAGTTTATTAAGCATGACTGTTTAAGAATATATATATTTTTTTAGTTGTCGATATTGTATACAAGGGAAGAATAATCTTCCATAACTGCACAGATGGTAGGGATAGTCACGATCGGGTTTCGAAACCAGACCATCTGGATTGAGACCCTACGTTTCCACCACTAGCCCATCTGCCGACTATCTAATGATTATATGAATCTGTTTTTTAAAATGAAAGGTTTTTTAAAGCTTGACTATTTAGCCTTGTTTTAATTTAACTGGTTATCGATCACAGTCGACATATGTCGACTTTACAAAAATAAAATCGCTTGCGTTTATCAATGCTCTTTAATACAAATCTTCTGCTTTATATTAGATATCGTCTGATTATTCTGGTCGTTAACGGGTTATTAAAATAAAATTAATTAAATCTTGAATATTTCTCAAAGTTATATTTAATTTATTTCTTTTTATAAACCTATTATTATATCTTATAATTTATACTTTCAATTTCTAAATTTTAAATTTCTAACAAAGTACTACAAGTTTCATATTCAAACAAAGAAGTAAATGCAAATATATCTTGGGGTGTTTTAATCGAGAAGGCACATTTGCACCGCTTGTGTCGAACTATGAGGAAAGTAGGCTTGTAAGCCCTTGTATATTTAATTAAAAATCCATACATTTCTTTTTTATATGTTAATCGTTTCATTTAATCATTTTAATATTTAAAAAATGTCTTTATTTTTATATCCTCAATCGTCTTTTTGCTAATAAGCAATGCTCTTCATTTTTTTATGATTAAATAATTTATATTTTTCTCGCTGATCTAGAAAACTTTCATGAATCTTCTTTTGCTCCCTTGATCCTTGCTTAGAACTCGAAGCATGGACCTTCCTAAAAACGAATAACTTAATTGTTACCGTTAAGTCACAAATTAAGAAATATACAGCAGTTTCTTTTAATGCTAAAACTTGAATAATTTTTTCTTTGTTTAACCCATTTACGACCAATGTTCCTATTTTGGAACATAAGTAATTTCATCTTCGTCTGCTTTTTTCAATGACTTTGAATATAAATCGTCTGCGTTTTTTTTAGATATCGTCTGCTTTGCTTGGTCTTAAATGGGTTAAGTAAGAAATATTGTTTACAATTCCGATTATGACCTGAGATTGCTAACAGTAATGTAATAGATAGAGAATGAAAGAACTAGAAGCTAATGGACTTTTTGAACGAGGACCCTTTTGTTAGTTTCAATGAGGTGATGACGTATATGAATAGTTGATTGGCATTGTTGTTGGTATCTTATCTGAATGTTCATTTTATTCAATGCTTTGATCAATTTAATAAGAATGTTATAGACCTAAAAAGTATGTCTCTGTTTCTTGATCAAAACGATTGTTCTATTAAAAGTTTAATGTTATTCGAGTATATCTATCAGAAAAACTAGCATATTAGTAGTAGAAACTAGAGATGTTATCCGCTTCCCCAAAAATTTTCCCATCCTTTTACCATACTCATTAGCGGATCATTTAGGCTTCTACATCCGACTTTTTTCAAAATTTTTGTGATAAGTACGCCTTTATGATAACACATATGCATTATACATTGACATCTCTAAATTTTTAAGTATAAAACTTGCGTTTGCTTAGAATAGCAATTATGATATCTGAATCCGTATCAGCATCCGTGGATACAAAAAATTTCACATCCGATACACCTCTAATGAATAGTGTTGCAATAGGGTGGCCCTTATTTTTTGATTTTTGTAAAAAAGTTTCCTAACCCAAAATTTTGTTTCTTTTTAAGTAAAATTTTATTGAGTTTGGTTAAGTATAAATGGACCCTTAATCACTTTAAAGTTAACCATTGAGAAAGCATATACATATATTCAAAAAAATTTGAAAATGTAATTTAATTCAAACATTTTTATATTTTTTTGTTTTGATTTTATTTAGTTTTAATAAACTATTTTCATTTTTCCTTCAAATTCTCTACATTTTAAAACGGAAAGTAATTTCGAATTTTTATCTTCAAGAAATTTTGTTGTAGCAAAATTACCTTCAAATCGTCAGTCATTATGCGTATTTTTTTAATAATAATATGAGAGTTGTAAAACTCACTGAAAAATAAAGTGCGGCATTAGTAATTCAAGAAATCCTTATTTTTTGGCAGAAAGCTCGAATTCCCACAAAAGAATTGAAAAAAAGCTGCTTAAATTCTACGAAGAATGCAAAGATTTACAAAAAAATGTTAACAGATCTTCTGCCAAAGAAAAGGCAAAAAAGATAGCTTTATCGAAAGAATATATGATTTATTCGATATAGCCCATTTGGATGCTTTGTCTCAAATAAAAATCGAAGAGGATGAAAAATCTTCAACGTCAAAAAGGTCGAACCGGTTCTATGACTGGATTAGCTCAAAAGTTATTGCATAAAGAAGAAATATTATTAAAGAGAAAAATGAAGGAAGTTGAAAGAGGGGAAAAATGGGAAATTTCTGAAGAGGAAATGAAATCTAAACAAAACATTCACAGTGATGAAACTGATCTTTCTTCAGAAGTAGAAAAATCTTTGAAAAAACAACTGAAGCTAAAAAAGTTAATGTTAGAGGAACTTGCGATTTTTTTTACTTCTCATCTGGCTGAGGTTTTTGACAGATGCAAAATTAGTGACATAAATGGAATGCATATTTTGATATCAGCTGCTGCTTTTCTACATAAAATCTTATAATAAATCGCACTTCTTTTCAAAGATTAAGAAAAAAATTTAGAGAAGAAAGGACCCATCATATTAGACAAACTTCCTATTTAAATGAATGCTAAGATTTTATTTTGCATTGGGATGAAAAAATTCGATAGTATTGCTAACATTTCATGGAAAAGAACAATTGCTGGAAATTCCCAAAATTAAATCAAGCTCTGGAGAAAATCAAGTATTAGCAATATATCAAGCAATTGAAAATTGGAATATTTTAGATAACGTTCAAGCACTTTGCTTTGATACAACAGCTAGCAACACAGGTCAAAAGAATGGTGTATGCACAATTATTCAAAAAATGTTAAAGCGTGAATTGTTATATTTACCTTGTAGGCGTCATATTTTTGAGCTAGTTTTGAAGTTGTTTTGATTTACTAATGAAACCCACTTCTGCTCCTGATATGATTCTCTTCAAAAAATTCAAGAAAAATTGGCACGCAATAGAAAAAGTATATAACAGGCAGAGATAAAATTTCTGATTATGATCGCTGTGAAATTTCTAAATTTGTCAAATATCATCTTTCTCAAAATAACTAGTTAAGAGTTGATTATAAAGAGCTACTAGAACTCACATTAATATTTATTGGTGAAGTTCATGGCAATGAAATATTATTTTGTAGACCTGGTGCCGTCAGCCATGCAAGATGGATATCTAAAGCAATTTATGCTTTTAAAATTTTTATGTTTCAAAAAGAGTTTAAAATGGAATTGTCACAAATTAACTCTATAACAAGAATATGCGTTTTTCTAGCTCTTATCTACGTTCTTGGATGGTTTACTTGTCCTAATGTAATTAAAGCGCCATACGACGACTTCAATTTTATGGTCAAGCTCATAAAGTTTTAGGAAATTGATTTGGAAATTAGTAAAGTGACCTAGTGTTGCAAATTAAAAAAACTCGTGAGATGGCTGTTTGTAAATGCTAGAAGTATAAGAGATTTAAAATTCCATAAACAGCGAACAGTTAAGGGGGAAATCATTACAGATAGCACGGCCAAAATCATGTCCAGGATCATTTGTATTTTGATTCAAATCCCAAGAACACTGAAAATGTTGTGTCATAATCAAAAAATCCTACTATATTGATTTGTCCTACCATATTTGATATAAATATTTCTTATTTCGAATATTTTAATATAAAGAGTGTCAAATTTCAAACTTGTTTTATTTTCACTTCAAGTTTTTAGCATTATTTGCCTACGTTCAAGAATTTATTGTATTCTTATTTCAAAAGACTTTGATTTGGTTACTCTAAAGCTTTTTCAGTTCTTTCATATATTTTTAGCATAAATCGAGCAAAAAAGGAAACCAACTCTATATAATCTTAATTTCACTAAAAAAGTACAACTTAGTAATAATCTCGGCACATTTTCTAGTGAACATTATTCAGTCAGATTTGGCAATGCAAGAAAGTTATAAAGAAGGTCAATTTTAATGGATTTTTAAGTCCTCTTTTGATGCTACTAATCATCACCCTTATTTTATATTTTTGAAATTTCTTTTGCTCTTGTATCATACTTTTAGTAGAAGAAAGAATGCAACTATATTGATCAGCAATATTTTGTTGCGTGTATTTTATCTCATAAATGTGCATTTATCTTATTATTTATTGATTACCCTCTTTCCATTCAAGTCACCACTTTCTGTTTTATGCTATAATAATGATGATGATGATGATGTGAGTAAACCATGATGCTACACTGCTGATGATGTTGATGTTGTAAAGATGTTATTATTTTAATTTTATGTATCTCTTACTAAAGGTATTGTTTATCAAATATCAATACTCTCATTCCTGAATTACAACGGAGAGAAGGTAAATTTCATTTTTAAAAATAGCCTCACTTGTTTTCCCTCTTCATATTCTCTCTATGCGTTCTTCTTTTATCCTCGCCTCCAAGGAAAGGATTTTTCTCTCTTTATTTCGATAAAGGTAAGCGCGTGAAGATGACATGTAGTGTTTTCAGTGAGAAAGCAAATTTTGTACCACTTTAATACTTTTTTTTGCTTCAAAATCGATATAGCCTTTCATAATTTTTACAAAAATTGACAATTACTGGGAATGAATATTTCCTGAAAAGGGTTCAGCTCAATCTTTTCAATAATTAGGGTTGCTAATCGAGTTAAAAAGCCAAGTTTTATTCGCATACACATACTATTTTTTAAACTTGAAGACGAACGATTTATTAATTTTTTTTAATCTTTTTTCAATTTTATACGATTCAAAAGTTTTTCAACTATTGAAAAATGTATATAACTAGAAGAAAGTTGGACATCTTATTGTTCTAGAAATACTTAAGCACAGTTTCAGAGTTTAAACTCCTTTACCAAAAGTATAGTTATTGTCAATGAAAGTACGATAATTATTTCAATATTATCGTATCGATAACTATCTGAACGATGCATTCCTACCTAGCTCCAACGTTTCTTTATAAGAAAAACAAACCTTTGTTTGATAGCGATGAGCTCAATTATAACAATTCTAGAATTGCTTTGCGAGAGCCTAATCTTTAAAAATTCAAAAGCTCCAATTTTCTTTCATATATGCTTTTTTAATTCACCTTCACCTTTATAAGAACAGTAACAGATAATTTATAAGAATGTAAAAGGCTTACCATTATTTTTTCAAAGAAAGCAAGAAAATGTAATTTTTCGTTATGTTTCAAGTTTCTAGCTTATTAGCAGGGGAACAAAAGTCAATAAAGTAAAAAAAAATTTGCGCTGAACTAGGCGATTTCTAACTATGCTCATTCGATTCAGCACCTAATTTTCTTTCAAAATATAATTTTTATTAAGTCAATAAAGTCAATAAAAATTCGATATGTCAAAAAAAATTCATAAAGTCAAATTTTTTTCAAATCTTTCAAATTTCAAAAATAAAAATCGAAAAATCCGATTTGAGAAAAAATGTTTTCACAAAATCAATAGTAAGAAAAAATTTTTTTTAAACACCCAGTTTAAGCTTTTTTTCGTACTCAGGTAACTTAAAATGGAAAAAAATATTAAAATTTAACATTAGTTTTAAATATCAATATTAAACAATTATTAATTTATTTAATATTTTAATTAAATAATTTATTGTCGAAAAATCGCAGTCCTCAAGTTTTTCAATTGAAAATGCTCAACAATTGTTTAACGACTTGAAATTCAACCAAGACGTATGTGGAATTGAAAGTTATATGAAAAAAAGGTTTGAAAAAAATGACATTTCCAAAATTATGCAAAATCATAATGTTTCACCCAGTGAGTATCTCCTTCTCCAAAATGCCAATCAACCACAACATCGGTTGAAAGATCTTTTTCGATGTTGAAAAGGAAGCTATTGGCTAAAGATCGAAATTTTAATGCGAATAACATTGTTAAATATATGTTATTTTATTTTAATTCAAATGTTAAAAATTTTTCCGTCCATCTTTCACTTTAACCCATTTACGACCAATGTTCCTATTTTGGAACATAAGTAATTTCATCTTCGTCTGCTTTTTTCAATGATTTTGAATATAAATCGTCTGCGTTTTTTTTAGATATCGTCTGCTTTGCTTGGTCTTAAATGGGTTAAGCTCATCGCGCATTTTAGAGTATCTGAGATTTTTTGCAAACGTACAACATATGCACGGTTTTCGTATAAATGTAGCTGCAACTGATGCTGATATGTAATACAATTTTCATTCAAGCCGCTTAGAAATAGCTTCAACTATCACGTATTAGAGATATGCAAGTACAATTTGGAAATATCAATTTATCTTTGTTTGAAAGTTACTCCTAAAGCCGATATAAAAGACCACACTTTATATGCCGATCGCTGCCGAAATTCGGGCATCGCAGAAAAAATCCAACCTCCTGTAATTTTGCTCATATAGACTAATTTTAACTGGCCAATTGGCAAAATAATGGCGAAACCATTGGCCCTTATTATAGCTACTCGCTTCGTTATGATGATCGAGAAATTTGACTCCTGGCGAAATACGTTACATCCTTTTCACCAAACCAACTACCAACAAAGTGGGCTTTTCTAAGATATTTCTTCTACCTGAAAGGCGATTCGATGAAACGCGAAAAGCATGTGAACTACAATGGCGCTATTGCGGATATACTTGTGATGAAAGTACTTCGTCAATGGGAAAAGCTGGCGCAATGACTCAACGAAAAGATGAGGTTAAATCGAAAGTTATGAATATGTGCGTCCATTTAATACAAAAATTTACAAAAAAAAAAGCTCCCATTTTTCAAACAAAAAAAGGAAGCCCTCTACATTGCACATACTGACGCTGAAAAGAAAATTTCGAGGGAGCGTATTCGTAAAACTGAACCGATCATAAAAGTTTTTTGCATTTTTTGAAGCCATGTGTCTTCAGAAAAAAATATTTTAGGGTGCTGAATCTAAGGTTTATCAGGAAAGTTGTCTTGAAATTTTCGTTATCAAAAATTGAGTAGTAAACGTTTGTTAGGATAATCAAATTTTGAGTACTTACAATTTCCTTATTTTTCAGTGTCTTGTTTTCTGGTTCTCATGATTATTCACCCAAACAAAAAATTGCTGATGAAAAGGCCTTGCTTACTTTTGAACACATTTTGGCAATTATTGCACTTAAAGAATGCTGAAATCTGTCTCGCAATATTTACCACCAGAAAATTTATAGAGATTATTTTTTACAAAGTTTTACTTTTTAAATAAAATTCCAAATAAAGAGTCTGTTTTCGGTCATTTATTTTAAGAAATTAAAAAAAGTTAAATAGCTTGAAAGTAACCAAATCCAAGCCTTTTGGAATATGGATAATAAAAATACTTGAAATGATGCAAAGATTTGAAAAACCTAAAGTGCATGTGAAACAAGATTGAAATAAAGAAGACGAATACTTGAAACTAAATTTATATCAAATAACTTGATCACTGATTAACATGACAATGTCTATTGCATCTCTGGATTACTAGCAAAACAATAATCGCACATGACTTTTACTCAATGTACGTCTATCTAGCTTGCATTACTATGGAGAATAGAAATTTTTTTGTTTCAAGTGTCTTTAAGTTAGTGATTCCCAAGCTTTTTTTCCTCCTGAATCCACTTCAACCATCTAGATTATCCCCACTCATGTTTACGAAGGAAGGAGTAGTCAACACAGAGTGCGAATATTTACTATATGTAAACTTTTTTGTGTATCAATATAAGAGTTCGTTTTCCAAGCACTTAACATATGTTAGATTCCAAATCAAGTCCATTTGATGCTTTGAGTTTGATTGTGATTAAATTTTAAAATCCAGACTAACAAATGTGTATTGGGGAAAACAGAATAAGGATTTTAAATGCGCTAGTACCTCACGCATACCCATTTAGTACCGAAAAAACAGACAACTTTAAATAATTCCTATTTAATTTCATTAATTCTTTTTAATACAAATTGCTTTTATAAATTCTTTTTATCCCACTAATTCCCAATGCTCCCATTTGGGAACATAAGTAATTTCATCTTCGTCTGCTTTTTTGAATGACTGAATATAAATCGTCTGCGTTTTTTTTAGATATCGTCTGATTTCTATGGTACTTAATGGGTTAACCCATTTACCACCAACAACAACAATATTTCAATCTTAAAAACAACAATAATATTTGTTCCAAAATAACATTGGTCGTAAATGGGTTAATACAAATTGTTTTCTTTTATAAATTCTTTTTATTACAAATCGCCTGCTTTTATAAATTCTTTTTAATACAAATCGTCTGCTTTTATAATTTTTTTAATACAATTCCTTTCCTTTCATAAATTCCTTTTAATACAAATCGTCTGCTTTTATACTTTTTTAATACAAACCGTCTCCTTTCATAAATTCTTTTTAATACAAATTGTCTGCTTTTATAATTTTTTTTTAATACAAATCGTCTCCTTTCATAAATTCTTTTTAATACAAATTGTCTGCTTTTATAAATTCTTTTTAATACAAATTGTCTGCTTTTATAATTTTTTAATACAAATCCTCTCCTTTCATAAATTCTTTTTAATACAACTCGTCTGCTTTTATAATTTTTTTTAAATACAAATCGTCTCTTTTCATAAATTCTTTTTAATACAAATTGTCTGCTTTTCCCTCTATATAGTCTACTTATTTTGGTCGTTAACGAGTTAAAAGTAAGAGTTCATCTTCGTTCCCTTTGGGAACATTGGTTTAAAATGGATCCCCATATTTTCAAGATCTTGTGAAAAAAACTCACTTTGCAGAAGAGTCATGTTTAAGCTCCATCATTTTGCATTCCCTAAGATAGATCATCCTCTGAGATAAAAATGGGTTTCTTGTCAGCCTCATTTAAATGTCTTTAGTGTTGACATCAGAGAAATATCATCTGGCTCGTCCTCCAAGTGATTAGGGTGAGTGATACTTTGATCGTTCAATAAAAATATCAGCAAGATTTTTGAAGATTTTCAAATCTTTCCTTGGTGAAAGCAGAGCAAGTACACCTTTTATCTGAAACTCAAAACAACCGTACTTCTTCCCGCAGTTCAAAGACCCAGGTAAGCATGTTTCTTTTTGAAAGGCAAGCTATTATGTTCAGCCTGACGTCCCTGAAGAACTTTCCGGGGAGGCGAGTATTAAAGCTGAATAATTTTTGAGACAAACAGTTTTGTTGATACATTAATTTGAAGGAAAAATACTAGATGATGACACCCTTGACGCCCAATGCATATTTTTTTTAACTTTCCTTAGTGTTTTCAGGCTTTTTAGCAATTCTGCTCTTAATGGCGTTGTTGTACAAGGAGATACCTTACACTCCCAAGGAGACTTTCGCCCATCGTGTCGGATTTCTTAGCCTAGTCCAACTGAAGAGCAATTACATAGGGAGCGTGCCTTATGCTGATAGGTCCTGCCTTGTTCTATCTTTATCCTCCTCAAAGTGGATAACTTTACCTGGAAAAAGAAGCTACGATTCTTTTGATCAGCTTTGCAAAATGCTGCTTCAATTGAAAATGTTTCATGATGCCATTATAGAAGGCTTTCAAACGCACACCACACGGAGACAGGTGAAAGACAAATTGACAAGACAGGTGAAAGACAAATTGACAAGACAGGTGAACCCGTAGCCGAAATATAAATCGTGATGCAATCTTTTCTTCTGTGACAGCTAAAAAATAAAATAGGTTAGTTGATAATATTTATCAATATGAGAAAACGATTCTGTGTTTGTCATAGTGTGTGTATGTCAGATGCTCCCAGCTAAACTGACTACTCGTAACTGTGAGAAATTCGTCTCCTCAGATCTCAAGGAACTTGTATATACTACCCAGCAGATCTACAAGAGACATATTCTCTTTCATTCATTAAAAAATCCATCTTTTTATTTACATTTGTATAAGATATTTTTATGCTATCAATAAAATAGAATTTTTAATATCGACTTTCAAAAAATTATTTCTAATATGTAGTACTATTATGGCAAAATTTAATTGGAAAATAAGAATATAATTAAAAAAAATTTTACTTTTTGGTAATAATAATAACAATAATTTACACATATGATATTAAATTAAACATTAAATTGTAGTCCGGGTGTTTCTTATGGCCCGTTCGAGATCAGCTGAAAACTGGGTTTGACCACCCTTGTTCAAAAAATAGTGTCCTATTTATATCTTGTTTTATATACTTTTTCCAGATTTAGTGTTATATTATGGCTATTAAAATTTAAATTTTCTTCCTTTAGAAGTCACAAAAATTGATTTAAATAGTAGATGACAAGAAATTCTGGAATTGACCCTTTTTCAGAGATCAGTGCTAACAATTCGAATGTTCAATTTCACTCTTTTTATAACGATAGCACATCCAGTCACCCGTCTCGATTCAAAAGCTTGGACACGAGCAATGAATCGCGCTTTTTGTCGTTCCCAGGTGAGAGGCTTGGCCCATCGACACAGCCCAATAATTCCTCTCAAATAGACTCCAAATCGCCCATTCTATCTCAACACGCGTATGTGAGTGAGGAGTTGAGCAAGTCGTATCTCTGTAAAATGACGGTGGAGCTTCTTCCCAAGGATGCTTCATCATCCTCCTATTCCACTCCTGTGCCATTGACCTCATCTTCGATGCTGTTAGCCCACAAAAACAGCAACTCCTCTGAATGCATGCGTGAACATGACTCCTTCCACGATGCTCTTATTTCTCATCAAGATGGCTTGCCGCTATCATCATCTCCCTCTTCCCAAGATTATCATCAATCTAGCAAAATTCTTGAAGAGAAGCATTGCTCGTGTTGTATGTTCAATCAACCTCCCTTGAATCGTCACCCCAAACTAGTAGACGCATTTAACAACTCAAAATCCTCAAATCCACCCACTCCAAGCACTCTAATATCCTCAACCCCTAAAAAATTATTGTGCAAAGACAGATTCGTTGACTCAACTTCTCAATACAATGAATCCGATGTGTTATCTTCTGGCAAGACAAGTAATAAGCGGTTTTCATGCACTTTCACCAATGCTCTACCGAAACTGAATAACTCCACTTCATACCACACTCCTGTTTCACTAGATGAGTATGATCCATTAAATGGCAGTTCTGAATATGACCTTGGCAGTAGATTTAAGGAGACTAAACAAAGTATTGATGAGAGTATTGCCTTGAATTGTTTATCTAAAGCTGAATCAACTGTCAAGTCACTTTCCAACACTATGCAGCATCCTACTTCCAAGGATGTTTCATCGAAGATTAATGAATCCACAAAATTGTTTGAAAATAATTGTGATAAAAACGCCAATTTCAGCACATTTTCTACGAACGATGAAGCTGGTACCACTTTTGCAACCGCTAAAGAATCGCTATCTGAATCCTTTCTCACTGCAAAGAAGGCATCCATTAAAGAGTTTGGCAATGAGATCTCTCCTTCAACATTTGAAAGAATTGTCTGCTCAAAAAAGGATTCTTTGGATGTTGGTGTTGGAAGTGTTTGTAGTGGAAGTGATGATCACGCAATCCTTGAGGAAAGTAGCAATGAAGAAGGAGAGGGAGATAATAAGAGTTGTGCCACTCAGAATAATGCTCCAAAATTTGACCTCTCGACCACTTTTTCGGAAGTAGAAAGCTTGAGGGATGAAATTTCCAAACGTTTGAGCATCTTGTCTTCACAGTCCATTCCCTCATTTGATCCTCGTGCATCCATATCCGTTCAAGAAAGCTCACTACTCCCTGTCAACAAATGTCCCTCTACAACAAATCCATGCAGTGGCTGTGAAGAAATCTTGAATACGACTGGACATTTGAATAGATCAGAAGATAAACAAGGTAATTTTATTGGTTGCATCATGAGACGTCACTCTTTGAAAATGAGCATTCTTTTATCTCTACATGTGCATGATGTCAGTGATGGGATGCTCGTATTGTTGTCGTTTATGTATGATGAGTTAGTTAACTGGTAAAAGGTTTAGCGTTGCTCCGCTCTGGATTCAGGCCATTATTTAGATTTCCTAACCGCTTTTTCTTCTCCACACTGATGAATTATTCTTTTTACTTTACTTAAAACCCAGGCTTTGATGTTTGAACACAAAGTTAAGTTCTATCAATTTTATCACTGCATTTTTCATATAGTAGCTTATGTATGATATATTTATATGAATGTATGACTAGTGAAATTTGTTAAGTCAACCGAAGATTGGTTTTGACCTCTATTGAGATCAATCGTTTAGTTGATTTAATTTTCTCTTGAGTTATATTATGAATATTGAGTAACGGATATATCCTAGTTCAAGTCTTCACAACAAATTCAGTCATGCTAGGGTAGAGCTGTAGGTTTTGCCATTATCAAAGCGGGACAAAAATGGCATTGAAAAAGTCAAGAACGAAAACTTGTATTTCTTATATAAATACAGTACAATCTAAAGTATCCGAACAGTTTCGGAGACAAAGAAATCTGTTCGAATACGCTAAAAAAAATTCGTTAGGTGGGCACGTTAGTTATTCGGATACGCGAAAATTCAGATACTCGAGGTTCGGATAATCGACGTTTCACTGTACTTTAAAGGTAAAAGATGAGATACCGGGATTCTTATGAATCCTTCCCGATTGCGTTCTTAAGCGCCTTCAAAACCGGGGCAATCCAGGAAAATCGTGATATCTGGCAACCCTATGCTAGGATGAATTTTTAGAAGTATGGGGTCTTAATTTTATACTTAAACCATATTTGCTTACACCTTTTCTGTTTACACAGGGTGGAATTCAAAACAGTCCCCTTCTTTGTATCAAGTCTTTTGATATCTTCGCTTCTTTGATGAAAATTCTTTGAGTTATTGTAGTTATAAAAGGTTGTGCATTCTGCCTAAAATCAATAAAATTGTAAATTTTCGCTATTTAATCCTTATCAATTATAATGAACACAAGAAAGTCACTTGTCAAAATTTTAACTCAAAAAATGTTAATGAAGAAATTGATGATACTTGTGTATTTAATCGAAATTCAAAAATATCATGAGACTTTGTTTGCGAATTGTTTTTAGTACATCGCTTGTATTCCACTACTCTCCTTCGCTAAGGTCATTGTATATAATATGACCACTCCTTTTTAAAAAGAACATATATTGAAAGCTTACGAAATAACTCATCCTTATTTCTAAAAGAAATTAGCTAAGTAAAATTTTTGGCACCAATAGAAAAAAACTTATATACCATGTTTAGTTTCTTTTATTATAATATAATTCTAATTTGTTTTTATCCAATTATATTTTGCCTTTCAAAAACGACAAAATAGAATTTAAAATAGACAAAATATGACTAAAAATAGCATATATCTTTTTAATATTTAAATTGAAAATATTATTATAACTAAATACTAAAAAAATTTTCCCGATTGCATTCAGTTCGCAAACATATGTAACGAATTTGAAAGAATTGCAATGCACATTAGATTAGTTCAGGTCTATCTTTCTTATGCCTTCCTGCGGCATAAATGTACGCATCCTTTTTGAAGAGGGAGTTGTAAAAAAATTGTTGGTCGGGGCTCTCGTCCTTAAAATAGATAGATAGCATATATATCATCAGGCAATTTGAAAACCTATAACTTCACAATCAAATATCAAAAAAGTAAACAATATTTAAACTCTGGTGAAATGGTAATGGTAATGGTACCGTAGGGTGTTTTCATCGAAAAGACACAGCGCCGCTTATCTCTATGAGGAAAGATAATGTTTTGTAAAAAAAAAGATATTGTTTTGTAAAAGCAAGCTTGATGTAGGATCGAGCCCAAGACTTTCAGTTATCGAATCGGCATCTAACCAACCATACTCACGCCCCTCAGAAAGGAAAAAATGTGATGATTTGATCAAGAAACACCAAGATATAAACTTGCTGAGATACTAGGATCGTCAAATCCTCGGTTATATCCTTTCTTCCTGAACTTTATCCACTTTGAAGAAAAAATACGTTTCATAGACCTTCTATCTGAATATTGATAATAATTTTAAGTAGGAGAATTTAATCCATTCCTCCGATAAATTCAAAGAGAGATTGATTTTTAATTGAGAAGCGAGTATTTACTACAAATGCCTTACTTTTAAAAGTAATTAAATATTTTGTCATTTATTATTCAATTAATTTTTATTGTTGAGAATATTTCAGAACAATGTGATCTTTCTATAATATCTTAGTCCTAGTGATTAGCTTTTTGTATTAATATTTTATCCACACTTCATGCATTTGCTTCAACCGGCACATACTTTGCTTGACAAATTTTGCTATAAATGACGTCATAAAGATTTGTTTCTTAAATACCCTATAATACACTGAAACATACATAATTTTTCTCTAACCCAAGTTTTATAATTCATCATACAATATATTATCTTCAGATACACTCATCATACCTGATGCAGTTATCATCAATCATCATACAATATATATTACTATTATAAAGTAACTCATCAGATAAATTTCATACTGATGCAAATACAAGTAATCACGGCACGATATCAATTTACAGTTTTCCTATAGGCGCATTTTCTATATACATGATGATACACACATACACAAAATAATAGAAAAAACAAAACGCTGCTTGACTGTGGAGGCTTTCATACTACATCTCTCGTTCCATTGATATATTTTGTTCAGATATATAAGAATTTCAAATTACTTTTCTTAGTAAAAGTGTGTTTTGATTGGAATGTTCAAAATATTTGTATAGTAAAGTTTTTTCTTTCTGAAACTTTTTAAAATATTTGAGAAATTCTTGAGTATTTTACCAAAAAGATATTACCTTTATAATCGGATTGGCATGATTTCTCAACTTCTGTTAGGATATTGTCTCTTTCAAATTTACTAATTTAGGTTGTTAGGTGATAAAAATGATAAATTCACTAATTTTTCTCATAAAAATATTGAATGGAGTGATAAATGTGACATTTTAAGAGGTTTGTTTGCTTAACCCATTCACGACCAATGTTCCTATTTTGGAACATAAGTAATTTCATCTTCGTCTGCTTTTTTCAATGATTTTGAATATAAATCGTCTGCCTTGCTTGGTCTTAAATGGGTTAACCCTTTGAGGAATATTTTGACACCAGTGTTCAAATAAATGAAAATTGTCTACTTTGAAATATATGAAACTACACTGAAAAGGAAAGCAGGTCCTCAAAGGGTTAACTCTTTCAGGCTCACTACAAGGAACACAGTTTTCCTATAAATACTATGAAAATCATCGGTACACTTCATTGAAAAAGATAACCATGCGATTATTTTTCAAAAATCTGAGCCTTAAAGAGTTAAAGGATTAATAATCTTTAATCCTACTGCCTCAAATGAAGAAAGTAAGCTTAAAATTTAATTTTAACCTGAAATTTATTTATATTTTAAAAACGAATTATCATTCAAATAGTATATTTTTCGATGATTTTTTATATAAGTTAACACTCTGAGGATCCCAATTTTAAGGACTAATTATCTGCTTTCATTTTCACTAGAGTTTTTTATATTTAAAATCTTCATTCTTTTTGGACACTTCTCCTTACAGTGTTAAAGCAGACGAGCTTTTTTAATGGATAGCTCTTTTATAACTCAATACTCAGAATAGGAAGTTTATACAATTGTTTACGTGTTGCAGGTAATTCTCTATCATACGTTACAGCCTGGCTCAATGATAGCAATTCCAATGCAAAGGATACTACTTTCTTCGAGACTCGTGCAGGCGCTCAACCAAACTCTTCCACACTTAAAAAGTAAAGAAACAATCTAAATTATATATTTAAAAGCCCTTGCTATGATTGGACATGATTTATGATTAATTTTTCAATTTTAACCAATCAAATTACTCTTAAATCGATTCAATTATTTTGAACGAAATAATTTAACACAAACTATATATATACTGGTGATGAGACGATTAATCGGAATCTTTCAAAAACTTTCCGATACTTTTGTTCTGATTCCTCAAAACGTATAAGGGCTCTGAAGATATCACCTATAAAATTTTAATTCGAATTTTTATGTTTATAATTTTGCTTGAAAATCAGAAATCAGTTGTTTTGAATTTTAAAGAATTTCTCTGATAAATTGTTATGCTTGTTTATTTTTCCTACTGCAAATTTTACACAGTTTAAAAATGTATGAATGCTTAGCACTTTTATTTCAAATATTTGGTGTTACCTTGCGTCTATTAAAAAAATAGTCACGAACTATGTTTAATAGAGAGAGGGAGAGAGATAGCGCGGCTTACAATAAATCATAGAGGCTTAAAAATTTTTTACAAATCGAAGAATAGGGTTATCTTCAAAAATAAATTCTTGACTAACTGTATATCTAAAACAAAATCAGCTTTAACTAGAGCTTTGTGAATGACTGAATGAAATAAAATCTTATATTTCAAATTAAATTTTAAAAACCGCATGAAATGTAGCACTTGTTTTTGATAAAGTGAATGAACTAGATAAGGCCAACGTTGACATGCGGTAGGCTACGTTTCGAATTTAGTTACGGAAAAAACTTAATTACGAAAAATATCGAAGTTCGCTACGATTACGATCTTTGGTAGGCTTTATTTTATCCAACTTGGTGAGTTGTAGATAGATTTATCATGTTCAAGCTCGTTACTTGATTGATAACAAATTGGAGTCAATAAGGGTTTGAGATTTATTTGTTCACCACAAACACATGTAAAATAATCCATGAAGAATATCATGTATTATATATATATCAGTGATATTGAATCTAATCATAGAAAAGGAAAACTTTCATTCATGACGTCTCAGCCACACTTTCTTTATAATTATGCAAAAGATTGATTAGCAAATTTATTGTAGAAGAGAAAATAAACCATTCAAACGTATAATTTTTTGAAATTATAATTTTTTTTTCTCATCTGAAATACTCTAAGTGATAAAGGATAGATGCTAAGAGACGGCATAAGTTGAGAACTCTGTTCTTTACTTTGAAATATCTAAATTTTGAATAAACCTTTTCAACGTCTATCCAATTTATCATGAATTTGTTATCTAACATTATATATCAAATTTGATGTATTTGAATTTCGATTAAGAGAAACTATATATATTATTTCAAATTAACTTCCTTAAATCATCTCTTTCATGAATAAGAATATATACAAATTGAAAAGCGTGATTTAATATGCACTGCTTGTACTAAAGAATGTTGTAGACATTTATTCGCAAGGTAAGAAACATCTAACAAATCATTTTGCTCATATTTGATTACGTTATTACGTTTCGATTTTTTTTCATTATTTCTATACGTTTTCAAATTTCTTATTTTTTATTCCAATCCTTTTTATGGTGCGAAGAAAAAGTAAGTTTGAAAATAATCAATTTTTCTTTTCGAACCGTAACCTAGGCCATCACTGCCTAAGTCTGATTTCCCAAAAATCAATCGGTATTTTTCGGCAATTGGAATCGTACCTTAGAACTGATTTTATTTTTTGAGGCTCAACTTTTAAAGTCATTATGAGATGAATTTTGTAAACCATTTTTTTCTCAACCGGAATGAACTCTCTAATTGTAGGTAGATTTATTTTTTCAAAACGTGGACCATATATTTTTGCTTTAATAGGCCAATATCGTGAATTGATCAAACAGATTTCTTTTACTTCATGGATTATTTTGGTTTGATATATTTTAATTAAAAAAATTTGAATCACATTTTTTCACCTGAATCACAGGAAGAAGTCTGCTGTTCTTTCAAATTTTTAATCAGTTTTTCGACTTTTGTTTTCTTTGTTCACCTTGAAAATTATCATAAAGAGATGAGTGTTTGGAAATATAGTGTATTTTTACATTATATTCTTTCATAACAGCAAATGACTCTGAACACAATAAACACATTAGTTTTCCTTTGATTTGTGTGAAAAATAGCCATTGGTCCACTTTTCTTGGAACACTCGAGATTCATTATCCACTTTTTTTTTCAATAACGACATTTTGGGTTGGATGCGTTCATTAAATAACTTTTTAATAAAATTAAAAAAAATGTATTATTATTATTATAAATTTGGTTCTTTGTGAACTACTGGAAGAGCCAAAGAGGATATTTAGGCCTCTGACCAGGATGGTACGTTCAGACTAATTGAATACATAAATATGGGGAATCAAGAAAGAAAAGTATTCAACAAAAAGAACGGTAATCCATTAGTAAATTAGAAAAGAAAATGGTGAAAAAATCCAACTTTATTCAAAGGGATTTACCAAACGAAGGAAAAGGGATTAAAGGTTATATTCTTTAAATGCTTCTTAAAAGATTATCCTTTACAAATGCAATAATTGAATGAGTGACCAGGGGGTCAAAGGTAATAAAAATATATATTTTTTTAAATTTAAACCCACTTTAATTATACCGGTACTGACTTAAAGTTTTTCAAAGATCTCCGCTGGCCGAATAAAAAGCCTCCGCGAGCCAGATTTTGCCCGCAGGCCGTAGGATTGCCCATGCATGCTCTAAGTCATCATCTTCCATTTGCCCATGAGAAGGGCGTGACCTTTATCCCGGCTAGCCGGGGTCGACCAGTTGCTTGCAGCGACTTCCCCTCATCTTTGCTTTTCCAATTTTGGGGATCTCTCTTCTTCATGTCGTCACCATTCACGACTTCCTCTTTTTGCGTTTCTAACAACTATTTCATTTCTAACTCTGTTTGTCAGTAGTCGAATACTCTTTAAGTGAACCATAAAATCATATATACTTGCATGGATTGACAAGTCAGACTTAAGACCAATTTAAACTTTAACCTAACTAGCCTTTGCAACTCATTAGCTAATAACTAACCGACAAAAATAGCGAAAAACAATTGCCACACAATAACGAAATGTACAATTTTGTTAAGTAACTCGAATTTTTTTGATTATTTTAAATTCCGGTAAACTTGTAGACAATTTTATTTTACTTTTCATGTATATATCTTTTGATTTACTTTATTAGTTCTTTTTTTAAATTTACTTTTTTTTGATTTTAATGATTGTGATTAGTAGCTAATTTTGCTACTCCTACTTCATTTCCACTAAAACATAGCCTTCGATTAGGAAAGAAAATTTCAGTGAAATAACAATTACAAAGAGGAATAAGAACATTCTTTTAGATTTAGATTAGATAAATGTAACACGATTTATTTAAACGTTATTCAATTACTATTACTCGCGTTCACCCTAGAACAATATATCTTGCATTATACACATGCGAATACTCGACATCATCTAAGGTATATACAGTTATACACTCCATCTTTGCCAAAGGTTTCGCTTATATAGCAAATTTGATGCTGTTATACAAGGAGATGTGGCTTAAATGTTGGGGCGTTTGATAGTACTATCCACATTTACATATGTGATCGGTTCTATTCACAGTCCAACTGTTAGTTTTATCGATATTTTTGTTATGGAAACTATTTCATTCTGTTGGAGTCGGAGCTTACGTAGCTTTGTCGACTCCGATTCCGGCAAGTTTTTATAATCGATGGACTCCGAATGCTCATCTCTTACTAAAATGAGCTTTTCAGATTGACATTACTAAATGAAGATGGACTGAAGGAGCTGCTCTCTTTTCTAGTGCCAAAGTCGCCTTCTAAGAAACTAGGGTCGGACTTCTTATCCTGCCTTTGCATACGTCTCATCGGATTTGATTAATTGCTTTATACACTTTGCCTCACAATCTTGTTTATAGAATTTGTACGTACACCATTTTCGCTTTATGCTTCCTAGGAAGAAGAGCATGGAAAGCAAACAAGGCTGTCGCAATTCGCTTTCAAAAAACTCTAAAAGTCATAAATTTTCGCCGCCTAAGGAATCCACTGAAAAGACAATTTCGTATTCTGACTTGGACATTCGCTTAAAAGGTATGATGAAAAACTTTGACTTAATATTTTTGCAAAAGATATCTTTAAGCTTTTAAAGAATAGAAGTTCCAGATGCCTCTTTCGAACAATTGATGCCGTAGCAGTAGTAGCTCTTTTAAAGAATAATCATCATATTTAACAAATGAATAATTTAAGTTAGTTTATTTGTCTGGCAGATGGTTATTTACATCAGTTGGTTCTGTAAATCTTTTTTTAGACTTCATTTTTTGAAACTTTTGACAACGGTCGCGAAGGTTAAACATGAGAGTTTTGTATTTTCAATTTCCACTAATAATAAAAGACTTATTTATTTCTCAATTTTACACACTACTTGTTCACAGACTTCGCTGTTAGGATTAATCTATTTTTATCGAATTGTTTATATCTTACAATATGGGTTAAATAGCATTTCTCTTCTTCAAAAACTGCGATATCTTTTTAAAGTTAGGTCAAACGTGTAAAAAATCCTTTTTATCCCTTTAAATTTTTATTAAGAAAAAATTTGCCTTCAAATAAAACATTTATAAATTAGTCTGATTATAATTACCGCTAACAAGGTACTCGACTAATGATATACCACACTAGCCGCATTCCTTGCCGCCCATCTTTACAAATCAAGAAAGGTGACTGGCAAGTCCGTCACCCTCATCAGAGCATCATTGCAAAAATCATGCTCACACACAAGAGGGAATTAGTGAAGCCAAATAACTATTCTACGCGCACATCAACGCAGTAGGGAACAACATAATAGTTGCACCCGCCGCATACTCGCCTAAAGTTTTCTCTATTGTCCGCGACTGTTTATTCAATCTATTCGCAGCTATCCTACAATATCGGTAGGATTCCTCCACAATCCTCAACCTGTGGACGCGCTCTAGAGCTGAGAGTCACCACCCGAACAAATACACGCTTGCACGGCATGAATAGCCCGACTGGCTTAGCAGCTGGTGGTTTACAGGCATTCGCACGATGTCCAGCGCGCACTTAACAAAGTATGTGTAAAACCGAATATATGGGTTTCAAAAATGCAAGCACTCTAATTCTCATGGAAAATGAAGTTTATTTAAAAAAGTTCAAGTACAAAGATTTAATTAGTATTTAATTCCTTCCTCTAAAAAAAACCCCATATTTTTCTGGACAAAACTCGATCAAACTTTTTTAAGAGAATTTCAAAAAACTCTGTAAGATATTTTATGAAATTATACAAAAATCAAAGCTTTATTAAATCTAAACTTTAGGATATACATACATTTATTATAAAAAATTTTAACAAAAAAAGAAAATTTTTATTCTTTATTCAGGAATTGATGAGCGTTCACAAGTTTTATATCTTTTTAATTAGAAAGCCTATTCCCCGAGTCTTTCGCCATATATAGGGTGCGGAGTTGGAAGTCTGTGGAGTCAGTGATTTAAAGGGATTGGATTTGGTATCTATTAAAATTTAGGTGTCGAAATCATATTTTTGGTATTTTGAATAATGAAAAAAAGACTGGCCGCCATTTTTTAGTTAACGTTGGAATCAAGATTTCATTTTAAATATATTTAAAATTTTCAAGTCCTTGGCATGGGAGTCGGCTTTTTTGTAAGTATTTGGAGTCGGAGTCAGATATTTTGCCTCCAACTTCTTTCTCTCGCAATATGTGTGCAAAATTTGAACACATTTTCCCTCAGATCTGCAGAAGCATTTAGGGATTAAATGATTTTGCTCGTTTTTTTACTGCACGTACGATAGTAATGCTATTTTTTCTTCAATTTTATTACTTAGGCCTCGTTTCAAACTCTGTTCTGAGAATTGGAATTTTTGTTTCTATTCTGATAAGATACAGCTTCATCTAGTTGCATGCTGAAAATGGGATATGTGTTTGCTTTTCAACTCCTTTTTCCAAAGAAGTAGTTTACAATGGATGCTTGAATTTCACTCTACTGCTGACTTTGACTATTCAATTTTTTCTTCAATTTACATAATAGTTGATTGACAAGTGCTCAACCAATTTTTAAATGGGCCGTAGTGTGTAAAATGTTGGAAACCTATTGTCGCCATTAGGATTAGTGTAGAAATGACTTTTGCAACGATAGTTGAATGAAAATGACTTTGTGTCTTGATGCAAACGAACACACCTCTTCTTTCAAGTCCCAGAATTGCTTAAGAACGTTATAGCCGTACAACAAAGGGACCTCAGACCTTTAAAGTGATAAAGTCGACAAAATGGGCACTGTTATTTTTGTTGGAGGAAATATTAGTTTAACATTGTAAAAACTTTTATCCCAAATTCACATGAAATAAATGAGTAATTTATGTAGAAAATATTTGATAAAAAGCAAGAGAATAATTTGAAAAATCCTGCCTAAACGTACAAATTTTTACAAGTGCAATATAGCATGATGCATATTCGCCATTTTTTCTTGCTATTAATTTACACGTAATAAGCGCCATTAACTGACCTTTAAAGCCACACCCTAATTTGTATATAAATTTGTTTTAGAAGTACTCCACTTCATATAATTATATTTATTACACAAAAGTCATTACTGACAATTTATCATTTTCATATCAATATTGTAATATTTAAACTTGACCTATTTTCTCTATATTGATCTTTAAGATTTAGGTTTTTTGAGATCAATTCCCACAAGTATAGCCTTAAGACTTCATCGCATTTAACTCTTCCTTATATATTGCCCATTAATAATAATTTATCTATTAATGTCTCCTCATATTTTGATACTACTTCATTCGAATGATTTTAAGTTACTGCAATACAATGCCTTGTGTAATTATATCATGTTTTTAAAAACAGCATTGCATAACTAATTTTCATGTTCTAGTATTTGCAATTATGTTCCAATGAAAGTCCATTTGATTTTTTTGTTTTTTCTTGACCAAGTATATGTGTCTTTACGGACAAATTAACCGTTTAATCGATCTGTTAAAAGATATTAGGGAATGCATCAACGAAAGAATGATTGATTACCATACCTAATCTATTCCTCAAATAAGGAATGGGTCGAAGTGACCGCTGTTGTTTTTGTTCGTGGAAAATATTATTTTAAAGCATTCTAGAAGCGTTTATTATAAAATCAGGTGAAGAGAAATTAAAATGCAAAAGAGCTTTTTGTCATTCCAGACAAAACCTGTTGTTTCTTTGAAAATTATGCTATTATAAACAATTATTTCATCGTGCATACATCTTAAATCCGTCATTTTCAAATTCGTCCACTCTCCCCACCCCCCACCCCCTGTTACGCTTTCTCTGAAAAATTTTTCAATGCCAAAAATAGCTTTTATTTTTTTTTAAATCAAAAAAACATTTAACAAAAAATAGATAGAGTAATAATTACATGCTTTTTGAAAATGCGAAGTCATTTTTGTTGTTTTTATCGCTGCACAATGATGCAAAATTGTTAGGCTGTTCCATGATTTGTGATAGGAAAAAAATGATAATAGAATAACTATTGGAATTGATTTTGTTAAATAAAAGGATATATTTCTAGAAGACGACTTACCTTTATCAAGTGAAATGCTAATTCGTTTCATTCATTTCATCTTTTCACTTGATAAAGAGAAGTCGTCTTCTAGAAATATTTCCTTTTATTTAACAAAATCTCTATTCTATTATCATTTTTTACCTAAACAATAATAGTAATAATCTTGAACAAACAAAAGATAATTAGCATAACAATGATAGCGATTGATATAATAAATTGAATTGTATGGTTGTGCATTGAACATTAGTGGAATGTTTATTACTGTAGTCGATTTCACTGCTAAGATCAACATATTTTTAATTTTTTTTAATACTTTGCTACAGCCACTCCCTAACCACTGCCTGATCTTTCATTGACCCTATGAAAGCTCTCATTCATTCCTATTGGTCGATCAGGGATCGCTTTGGGAAGCACTGCAGTCAATCTCTAAAAACTGTCAATTTTGAGCACGTTGTCATTCTATTGCCAGGCCTTAACCCATTAAAGGCCAAAACTTGATAAATTCGCTTAAAAATTGGATGAAAATTTTTATTATCATAAAAAAGAGTAAATAACAGTTAAATATATTTTTATCATTATAAGTAAATTTTAAAAGGGGAACAATGTATTTTAAAGGAGTTTATAAATACAATAAAACATTGCTTGTCTTGTAGCGTGATTCCAGGCATCAGCATGATCTCAAATAAGATTTTTGCAAAAATATTTATATCTTTGTCACAAACAGAGAGAAGGACAGCTAATCTTGCTACAGCATTAACATCCGTACTTTCGTTACAGGTAGTGCAAAAAACTTTCAAGGAAACTTTAATTCAGATTTTACCGAACACTCCACTACACACACAATTGAAATCAAAAACTTCTTCGAGTCTTTAAAGTAAAAAATGTTCAAACTAAATGAAAGATTTTTTTAAAACAAAAAAACATTTAGTGAGAGTAGTGAGTTTTTTGATGCGTGTTAAAATAAAGAAAATATCATACTTGGTACTTTAACTTTAATTCGACTTTTGTTAAAATAATATTTCCATGCCTGAACCAAGTTTCTGCTCGATTAGTAGTGGAAAATGCCAAAATAAAAGGTTGAGCATATTAAGAAGACCTCGAAAGGAGGCCATAGTAAAAGACTCCTACAATAATGCTAACAAACTCAAAGGGGTTGGTGTCCATCACTTTAGTAATTTTTTTAATTTTTTTATTTTTTTTTTTTCCCCCACTCTCTCTCTCTCTAAATGTTTTTTTTAAAAAAAAGGAATTTAAAAAACCCCCAAGTTTATAAAAAAAATATCTCCACTTTATTTATTTTTTTTTAATTAAAAAAACTTTTTTGAAAAGGTTTAAAAATTTAAAAATTAGATTTAAAAAAAATGTTTTGTTTGAACACGCGCTTCTTTTTATTAAGAAATGTTAAAACAAAGGCAAATTAGAGGATATTTTTAGTAAAGGTTAACAACGTAAAGGGGAGAAGGCTGAAATGATCAATGATCAGATGGCAGCCATTTTAAATTTTGACAGGATTAAGACAAAAGAAAAAATATATATCAAAAATATTACCTATTTTGTAGTTTAAAAAATTGTATTATATAAATTATAGTAAGAAAAAGCTGTGGCAAAAATAATGAATGTACAATTGTGTAAGATTTTAAGTTGGAAAAATTTGTGTGTATATATATAGATAGATGAATTGTTACTGAAGCATCATCATAAAGTAGATAGGTTAAGATAAAACGGCAGAATGTTAAAATTACATTTAAATATTGCATTGTCCTTCAAATTTCATCAATAAGCTTTTTTACTATTCTCCAGTTTTAATATGTTTGCTGATTTAATTCACCCCAAGACTGGCCCACTAAAAAAACTCAAATGTTATCCCTGATATCGCAATTTCTTCTTTAGCGCCCAAATTGCGTTCTAAGAATAACAAAAGCGACTCCTTTTCTAACCCACTCAACATAATGATAACAATAGACGACACAACGCCTCAACTTTCCCCAACGGCACCGCCATTTGAAAGTGAAGATCCTGTTGCAAAAGAATCCGAAAATGCTTCTAAGTCCTCTTCATCCGCTTCGAGTGTGTCCTCGTATACAATTAAATCGAAGTATTCAAGCATCTCATCTTCTTCCTCCAAAAGTTTATGCATTTAAATTTCTTATACACGCACTTCATACCTTCGGGCATTTCCTTATCTTATAGGGGGCGTGAGTAAGGTTGGTTAGATACTGGGTTTCGATAGCTCAAGGTCTTGGGTTGATCCTACATCAAGTCTACTTTCCTTATAGTTTGATACAAGCTACGGAATTGTGTCTTCTAGATGAAAACACCCAGCAGTACCCTTACTTTTGTCAAGTTGTATACATGCCCGGAAAATTACCGGTTTGATAATTCCACCAGTAACTTTGAAAATGAGGAAAATTTCGCATGAGGAATATTGCCATTGCTTTAAAAGACTTTTTTCTTAACATGAAAGCTTTAAGCTTTACAACGAAATGTTTTTTTGATCATTTCGGATATGAAAATTTTTTAAGAGGAAGATCATGCCTGTGAATTAAAGCAAAGTGCTTTAAAACCAAATTTAATTTGTCTACACCTTGTAAATAAAAAATATTATTCACATAATGGGATAGAAAGCTTTCTACTCTTTGCATTTAACGGTTTTGTTTATCTGAAGAAGCCCAGAGTGGTCAAGAATTAATATTGCCAAAAATTGATTTGAATAAAACTTTTACTCTTTATTTCCTTTTAGAAAATGAAATTGTTAAAACTATTGATCATGAAACTATCTTGAAAGATTCTGCAAATAAAAAAGACTAAAAAAGTTTTTTTCTAAAAAACTTGTCTAAAATAAGCAGTATGGTTGTAAGTGCCCCCTTTTGATACGTTTAAAAATGTCAATTCCATATTGTCTATCAAATTTTCGCATATGGTACATAAGTAAGCATTCACTGCGTTTATGTATTTCTTTGTCAAAGACAAATGTACTATACGAAAAGTAAGCATAGATAAATGTTTACTCTTGTAAATTAGGGGCTTCTCTATTGGTTATCTAATTGCGCTCGTCAGTTAGATTTTTTCTAGATGTGACCCAGGCCTTAAAAACAGTGTGTACAACCACGCTATTCCACGTGGAAAATTTTGGATTTGCAATTTTCCAACGTGGAATTTTCGTAGAATCCATTTTATAGTATTCGAGGATGTTTGAAAGAGGCTCTTTCAATCATTTATACACTCAGTGTAAACATGCGTTAATTGCTTAGCATCCTATTTTATTTTTTCTATTCTGTCATCAAGTTCCTATATTTGTAATGAAACTTCAACTTAGGTGCTCCAATGGGGGCGACTCATAAAAAAGACAAATTAAAAGAGTTACATTACAAAGTAGTGGCAAATCAAAAAAGTGACGAAAAATGACAGCATTGAAAAGAGTGGGGTGCTAATTGACTGAAAAAATTCAAAATTCAAAAGAGTGACCAATCAAATGAGTAAGAAAGATGTCAAAAATTAAAATAGTGACAAGACAAATGAATGACAGAAATATCAAATCTCAAATTGAGTGACAATACAAAGTATTCATAAGAATCAGCTATTATTTTTACAAATTTACATTAAGTAGGCATATTTTTATATTGTCTTAGAAAATTTATATTCAAATTTTTAATTGAAAATGAACAAATTTTTGTATGTGATTAATTTTTATATTTCTATTTTGATTTATCTATTTTATTATATTTTATAAAACTTACTTTTTATGTTCAAATTATAATTTGAAATTATTCACTTTATAACATATCTATATTTAAAAAAGAAGGAAATGACAAAAGAGTTGCAAAAATATGAAATTCAAAACACACATAAAACTCAAAACTTACTAAAAAAGTTAGAAAACTTTTTAAAGAGCAAAATTCCTTCATGACCAGATGCTATGTCCATGGATAAAAGTGTTTCGCTTTTTCATCCGGGGAGACCTCTCTGTATTGAACACCCTCACAGTTGTATGTGAGGAATGATTTAATGCCTGAAAAGTTTGAGAAAGCTATGAAGTTTGGTTATTTTGTAACATCATCAAATGAATTTTGAACTCATAAGGATGAACTATGCAAAGGAAAATAGATCATTCATAAACAGTGTTAGTATTTTCCTATTCATCACAATAACAGAGAATTGGTGCATCAGGAAGCAGGAGGAGGATCAAGGTATCACGATATCTCAATTCCACCTTCTGAATTTTTATTAAACATTTGAACACATAAAATATGTTTATTTTAAAAAACTTGGAATTTTAAAATCCATTTTTTCTTATGAAATCTTTCTCTTACTTCTCATTTTACCATAAATTCTGTCAGCATTTATACAGCAAAATACTGTCAATTGTTGATATATTCACATTTTTTTTATTAAAAAATCAGCTAATTTTTTCTTTTCTATTCTAGTTCATCTAAGTTTTTTTCAACATGTGATTTAGTTTTTATTAATTAAAGTCAGTCTAAAATCTATATCAATAACTTTCAAATAGAAAGTTGAAACAAATCTCTTTATTTCCTTATTTTTTAATAGAGAATTTAATTATAAACATTTCTTTTAAATTTTTTATTTGGAGTTTCATTTTTAAATTGAAATTTTTATTGTTTTTTTATTTTCTTTATGAAATAATCCTCAATCTTCCTTTTCTTTTTTTCAACGTTGTATACCTCTTTCAGCCAAAATTCAATATGCCCTTTACTTTTATTTTTTATTTATGCGAATAGATTTTAGAAGTATTGCCTGAAAATTGATTAATTTCTCATTTTAAATATAATTTTTAAGAGCGTGTGAAAATTATAACATATGAAAATAGTAGCAAAAAAAAAGATCCACGCACGTACAAACACAAACATATACAGACTTTTTAAATACACAACAAAGCTCTTTCTGTTCGTGTGTATATTTTGTAGTAATTTTTGGAACATGCGTTTTCGCAATATTTGAATGAAATAAAAAATATCCGCTATCACATCCACATATCATTCTTACATTTATGATAAAAAATTATTTAAATTCCAATTTGCAATAGAATCTATGTCTTATATCAATCGCTCACATTTCATACATACACCCTTTTTCCCATACAGAGCAAATTGATGAGTAAAATAGATTGTCATATTCTGCTTCTTTCTCAAATGTTCCAGAATTTTTAACGATTATATCAGAAACTTCGACTATCAGAAACTTCTATTTTATACATACACACTTTTTCTCAAATCTACCAGAATTTTTAATGATTCTATCAGAAACTCAAACTATAAGAGTAAT
This sequence comes from Nectonema munidae, assembly GCA_030549495.1. Lineage (NCBI taxonomy): Eukaryota > Metazoa > Nematomorpha > Nectonematoida > Nectonematidae > Nectonema > Nectonema munidae. The sequence continues at coordinate 117,097 of JAUIRK010000875.1, read as the reverse complement.
ATCAGAATAAGAGATGTATCCTGCATATGTCGTTAATTCGCTCAACTTTTCGATCAGCATCTTCATTCACATTTCCGAAATGGATTCCTTTTTATGAGGTGGTTTTGCGGTAAATTCTCTTCTGTTACGTTTTTAATCTCTTTCCTATAAGAAAATCGGGTCTGATCTTCATTTTGACGTGCTAGCCCCACATTTCTTCCAACGCTTGTCTTTATTTTACAAAAAAGTTCCTAAGAATATAAAAAAGGTATAGCTTATTTATAATCCTGAAAAATGAGAGCGAAGTTTTTCTAAGGTTGGAGGTTTTGAAGAACATCGCCCTCGTTTGATTTGCAGTCGTCATTATTTAAAAAATAATCAACACCCATTTTCTTCAAAAGGATTGAAAGAAAACTTTGATAAAAAATAGATTACTGAACAAAATGCTTAGGCAACATATGGCACGCTCACAAATTCACAATGGTATGCACCAGTGGCGGAGGGCTCATGGACCTAGGCCCCCCCTATGAAAAATGACTTCGAAAATTACCCTTACTAATTTTGCTTTTTCTTAAAACAATACTTGTTGGTAGTTGATTACGTTTATATCAACGATATGACAAGTCGAATTCTAAAAGACAATACAGCTGTCGTAATCTCTGAAGACTTAGCAAAATAGCAAAAAATTTAAATAGATTTTGCCCCGCCCCTATAAGAAATTTCTGGATCCGCCACTGGTATGCACACATCCATAAGCAAAATATAAGGGTACCTTTTTTGTTATAACTATATTCCAAGATGAGAAGGAATTCTTTTGTTTATACGGTGGCGCTGTAAATTCCCATTTTTTGAGATCACTTCTTTGTTTAGCGGTACCGATCATGATATATTGAAATTAATTAACCTGATTTCCACACCCAATTTAAACAAAGACAAGCTTCATATTTTGAGCATCATCTGATATAACTACACCCCTTTTAAAAGTTGATGGAAAGAAAAAGTCGAAGTGAGAAGGATTTTCAAAGACAAAAATAGAAATTGAATGGAATTATGCATTATTTATAATTTGAAATAAAATAAATAATGTTATAACAAGTTTTAAACTCTAATAATTGGTATTATAAAATTGGCACGCGCAATACGTTTGACAGTTAGCTTTGGCATTCCATTGTCTAAGCCAGTGTTTCCCTCCCTTTTTTGAGCCGCGACACACTCTTTACATAGAAAAATTTCGCGACACGCCACCAAGCAAATATTTCAAAAAAACTATTAAATGAAGTATTATAATGAACAGTATCCTTGTAATCCATTAAACATTACGATTAAAGGAGCAACAGAAGGAAACTGGGCGAACAAGCAACAACAACAATAAAATTTTATTCAGTGTGACAAATGAGCTTGCCTTCGAGAACAAATTAAATTCCATCGAGGGTCCAAAGACGACAAGCAAACTCGCATTTCATCCTCAATTCCGAGAAGTTTTTCTCGCTTTTTGGATTTGATTTCGGTTAATGCCGAAAGAAAACAGAAAGTTTTCAAAATTTAATAATTGAACCGCGTTAATCGAAATCGTGCTAATTGAGGGATAGCTGTATCTTTTTATTATTTTTAAAAAATCTCGCGACACACAGTTTGGGAAACACTGGCTTAAAGGTTGCCAACGCTTCTGATCTAACTAACTTATTAACAAACGGGGCTTTTGTAGAACAGGACATCTCTTTTTCGAAAGTTCTCTACATTTTGGTATTATTCTTTGGCGTGTACTATATCTGGAAAATATCGGACCACAAATGCATGTTTATAATTTCTCATGAACTTGATTATGCTCACTAAGAGAAAGACTTAAATAAGGATGATCAAATACACGCGAAATTGTTATGAAATGAAGTACGTTGTACTCAGAATGAGAACAAGTATTTATAATTATTGTTATGGTCTTATATATTATATATCATATATATTTTCTTATATAGCATCACTTCTTTCTTCCTTTCCTCAGTAAATTGTTTTCTTTACCATTTTGCTCTGTAAAAACAACAATTATCTTTTTATCTTAGAAACTCTAAGTCCTGACAAACCACCTGATGTAAATAAAGACGGAAATGACTGTTTCACTCAAACAGAGCCTCGTGTTCTAGATAAAAATTCTCGCTTATCTAAACGAACAATTTCCTCATCCATTAATTCTATCAATTTTTTAAACTCATCCACCAATTACTTAAAGGTTCTTCTTCTTCTACGACTTTTTTGTTTTTGCATGACATGTTTTTTTTTATGAAATATAAGACGATTGATGAAAGCAAAGTAGAATTGAGTAATAGAAATTCTGATGACATTTTGATCTCTAGCCTGAATAAGAATGCTGAATTTATTCGCGACTCCCTCATCGAGAGCAACCGAGAGATGTTGAATCTCGTGAACAAACTTGTGAATGACATTTTGGAGCGAATCGTTCCTGCTATCAGCAATCAGTGCAGCCACGCCCTCAATTTTAAATCACCCACTTCCAAAGTTTTAAATGATGAAACTCAGCCTCTCCAAAAAAGTGATAAAGATTCAAAGTCTATTCTAATCGAAAGTAAGCCTAAAGCCTCCCTTTCTGGCAAGAGTGACAGCAATTTACAAGTTTGTTTTTCTTTTTTAGAACTAACCTTATTTACTTATGAATTATATTGATAATAGACCACCATTTTATTTTTAATCATCATCATCATTTTTATAATCAATATTTTTCCTCCTTACCAAGGGTTACTGACTTTCCGTCCATGATTTCATAATTAACTTCCACTTGATTCCATCTTCAGGCATCAAACCAACTTTGATGCAATCTTTATTCATCATTGATTTCCAGTTTAATTTAGGTCTGCCTTTACTTCTAACGTGATCAACTTCAGACTTACAAGCTCATTTTATACTTACAAGATCGTCCTTCCTTAAGATATGTCCCAACCGCCTTAAACTTCCCTGCTTCACAGTTTCAACAATTTTATTTTTCAGCCCCAGTCTTTTCATCTTTAGACTTTAATTTATCATACAACTTCACTCCACATATTTTCCGTAACATGCTTCTTTCAGCTTTTCTCAAAATACCTTCTTCTAGTTATCTTATGGTCGATGTTTCAGAACGATATGTCATGACAGGTTTCACACGAACACTGTATAGTTTTCCTTTAACCCTATTAGAACGCCCCCTCCCTTGGCTAAAAAATTAATTGTAGAAAATTGGCTGAATCATATCCCTTCAAATTTTGTGACTTTTCCTAAAATCGCTAGCTGCATCTTTTGAAACCATTTTCATGGTAGTTGAATAACCCCTTCATGTCCAAAACTGTCAATCAAAATAAAAAATTTTTATTTTTTCAGCAAAATTTTGACATTATCTGTACTTAACCTTATAACTTAGGATCTATATTATATAATACCCTGAAAATTTATAATTATATACAGTTTAGAACGCATAACACTTTATATATTTAATTTTTTCAATAATCATGGCTACTTTTTAGGAAATGTCAATCAAAATTTTGATTGATCAAAAATATATCTAATAAAATATACTTTCAAATTTTACATAAAATATATGTTTTTATACTAAATCGGTCATGCTGTTTTCATTTCTGAACTCATTTTTTACATTTAGGATATGAAAATACCTATATGTGTTAATCAAATTTGCGGTTTACCTCTGAAAATTGTCTCCAAAAACATTCCTTCACATTTTACATAAAATATATGTTTTATACCAAATCGATCATGTTGTTTTCATTTCTGGACTCATTTTTTACATTTAGGATTTGAAAATACCTATAAGTGTTAATCAAATTTGCGGTTTACTTCTGAAAATTGTCTCCAAAAACATTCCTTCACATTTTACATAAAATATATGTGTTATACTAAATCGGACATGCTGGTTTCATTTCTGGACTCATTTTTTACGTTTAGGATCTGAAAATACCTATAAGTGTTAATTAAATTTGCGGTTTACTTCTAAAAATTGTCTCCAAATACATTCATTCAAATTTTACAATGAAATATATGTTTTATACCAAATCAACCATGCTGTTTTCATTTCTGAACTCATTTTTCACATTTAGAGGTTTTAAAATATCAGTCAAAATTTGCGGTTTACTTTTAAAAGCTATCTCCAAAAATATTCTATAAATTTTACATGAAATATTTGTTTTTATACCAAATCGATCATGCTGTTTTCATTTTTGAACTCATTTTTTACATTTAGGATTTGGAAATACCTATAAGTATTAATCAAATTTGCGGTTTACTTCTGAAAATTGTCTCCAAAAATATTTTCTTGAAATATATGTTTTAATACCAAATCAATTATGCTGGTTTCATTTCTGGACTCATTTTTTACGTTTAGGATGTGAAAATACATATAAGTGTTAATCAAATTTGATGTTTATTTCTAAAAATTGTCTCCAAAAACATTCATTCAAATTTTAGAATTAAATATATGTTTTTATACCAAATCAACCATGCTAGTTTCATTTATGGACTCAATTTTTGCAGTTTGAATTTGAAAATACATATAAGTATCAATTAAATTTGCGTTTAGTTCTAAAATTTGTTTTTATAGCAAATAGATCATGATGATTTCATTTCTGAACACAGTTTTCGCATTTAGAGGTTTTACTGCTAGTGTCAATCAAATTTGCGGTTTATGTTTGAAAACCCAAATTAAACTATAACCCAATATTATCCCAAAATATTCTCTCTAATTTTACATGAAATATATGTTTTTATACCAATTCGACCATGATAATTTTTATTTCTGAAATCATTTTTTGCATTTAGAGGTTTTAAATGTCTGAAAGTGTCAATAAATTTTCGATTTACGTCTAATGTCTGGAGAAATATTTTTGAAATTTAAATAAAATATGTGTTTTTATGCCAAATGGAAGATGCTGGTTTCATTTTTGGACTCAGGTTTGGCATTTATGGTTTTAAAATATCTGAAAGCTTGAATAAGATTTGCGGTTTACTTCTAGATACTGTTTTCAAAAATATTTTCAAAAAAATAAAATATCTGTTTTATACCAAATCGACTATGCTTATTTTATTTCTGTACTGGATTTTGGATAATACGGTTAAAAATATCTCGAAGTGGCTATTGAATTAGTAATATATGCCTGAAAAACAGTTATGTAAAAAAATTTCAAAAAATGACTGCATATTAGGTATATAGTAAAAATATACTTTTTTTTTGTATATTTTGGCTTATAATACTTTCTACAATCATCTTAGGTATGAAATATTTATTAAAAAAAAATAAAAGGTATTATAAAATCTTTTGAAAATTTGTATGAGAGAAGGAACCAAGTTGAAAACTAATTGAAAAAAGAACATGTGATCAAAACAAATAATTAAAAAAAATATGTATCTTGACTAAATGGAAGATCTACAATGTTCTAATGAACTAGGAAGTGGTTTAATTATATAATATTAGATGCTTCAAAAAAGATTTTGAAAAAAAAGTTTCTCTTTTACAAATGAAAAATATTTAAATCTATCATCTAGGATTACAGTTAATATTTAGCTAAGATGGGTAGGAAATCTGAAAATTTAGAATAGGTCAGATTTATCAAAAATGGCACAGATGCCAATATGTGAGAATTTAGTCACTATCAAGATAATTTAAATTTAAATTGAATTTGTTCATATTTTTCCTTTTGTGTCAAAGAGATAATTTTTTAGATGAAGAACGTGGACAACTTTTTGTAATTGAACAATGAACATCATGAATGATTCATCAGAAAAAAACCTCTGAAATGAGATTGTTTGACAAATATTCAGGCTTGAAAATAAAATACACGATACTGATAAAAAAAAGTCTAAGATCACCAAGAAGATTCTTTAATCAGAATGCTTTGAGAGAGGAAAAAAGTAATTTTATCCTTATAAAAAAATTTTCGAACACACTTTGAAGAATATAAATTTCTAATGAAAAAAGAGCTACCAAAAAAGGATCATCATAGAATGAATACCAAAATTACATACTGTAAATTATAATATGACGTAGAGACTACGAGCCGATAACGAATTTGTAGCCGAAAAGATGGAGGTCCTATCGAGTTACATAAGTTACTGTAGAATGAAATATTTTGAGTGAATTAAACACCTAAAGTTAGTTTATTAAATAAATTAAGAAAATAATTACCTGAGAAATACTGCAAGTAGAAGTTATTTTTATGTTTATATATTTGACATTGATTTACAGGTTTAATCGATTTTTTGACAGGTTTTATTGATTTCATAAAAAAATGAACATCACCATTAAATTCAGCATACTTGAAATGTATAAAAAACTTTAAAAGAATCAAAATTTTAATTTTGACATGGGCTGTAATATTTAAATTATTTTGTCAGGTTTGACTAATTTTTTATAAAAAAAAAGGAATATAACCAGTAAACACAGCCTACTTGAAAATGAGTATATGTGCGTAAAAAACATATAATTATTTAGATAAAAAGTTTCTTTTTTGAGATGAGTTGTCATATGTAAATCACTTTTTTGACAGGTTTGAATGATTTTCATAAAAAATGAATATCACCACTGAATTTAGCATATTTGAAAATGGGTATACATGTGTAAAAAACTTTATATACTTATTTAGATAAGAAGTTTCTTTTTGAGATGAGCTGTCACATTTAGATCAATTTTTTGACAGGTTTAATTGATTTTCATAAAAAATGAATATCACCACTGAATTCAGCATATTTGAAATTGGGTATATATGTGTAAAAAACTTTATATACTTATTTAGATAAAAAGTTAATATAAAAAGTTGAATATCGATATAATGTCTGAGTATGATTTCATCCACATAATTGAAATTTGTCTGGATAAGGTCGGCGTTATATTGCTCACCACGAGTTTTGCTTAACATAAGATTTTCAAGCATTCAGCTTAATATCATTCCTGATTCTTTAAAAAATTTAAGTTTTTGAGCCTCGTTTTAGCTTTTATCCAGCCAAAAAATTTCCATTATAATAAGAATAAAAATTTTAATATCAAATTATGATATTAATTGAGAAAATTATTCCGGTTTCCCTAAACTGATATTTTTGTGGAAAAGTTTTCTGAACAAATATTATTATTATTATATATAAAAACTAGACGGTCCTGTGTTTGTCTCTCGCTTCGCTCGAGACGTAGGATTCTAAATCTCAAAAAGCTAGGACGCGTGAATTATAGGACGTGTGACAGATCATTGCTACTGTGATTCTAGGACGTATGACAGATCATTGCTACTGTGAATTCTAGGTCCAGTTAAAGATCATTGGTACCGCGTGATGCTAGGTCCTGTGAAAGATCATTGGTACCCCCGTGATCCTAGGTCCTGTAAAAGATCATTGGTACCGCGTGATTCTAGGTCCATTTAAAGATCATTGGTACCGCGTGATTCTAGGTCCAGTTAAAGATCATTGGTACCGCGTGATTCTAGGTCCAGTTAAAGATCATTGGTTCCGCGTGATCCTAGGTCCTGTGAAAGATCATTCGTACTGCGTGATTCTAGGTCCATTTACCGCGTGATCCTAGGTGTCCTGTAAAATATCATTAGTACCTCTTTGATTCTAGGTCCTGTAAAAGATCATTTGTATCTCCATGATTCTATGTCCTTAAAAAGATAACTGGTACCACTGTGATTCTACGTCCAGTTAAAGATCATTGGTACCCATGAGAGTTAAGCCCTGTTAAAGATCATTGCTACCCTATGATATAGATCTCCTCAACGAACCCGTATAGATCATTCGTACCCCCATTAACATCATTGGTACCTCTAAAAAACGTTGATATTTCTGAAAAAGATCTTTAGTACGCGTAAAGATCATTGGTACACACAAAGATAAGACAGTTTACTACATTAAATCTAAAAGATCTTTACTCATTTAAAAAGAAAATAAAGAAAGGAGATAGCAAATTAGGTTATCATTAAAAATAAATTAAAGGAAAGAATATTAAAAAAGTATATTATAATAATTTACTATATAAATTCTAGAAAAGCCTTAATTTTTTTAAAATAACGAATTAGCACATTTGAATATCATAAAAATAATTTAAATGAGACAATATAAATTAAGTATATGATTATAATTTATTTTTTACTATATAAAATCTGAAAAACATTAATGAAAGGTAGAAAGATCTATTTATTTAAATTAAAAATAGATTCATCTATAGAATTAGCAAATTAGATTATCATTAAAAATAAATTAAAGCAGACATTATAAATAAATAATATGTAATCTATATAAAATCTAAAAAACCTTAATCAAAATAAGAAAGATCTATTTATTTAAATAAACATAGATTCGTACTAAATCTATTGAAAACTCTTAATACTTAAAAAATAAAATTTTAAATAGAGTTTAGAAAAATAAAATTTATAAACTAAATAATTTAAATTAAAGAAATCTATTATTGAAAAATAAAATTTATAAACTAAATAATTCAGATTTAATAGAAATCTATAAACTTTAGTTATTTAAAAATTATCAATAGTAGGTATCAATTTATAGAAATCTAAATAACAAAATTTATAGATTAAAAAAACAACTTTAATTAAGAATCTTGTTTTATTAAAAATATAGATTTGAAATAGTAACATACAAATTTATTATCTTTTTTGAGAAGAATGAATAAACCCATCAACCATTAATTGAATTGGATATATTGAGAATGAAAATTTTTTTTAATGAAAATGAGTTTTTTTGATTGGTTAAATTAAGTACATTATATACGTATATACAAAATATACAAATATATATGAAATTTTTTTGAATTAAAACATTTATGATAAATTAAAGTTAATATTGTTATTTAGAATGATAAGAGGTTTCTAAAAATATATAAAACTTGCTTTTTTGTTGAATATATGTGAAGTCATAATTTTGAGGTCGTTTGAAAGGGCCTGAAAAATCGAAAATTAAAAAAATGGAAAATTCAAAAATTTTAAAACGTATTCTGATAGAGTTTGATACGCTGATTCCGAATATGTAATTTATTTGAAATGAATCGATTGATTTTTTAATTTTTTTTGAGGTCAAAGTTGGAATTTTTGTCATTTTTTCAAGTTCAAAGGCTAAAAAAAGTATTTCAAAATTTTTTAATTTAAAATATTTTTACATTTTCGTGATCAGTATAAAATTTCCTTTAAAATGTGGTATTAAAATAGAAAATTGGATAAGTTTGAAATTTTTCGAAAATTTTGTAGAGGTCACCCCTTACAATTTTTTAAAAAATAAAAAAAATTATTTCCCAATTTTTTCACCGTAGTATGATTAAATAATAGGTTTATTTTATGAATATGCAAAAAAAATGTAAAAAAATATTTCATTCTTTATTTTACACGCCAAAATATAGTGAAACATAGCAAAATTGTGCATATTGTTCAAGGGCTGATAAAAAAAAATTTTGAATTTGTATCAAAACTAAAAATAATTCAAAAATGTAGGTAAAAGGATGCTCTTTAAGATGCGCATGGTTTAAAATGTTTTTTAAAAAATTTCTCGCATAAAATTTTCTTTAAAAGTTAAAAATTTGAAAATATCGACACAAAGTTTTTTTAAAAATTGTTAAAATCAAAAAAAATATATCAAAAATAAATATTTTTCAAAATTTTAAAATTCTAAAATAAAATTTAAGCAATTTTAAATAAGATGATGTAAATATTAGAAAAAAATAATTTATTTTTGATGTAAAATTTTTGAATCAAAAATGTCAACTTTTTGAAAATTCAAACCTTTTTTATAAAAAATGTAATTTTTTTTTTCGAAATTTTTTTTTACAAAATCATTTATTTATAAAAGTACTTTAACTCACTTGAAATTTTTTTTAAAATTTTTGAAACATCTCGCGGGAATTGAAAAAATGAGAAAATTTAGAGTTCAGATGCGGGTCAATGAACTCGTTCTCAGGTCATTTAACCAAGACCACGTGATAGCGCTCCAGAAATGAGGTAGATGAACATTTTATAGCTTGGAAAAAACTTTTTTATTGTAAAAGTTATTTGACTTTGAATGCTTAAAGTAAAAAGAAAATCGGTTCGGTGAAATATATAAATATATATATATATCTCCAACCCGTATATTACGATGATTCTTCTCCAACCTGTATTCTACGATGATTCATCTCCAAACTATATACTACAATGATTCATCTCCAACCTGTATACTACGATGATTCATCTCTAACCTGTATACTACGATGATTCATCTCCAACCTGTATACTACGATGGTTTCTATTCTATGTACAAATAACTAGGGAGACAATGTTCAACTTTCTGTTCACATTCTGCTAGATGTAAGATTTGATATACCTCATTCGGGGAGACGATGCCACATAAGTTATTACCTATATACATTATACCTGTATACTACGATGGTTCATCTCCAACCTGTATACCGCGATAATTCATATCAAAGAATCGAAAAATATTCTTTAAAAAATCAAAAAATATCAAACTTTCTTTCATATTTTCTACCTCATACGATGTTACAAAAGTTATTACCTATACTTTAATTTACGATTTTAAATATTATATTTGTCAAATAATCAAAATAAAATTCTTAACAAAGAATCGAAAAATATTCTTTAAAAAATCAAAAAATATCAAACTTTTTTCATATTTTGCTACCTCATCGATTTACAAAAGTTATTACCTATACTTTGCAATTTGACGATTTTAAATATTATATTTCAATAATCAAAGAATTTAAAAAATTTATTTTTTAATATATTTGGAAATTATTAAAAACAAAAAATATTTATTTTTTTAAATATTGTCTTTATATTAGACAATTAATATTTATAAAAAAATTATAAAATAGGTATAAACTTTAAAAGTAAGGGAGCCAACATATATTAAAAAGAATAAATATTTTTTGATTTGAACATTTTTCGATTCTTTGATTATTTGACAAATATAATATTTAAAATCGTGCAAATTGCAAAGTATAGGTAATAACTTTTGTAACATCGTATGAGGTAGCAAAATATGAACAGAAAGTTTGATATTTTTTGATTTTTTAAAGAATATTTTTCGATTCTTTGATTGAATTTTATTTAGATAACCATCGTAGTATACAGTATAATGTATATAGGTAATAACTTTGTAGCATCGTCTCCCCAATGAGGTATTAAATCTTACATCTAGCAAATTGAACAGAAAGTTAAATTTCTCTAGTTATTTTACATAGAATAGAAAACTAATACATAAAATATCTATATACATAAAAAATCTTATACTAGATGAATCATTTATATATAGTAGAAATCATCTAAATAATTAAAGAATCATCTAATATACATAACACCAATGCCTAATACGTTATGAGAATATATCATTACATATTAGAGAAGAGTTTTAAACTCTTTATACTAAAATATTTCTTCAATATAAATAATTTAGATAGAATAATTATAATATTAGAAAAATTTGATATTTTTGATTTTTAAAGAATATTTTTCGATTCTTTGATATGAATTATCGCGGTATACAGGTTGAGATGAACCATCGTAGTATACAGGTATAATGTATATAGGTAATAACTTATGTGGCATCGTCTCCCCGAATGAGGTATATCAAATCTTACATCTAGCAGAATGTGAACAGAAAGTTGAACATTGTCTCCCTAGTTATTTGTACATAGAATAGAAACCATCGTAGTATACAGGTTGGAGATGAATCATCGTAGTATACAGGTTAGAGATGAATCATCGTAGTATACAGGTTGGAGATGAATCATTGTACTATATAGTTTGGAGATGAATCATCGTAGAATACAGGTTGGAGAAGAATCATCGTAATATACGGGTTGGAGATAACACGCAAGTTGTCTACCCGCGTTCAACCGTACAGGTTATGAGAATATATCATTACATATTAGAGAAGAGTTTTCTAAACTCTTTATACTGAAAAAATATTTCTTCAATATACAAATAAATTTAGATGAGAATATATCATTACATATTAGAGAAGAGTTTTCTAAACTCTTTATACTGAAAAAATATTTCTTCAATATACAAATAAATTTAGATTCTGAAAGTAGAGTCGCTTTATAATTGGCCTGGAAATTGTCACAGAATATAGGTAAAAATTTGTCCAAATGAAAAAAGCTTTAGTTTAAAATGCATCCCTTATCTCCTTAAATTTAATGCAGTAAACAATAATAAAAATAATATTTATCCAAAACATATTTTTTCGAATCAAAGTGTAAATCAAACCCGCATTTAAATTTTGTTGATTAATTCAAAATCTACAAATAAATTTAGATTCTGAGAGTAGAGTCGCTTTATAATTGTGTTAGAAATTATCACATAATATAGGTAAAAATTTGTCCAAATGAAAGGAGCTTTAGTTTAAAATGCATCCCTTATAAAGGTTATATCTAATCTAAATAAAAGTAGATTATGATTATCCAACAAAACTCATTATTTCTTCAATGTGATGTCGAAAATTATAATTATTTTATAAAAATATAGAAATTCACTTTAGGATTAAAGTGAAAAAAATAAAAATAATATTTATCCAAAACATATTTTTTCGAATCAAAGTTAAATCAAACCCGCATTTAAATTTTGTTGATTAATTCAAAATCTACAAATAAATTTAGATTCTGAGAGTAGAGTCGCTTTATAATTGTTTAGAAATTATCACATAATATAGATAAAAATTTGTCCAAATGAAAGGAGCTTTAGTTTAAAATGATCCCTTATAAAGGTTGTATCTAATCTAAATAAAAGTAGATTCTGATTATCCAACAAAACTCATTATTTCTTCAATTGGATGTCGAAAATTATAATTATTTTATAAAAATATAGAAATTCACTTTAGGATTAAAGTGAAAAAATAAATTCATGAGATTACTTATTGATAAAAATTGATTAAAACACATATTTTGATCTATTTATCTTCTCTTTAAAAATTTATATGCAATAAACAATAATAAAATAATATTTATCCAAAACATATTTTTTTCGAATCAAAGTGTAAATCAAACCCGCACTTCAAAAGAAGTAAAAAACTAATGTTAATATATAAAAAACTGAAAACTAAAATGATTTTATAAAAATCTAAAAATAAATAGTGGACTACGATTATCCAACAAAACTTGTACATTCGATCTACATTTTTCACTTCAAAAATAATTTTAAATTAATTAGAAAAAGATTATACTGACCAATAAAAAAAACGAAGGTTAATTTATAAAAAAAATGGAAAAACTAATACTATTTTATAAAAATCTACAAATAAATTTAGATTCTGAGAGTAGAGTCGCTTTATAATTGTGCTGGAAATTGTCACATAATATAGGTAAAAATTTGTCATAATGAAAGGAGCTTTAGTTTAAAATGCATCCCTTATCTGCTAATTAATGGTATGAAGCCCATGGAAAATAAAAACAGTAAAATGGCATTTCTTAAGTACTTATGATATAAGTAATGTATTCTGAAAGGCCATAAAAAATGCTTTAATTTGGTATATCGCATGATGCATTTTGTTGAGAAATGTGAAAGTTATAAGCGTTTTAATATTTGACTTAGATTTAAGCTAGGAACACTACAAATAAACTAAGCGTACACTAGCCCGATAAAATAAACCACACACGCGTGCTAAAGATGTGGTGTAGCGTATGCGAGATAAGAATTCACTGCGCTCACAAACGCGTAATGCAACATGTGTTCATCTTTCTTCGCATAGTTATGCTCTAAAATCAATCAATAATGTGATTTATTCTTCGCACACTGTCGGTATAAATATAACGAATGCCCTTCGTTAAAAATTAGAAAGGTTGTATCTAAACTAAATAAAAGTAGACTACGATTATCCAACAAAACTCGTACATTCAATCGACAAAACCACACACGCGTGCTAAAGATGTGGTGAAGCGTATGTGAGATAAGAATTCACTGCTCTCACAAACGCGTAATGCAAAATGTGTTCATCTTTCTTCGCATAATTATGCTCTAAAATCAATCAATAATGTGATTTATTCTTCGCACACTGTCGGTATAATTTTTAACGAATGCCCTTCGTTAAAAATTAGAAAGGTTCTATCTAAACTAAATAAAAGTAGACTACGATTATCAAACAAAACTCTTACATTTAATCGACTTTTTTCACTTGAAAAATAATTTAAAATTTATTAGAAAAATATTATACTGACCTATACTACTGACCCATAAAAAGTAAAAAATATATATTAATTTTCGACAGTTTTATTTAACTATGACATTTTAAAATGTTAAAACCCATATTCTACCTTTGTGAATATAAAATTTTGAAGAAATAATATATAAACTCATCACGTTAATTATTGGTATTTTTTGAAACTAGATAAAAGTTGACTGACCTCACATAAAAGCGGATTTTGAAAAAATAAAAATATATTTATTTGTAAAACCTAACGTATTTTACCCACAAAGAGTATAGCTTCAAATCTTGTACATTCGATCAACATTTTTCACTTCAAAAATAATTTTAAATTTATTAGAAAAACATTATACTGACCTATACTATTGACCCATAAAAAGTAAAAAATATATATTAATTTTCGACAGTTTTCTTTAACTATGAAATTTTAAAATGTGAAAAATCATATTTTACCTTTGTGAATATAAAATATTCAAAAAATATTTTATAAATTAAGAACGTTAATTATTATTGGTATTTTTTGAAACTAGATAAAACTTGACTGACCTCACATAAAAGCAGATTTTGGAAAAATAAAAATATATTTATTTGTATAACCTAGCCTATGTTAACCACAAAAAGTATACCTTTCCAATGACACCATTTTCATTTATTTTTTTTTAAAAAAGACACATTATGCTTAAACAAAAAGGTGGTCCGTAATTTTTTCAAAAATTTAGACAAAATTTTTCGAAGTAATGTCCATTTATTAAAATTTTTTAAAACTTTTGCAAAAATTAATTATTCTAGAGTATGTAGCAAACGATAAGCTTTCTAATGATATATATATCATAAAAAAGAAATATTGAAAAACAGTTGAATTCTTTCTTCAAATCAAACAAGTAAAAATTTCCAAAAAGTAGTATTGGTAGTATTAGTAGTAGTATTATTATTATTATTATATATTACATAAACATTTCAACCAATCATATAGTTTTTATGAAATAAAACTGCAATTTCAAAGTTAAATTTTTTGAACTTTTAGGAAGAATTTTTGAAATGTGGCTTTCAATATGTATGTAAAATATTTTTTGAAAATTTTTATTTTAAGTATATTTTTTAAGCATTTTACGATTTACACATTTAAATATATAATAAGGCTGGCAAGTTTGGCGAGTTGTCTCCCCGGAGGTCTTGCCAGACCTCTGATATATATATGATTCGCTTGAAATTATTATATATTAGATAAAAATAAAAAAGAGCTACACGAAATTAGAATAGATGATTTCTAAATTTTAAAAGACTTAACATTTATACCAATTAAATGAGAACGTTTATGTACTTTTGGGCATCATAAATTGACTTCTTAAATTTCTTCATTACTTCTAACATTGCGTTTTATTTCTTCATTGACTGACTGTGTACACTTTATGATTATAGAATGCTGGTCCAATCTCCCAAGAACTTGCTCATTCGATAGAAAGTTCAATTAGAAAAATGATTATAAAGGAAATGCAAGCGTTTAAAAATTCTCAAACCAGTCATCTCAATAACGACATCAACCAAACGAAGAAATGGCATGAAATGAATGACTCTCATAAAGACAAACTTATCAATGAAATTTATGATAGAGTTTGTAAAAAAATGCTGGACGCAAACAAACTCATATACCGAAACAAAAAGACAAAAGAAGGAAAGTTTGAAGTGGAAAAGAAAGATGCAACGAACTCTAATTCTTCTCAATCGTCATCAAGAAGACCGTCGTCTGCTTTTTCTTCTCCTTCCAGTCAAAAAAGTTTTGAGAGGCCTGATAAAGGAAAAACAAAACAGTTGGTATAATATCCGTTATTGAACAATATTTGTTATTCATTATATCCTCCCTATATTCTCCCATCTCTTCAGATTTTTATCCATTTTCGGTTTAAAATAACTTTGTGGCTACTAAAATGATGAATAATAAGAATTGTAAAATATCGCATTTCATTCCAAATGTTTTATTTTTCATCAAAGTATTTGACTTTTTTCTTCCAACATTTGCGATTACCTTCATGAATGTGACTTAGAAAATGTTAACATTATCACAAGGAAGATCTTCGTCGGAAAAACAATTTTTTAACCAAAAATTATAATATAGAGTTGTTGGAAGAAAAAGTTAGTAACTGCATTAAAAAGTCGAGCATTTGTTGTCTGATATTATACAATTGTTTTCATGCTATGCCTTTATATATATATATATATATATATATATATATATCCATTTTTACTTTTTTTTTATATAATATTTTGATGTTCATTTTGTTTAAAACTCGTTGTAGAGTGACTTTTCCATCGCCATTTTCTTTTCAAAGATATCTTTCATCAAAGTTTCATGTTTTTTCCTTATAATTTTCAAAAATATCCCCTTTATTGTGATAAAAATATTTTCACTAAAAAGATACTTTTTAATAAATGAGTTTTTTTATCACTTCTCCTTGAATATACTCTCATTAAGCATTTTATGAAATTAAATGGGGCGTGACTAAGGTTGGTTAGGTACTGTGTTTCGATAACTTAAGGTCTTGGGTTCGATCCCGCATCAAGCCTACTTTCTTATAGTTCGATACAATCGGCGCAATTATGCCTTCTCGATGAAAACACCCCACGGTACCTTTACCTTTATGAAATTAAAAGATTATTTGATTCTAATCAAACATTTCATCTATGAACTTGATTCTTCCTGCCTCCTTAAGGATTTTTAAAAATTTAACTTGTCTGCTAATTTTTTATAAAAAAAAAAGCAAAAATTAAAGTTAATCAATTCTGAAAAATTTTAAGCGCTTTTAATTCTAAACTTTCTGGCTTTAATGGAATTTTACTTACAAGTACGACATTAAAATTTTTCTCATAAAATATTCTTGCTAAAAACTTGACGTTACGTGTGGGTCTTTTTTATGCACTCAATGTCTGTATTAAAAATCGTTTTGGCTGCTCAAGTATAAATGTCATTTATCTTTACGAAAATTAGACACTTTATTTGTTTAGAAAAACATGGTTTCACAGTTTAAACACACTTACCAAAATATAATGGAAAAAATACCCGCCTGTATTTACTTAAAGGTATCTTAAGTCTCTGAATTTTTGCTCACTAAATTGTTCTCGTATACCAGAGTACGTTCCTTGTCTCAGAATCTTTTATCATCTAAATCTTTAAATGTTCAATTTTTCTCTTTTTCTGCGCATCTTTATAATAAATAATTTACTCTGTATTTAAAAATTTTGTAGGTTTTTTCTTGGTCTAGCATTTGTCGTTCTCGTTCTAAGTTATTTGATTTCCAATATTTTAACTACGGTCACTTTACTCCTATTGAATTTAATTTCAAGTCTTTCTTCTTCCATTTTATTAAAATTAGCCATAATTTAGTAAATATCTAACTAGCCAATTGGATCAAATGCTTATTTGCGAATCTCTCAACTACAAATACTTCTTTACTTTTTCATTAACCTAAAGATGCTTATGCAAAGAAGATTTATTAAAGATGCTCATTGTATCAAATTAACACATAAATATATTCATTATTTCTAGCAAGTCAATATACACAATAGTTATAGCCCAGCTTCACTGATAAACGAAAATTCCCAAGAGTGAATTTCGAGTTGCTTTTATTGATACATTTTACACAATACAAATACACCAAACTTTAGTATTTAAAAATAATTATACAATTACCCCAAATTTGTATTTGATCCCATTCTACACGGCTGATTTTCACTATTCACATTTATTCCTCAATTCGCATAATAGTCGTCAAGTTCGCAACCAATTTCTGTGTATAATTTTGGAAACCTATTGTCTGGGTTAGGATTTGTAGAATTAGTGGTAGGGTTGAGGCTGGGTTTAATGTTAGCGCAATCGTACATTTACATATACATTTTTTGACAATCTTGATACAAGCTTTGCTATTTGTTTGTATTAATACAAATCTGACACAAAAAACATCTAGACATACATACGAAGGAGTAGGTACGTGCATACATATTGACATTAGACGCCATGCACTGAAATATATGAATCTCGAAAAGAGGGAGTGAAATTTCATTAACCAAAAATTCACATATATCAATTTGACTAACTGACATTTCTAAAAAAAAATACAAGAGACACTTAAGACAAAGAGTTCATAGCACCGTCGTGAATCGAATCATCAACATTCTTCCAAAAACACAGTTGCTTTGCTTCTATCGAAATAACAGTATGGAGAAAGGAATGGTGGGATTCGAGCGAGAGACCATCGAGAATCTAAGGCAGATTCTAGATAACCATACTCACGCTCGTGTTAGCGGTTTTAGTAGGGTCGTCTGAATCTGTCTCTTCGATGCCACAAGCTCTTGGATTTGAATCCATCATCAAATCTTTTTTTCCTCATAGTTCGCTACGAGTGGCGCAAAATGTGCCCTGACGCTAAAAACACGGCGGTGTTATCTCTCAAGCCTCCGTCTATTGAAAAATAGCCGATCTTAATTAGAACAGTGGCACACATTCAGGGGGAGATCGTAATCATTTGAGCATGGTGCAGAGTTTTACCTCTTAAATGTTTATTTTCATGTTTTCCTTCTCCACCTTACCACTATCGCTGTTATCATAACATAAGATTGATTTCATCTGTGAAGACATTTTCTCAATTATTTTTTTTTACATACCCAATATAAAAAAAGAATATATATTAGCGAAACTTTTTGTCTGTCAAAATCATTAAAAAATTTCTTTCTATTCCAAAAATCTCTGCCTTGCGCCCGCCTGAATTAGAATCCCGCCCGAAACTCTTTCAATTTATAATTTACCATAATGTGTGTACAATTTTTGTAATCATTGTTTTATAAAGTTATATAAAAAAACAGTTTTTAAAGTAAGTTCCAAGATGAAATCATTGTCACTCTGAACGCTTTAATACTGCGATGGTAAAAGCGAATCTGAAAATGAAGAAGCAGGAGTAAAAATGAATGACAATAAATTACAGACCTGCAAAATGAGACTTTCCTAGAATTGTTTTAAATATGTGATGTGTAGTTATACATTTCAAAGATGCTGAATCAAAATATCATCACCGTTTTTCGCTAGCACGTAAGGTTTACGCACAAATTTGTAGAGCTTGCTATATATTAACCCATTTACGACCAATGTTCCTATTTTGGAACATAATTAATTTCATCTTCGTCTGCTCTTTTCAATGACTTTGAATATAAATCGTCTGCGTTTTTTTAGATATCGTCTGCTTTGCTTGGTCTTAAATGTGTTATTAAAATAAAAAGTAACAGAAAGTTTGCCTGATCCTTTATTTAGAGAGAAATGAATGAAAGAGATATAAATCAAAATCTATTCTTCTTGTCTTGAAAACTACTCCTGCAACCTTTACGTTTGTAAACATCTTGTGAAGTCTCTCGGTGCAACATCCAGCAGTAGTTCGCTAACATACTAACGTTCCACCTTCCTTGGTACCTTCTTTCCATCTCCTTTATGTCCTGGTGGAACCTTTCCCTCTGTTCTTCGATCACATCTCCTAAATTTTCTGGGAAATGGTCAAGATGCTCATGCAGAAAGTGATCTTTGAGACTCATGCTCCATTCCAAAGCCTGAAATTTTCCAGCATTCTTCCTATGATTTCTTTGTATTCTGGACTCTTGTGATTGCCCAAGAAGTTTTTGATGACATTTTTGAATCTGATTCAAGTATTCCTTTCAACCTCGCCAATACAGTTGTCGAAGTTTTCATCTTTCATGAACTTTCTTATGTCCGAACCAACAAATACTCCATCTTTAATCTTGGCGCGCGAGAGACCAGGAAACTTTTCACACAAATAAGCAAACCTTTTCCTTCCAGTGGTAAAGCCTTTACAAACTGTTTCATCAGCCTCAACTTGATGTGCAGTGGTGGCAGTAGAATCTTTTTAGTATCCACCAAACATTCTCGCAAGATGTTCTTTGTCCCTGCTGTGAGTGAATACATACAATCTTCGAATCATCCAGTTGTCGTCTTTGTAATTGATCCTGACAAAAAGAAGGATCAAATTTTCATAGGACTCTTTCATAATTACCGAGTTTCCTACAGGAATTGAAGAATACTCATTTCTATTATGCAAAAGAACGGCTTTAAGACTTCTTTTAGATGAATCAATAAGAATTCCTCATTATTATAGCAAATACTAAACTTTTCAACGAGACCTACCTTTGGAGCCAGTGCAATACACTAAGTCATTTTCCTCGACAAAATAGGGGGCAAACGCCTTCTCACAGTGACGATACTAGGAGAATAATGTAAGCGAATAGATTCTTGGATTTTAGTTTTGAGCCTAAAAGCTCTGCTGATTCCTTTGCCAGGCCTAGATTTCGCATCAGATTATTTAGTTCACTCTGACCAAACAGTTTAAGTTCATTGCTTTCATCACCAATGCAGAAATCTGATTCATCATTGCTGTGAGTTTTGGTGCCTGAACTTAGATGTACATCGTCCAGACTATTGGGAGGTAATGGGACTGGCACATATGGACCATGAGAAATAAGTCGCAACACTGATGGAAGATTCGGATAGGCAATATTTTTTCTTGTCTTCGAGCTGCCCTTGGACTTTTCATGTGCAGGAATATCACTCATCACTGTGGTTTATCTGCTCTCGCGATATCATTGTCTTTTTCACCTTTTGTACACTGCCTCAGTTCTTCCACACATATTGAACAAGCTATATGAGGAGCCCAGTTCTTATCTTGGTTCCCATGCTTCACTCCAAAGTATGCATAGTATGCTTTGTTAACACAATCCGTATCTTCGTTGTTTCTTCACAGCAAATTCTCCATAGACGTAACAATAGCCATTTGCACATGTTAAACTTAAAAAATATATTTACTCTATTTTTATATTGATTGAATATTGTGAAAAACCTGATGTGATGCAGCAGTTTTAGTGGTAAATTTCAAATCTGCGTGTGATAAAGCATCAAATTCACCTGTTAAATCGAAAACAATTTTTTGGTTGCAGACCGGTGAGGGTAGTAGAGGGAATTTTCACTTCAGGAAACTTCTACCCCATTATTTTTTCATTTCAGGTAATTTTCGCTAACCATAAAACTGCTCCAGATATATTTAATAAATCTAATCGTTTTTTAAATTGATTTTAGAGTAGAGTCTTTCACATCGCGAATAAGTTCTTGTTTTCTTCACATTCTCTTTGTGCCTCTCAGATATGTAATTTTCACTCTCAACCACTTTCCTTTTTCCTTTCGATGGAGAGATGTATAAAAAAAAGACATGGGTGCAAAAGAATAATATATTTAAATATATAAATAAATTTGAATGATATAAAAGAAAGCAACTAGAGCCAATAGAAAATCAAACCTTAACTTCGTTTTTTTGAATATCCATCCGATTATTTTAAGGAATATCATTTGAATTGTATGGGTTTCACTTTCTCTTTTTTGAGCAAACAACGACTGTTTAACTTATTATAGCAAACAATAGTGGGTGAATTATTCCAGGAAGGAAATTTATAGGGGTGGAATTTACATGGAACCCTCCTACGCTATAGTCCCATGGATGTGCCTTCCTGATAAAAAAGCTTCACGTTTTTAAACAAAATGAAAATATTTTAGATTGAATTTATCCTTCTTTCTGGATTAAATTCAATTGGAATAGGAAAATGTATAATTTTTGCAGCTGTGATAGACAGGATTGGAGTCTCAATCAGAGTTGGTATCTAATAAAATTTAGAAGTTGGTTATTTTTAAGTTTATTAAAATTCTTTAATTTTTGTGAGCATATGGGGTGAGTCTTCTTTAGTGGTAAGCGAAGAGAAGGAGGAGTTTAATTTAGTAAATTTTTCGCTTCCCAATCCTGATTGTGCCAATTCATATTCACCATATGTGAAATCGCTATTACCAATATGGTCGAAGTCGGTGATATGTCGTTTTAACGCCACCATATATGATTCGTTTATTTGGAATAAATATCTCGATTAAAACTCTATTTCTTTTGATCCCATTTTTTTCTATGCTTCCTGTGTTAAATATGCAAAGAGTGAGTTTCTTCCCGACAAATTTTGTGAGTAAATATTTCTCGTTTTAAAACTTCATTGTTGTACTCTATTAAGGTTGAAAATGCGCATTCAAATCAACAATATAACTTTTCTTCGCCCCTACAAACGCCCTTGAATAACATTCAAAGAAGTGCTGACGAAAAGAAAGAATTGATTTCTCTTTCTTCGAAAGAATCCGAGAAATTTGGCCAAAATTTGGATATAGAGGAATTAAACGGTTTTGCCAATGCTATTTATTTAAGGCATTATAAAAAGTAAATGTTTATTTTAGGCAAAAATGATCAAATGATAAGTGGACGTGAAGATTTTCTCTCTTTTTTAAATGATGATACAAAATCTCCAATTGAAAAGAGGCAGAATACCTCCAAAGGGTTTCTCCTTTTTTTACCCATTCATTAAGTTTTTTTAACAATGAAACCATATCAAAATCTGTGATGTTTTTAAATTATTATCATTTTTGAAGGTATTTTTTTGTAAAAGGATATCCATTTATAGAATATGCACGTAATCTCAATTTTTGTATGTCAGTATCGAATCGAAGGAAAGAATAGTTTTCCATCAACTGGACAGACCGAATTAACACGACTACGACAAGAAGACATTTTTTGTTTATTTTTAAGAAATCCCTTAAAAATAAGAATACTTAGAAAAAAAATATCTAACTTTTTAGCCAAGAAGCACTTATTTTTTTATATTTTATATATTTAAAATGGTAGTCGTTCACTTGAACCATTTACATTGGCACTTTCCTACACTTGCATAAATTTACACGGTAAGTATCGCACACTAGCAATACTTACATTTTCAAACCAAAACCCCTAAAAAATTGGAAAATGTACATTTTTGTTTAAGAAAAAATGTTAATAAACTCAAAACAAATTAATATACAAATTGATCTTAAAATTTAAAACTTCCCCCCCCCCCCCTCCCCTCCCTCGGTGCAGTCACACTCTTGCAAAAACACTTTGAAGATATTGGACTAGAGAAATGTGTATTCATTGGATTCATATTCTAAAATCTAGATACAATATGGAAACATTTAATTGATGATTTTGGTGGATCAGCATGCTCACAAAATCTCAGTTACTCATTTATTTCACCTTGATCACTTAATATCATGCTACAGAATTCTCAAAAGTGCAGGAAGCTCCCGAAGGTGAATTTTCAATCACTTTCTGCTCTCATTAATGCAAGAGGGAACTCAAAGGCAATTTACACTTTGCTTGCTTTCATTCTGATGCCACAGTTTCGGCAGACAGCTGAAGCACAATGTGATTTCATCAGTGCTTCATGAACTGACATCTTCTCCGCTCAGCTTTGACAATCTATCAGAAGTTTGTAAGGAGCACACATAAGCTTTGCAGTCATTGAGGAAATTTTGGTCCACAAAGCCTACCCCTATACCAACTCAGCCTTCAAATATTTGTGCAGAGCGTGCAATTAAATGTATGCAGGACTTCAACTCTGTAAATCTACTGAATGATTTAACTTAAAATTTCTTTTAACAAATGCACAATAGAAAAATGTTCCATAGTGCTTTGTAATTTAAAAATTTGTGCACAAAAACTCTTCAAAATATGATATGGGGGTATAGGGTTATAAATTTTTCATACTTCTAAGCAGTGGCGGATCCAGAAATTTCTTATGAGGGGGGGGGGGCCGAAATCAATTTAAATTTTTTGCAATTTTGCTAAAAGTCTTCAGAGAATACGACCGCTGTATTATGTCTTTTAGAATCAATAATATTACCTATGTTTTCATATTTTTAACATTATTTTGCCATGAATAAATTGCAAAAATTTATTTTTTATAAAGGGTATACATTAGTGAGTGCAATTTTCGAAGCCATTTTTCATAATGGGGGGGGGGGGGGGAGGGGGTTAGGCCCATGAGGCCCGCCCCTTGGATTTGCCACTGCTTCTAAGATATAGTTATACAAAAGTGGAGGTAAGCAATGTATATGACTTATTTAATCTAGCGTATATATAAAATTTTCCCAATGAATAAATAATTTAAAAAAATTGTATGGTTATAGGGCGTGTTAACTTGACCCTAAACTAGCCATCAGATGACTCCTTCCTAACTGAAGCTAGCAATGCATTTATAATTGAGTTTTTAAAAGATTTTTGAATGTGAGGAAACGTGTTATTTCTGTATCTGTTTTACTAGTGATTTGTGATAGACACTATGAATATAACATAGATTAAAAAATTTTACAAAACTTAATCTGTTTATACCTCATTTGTGAATCGCCATCTGAGGACCCCAATCAGAAATTTCTGGTGAACACTGGAGATATAATGACATCCACTCTAAAGTTACTAAGGTGGAAGTTTTTCATGAAAATAATTATAAGAAAAGAAAATAAGTTCATTGAAGAAGCATTGTATTGTATTATGCAAAGCAAGTATTTGCGATGAAAAGAAATAAACTTCATTTTTACAACGTATTTGCATTTTCATTTTTAGCAACTGACATTTATTTTACAAAAATTATCTCATCTCATTTTATCTTTTTATTTTTTAGAATGCCTAACGAAAACATTTTAAACAAATTTTTAACAAACATAGTACATTTTATTTTATTTGCAAAATTGACTTCGAATGATGATTCATTTGAGCATATAAGTGTAGAAGAAAAAATCATATGAAAAGAATCAAAGTTTGAATTTTTTTCCAAAAGTTGAAGAGACTCATGAGTGTGAGGCGAAAAATTTTGATATTTTTTTTATAAAATTTTTCATTCTTTTTATTTAAGTTATACTTCTACAATTATTATAATAATTATTTTTACACAATTATATTTTAATGTCATATATGATATTTGATTAAACAGATTTAATTTGTTTAAATTAAATCAAACTTATAAAATTAAAAAAAAATCATATCTAATAATAATAGTAATATTTTTAGTATAAGATAGTGCAAGTATACATTTCTTACTTGAATAATAATAACCACTTAGATTTAAACCTCACTGATTTGCAAGTAATAATAGGAAACGATTTTAAGTAGATGTTAGACTGATTCTAGCTAGCTTGTTACTTCATTAATAAAATGAGTCAATCCTGAATAAAAGATTAAAAATTTAATTTTGAGAGTGGTCGACGAAATATTATTTTGGTTATCCACAAAATCTCATATTCCTATTTTTAATGAAAAGCGAAAAGGGGATGCTATCCATTTTCTATTTAATTACTTTCTTAATTAGCAAGTTAGTTCATTATTATTTATTGAAAATAGTCAAATAACTGAAAATTAATTTTTAAGCAGCAAAGTGTCCCAGATTCTTAAGTGCTATCTATATTATCTATAAAATAAGCCCCCAAAGACAGACTTATATAAAAATATTCATCCTCGTTTTCATAGAGCTTTTATTTTTAGTGCTACTTCTAAATTATCAATCAACAACATAAAGAGGGTGGAGAAGAATGAAAGATGTGCAGAAAAAAAAGAAATCATTTTTAAACTCTTTGCTGAAGAAGACGCTGAAATGCGGGTGAGTTCAAATTCCCAACAACAATCTCCTTTGGTGGATGCTCGAAGATCTCAGACTTTGTTTTCGCCCACGAAAAATCCTCCTCTCTCGGATATAGAGAGCTCGAATAACACGAGTTTTTACGACTCCATAACCAATAAGATCAATTCCACGCATCACGCAATAGACCCAAGCGAATACAATGCCAAATGTCCCGAATGCAATCGCCAAACCTTTTCTACCACTCTTTCCAAATGTTTATCCTTACAGGTAAAATATTTGCCTCATTTCGTTTATTTTTGAAACAGTCTTTTTTACTCGATTTTTGCTGATCTTTACAAGATGATTTTTGCAAAAAAAATTTGAAGTATTTTTGACTTATAATATTTTTCAAGATGTATTTGTGTAAAAATTATATTTAGTTTTACTTTAGTTTTAGTTTTACTAAAAGCAATTATAAATAAAAAAGAGTCATATTTCAGACATTTTTATAAAAGTTTAATTTTCTACCCGACCCAACCGCCAATAATTGCTTAATTTAATTTGCCCTCCTTTAATTTGTATCTAAAGCTGCTACTGGTTTATGGAATAATCAAAAATATAATACTATACTATAAAAAAAGAAAATGAATAGGAAAAAAAACTTACATTAGATGATCGCTCCCCCATCATCATGTTACAAGTCTTAGGTATTCATTCACACATTGCTCAGGATCATTGCAATTTTTTCGCTCAAAGAAACTCTTCACTTTTAAAGAACCTTGTGAGATCTTCGATGGAGACAGATTGCCTTCTTTGATTGCTACCGTTCGTCTTTATGAATATTAATTACTGTTTTCGTATTAACCCGTTAACGACCAGAATAATCAGACGATATCTAGTATAAAGCAGAAGATTTGAATTAAAAAGCATTAATAAAGGCAGACGATTCACATTTTTGTAAAGTCGACTGTGGTCGATAACCGGTTAATTATGCTAAAGCAGTAAATATTACATGGACATATATATATAAGAAGAACTAATTCTGCCAGTTTGTCTAAGAATTATTAAGTGAAAAAGAATTTATTTTCTAATTTAATTCGATGTATCGTTTAATAGTTTGGAATTTTTATGTAATGTATTCCCTATTTCAAAAATTTCTGGTTGCACCCTTGTTTTTCATGTTTTTTTCTTATTCTGTGCTACAAATATACACTTTTAATCTGATTATTCAATTTTTATCTACAAAGGAGTACTTGGAAAAAAATAGACCTGATTTTTTGATAAATAGTATTACGCGTCAACAACACATCTCCTTTTTAGTCACTAAACGCAAAGCTTTGAAGAGTTGCCCCAAAATTCCGAAAAATGCCTTTCAATTTTCTTATAAAGCAGATCCACACTTTCATCATCAATCTTCTTAGACAGGTAATTTAATAATTCGCTCTACCAAGCTCTATTTCAAAAAGATTTCACTGTATTCCTTCTCTTCCTACTCCATCCATTTTTGTTCTAGTCCTTTTTGAACACGAGCTTTTGTAGAAGACCACGTTTTTAGTACTTTTGTAGTTCATATGCCTAAATTTTGTCAGACAAAATGCCAGCAACTTGATTGATGGGTGTGATGATTCTTTTAACTGATGGGTGTGACGATTGC
Source organism: Nectonema munidae (assembly GCA_030549495.1). Lineage (NCBI taxonomy): Eukaryota > Metazoa > Nematomorpha > Nectonematoida > Nectonematidae > Nectonema > Nectonema munidae. The sequence continues at coordinate 89,793 of JAUIRK010000875.1, read as the reverse complement.
AGTAACTAGCCAACTTCTTTTTAGTTAGTAACTAATAAACTACTAATTTGACATTTCTTTTCCAGAAATTTTTTTATCCTTATTTTGCCACACTCAAACGTTATTGACATTTTATGTGGGCATTTAATCTAGTTAGCTTGTTTACTATCTTGTTAGTATCATTGAAACAGGAATTAGATTTAAAAAAAATTATTTATTTGCAGCAAATAAATCAAAAGATGACCAATTGTTGCTGCAAAACGATTACCCCCACTAGATTGCTTAGAAAACCCAGGTGCCTAATCTAAAAATGGTCCAAATGTTATTTGCTCGTAGAAGTAGAAGCAAGTTTCTCACATTAATAGATTTAGAAATCGCTTTCCTACCTTTGCTCCTTCCTCTTTCAAAGGTCTTAATCAAGACGGCTTTGCTCATAGCTCGACTCAAGGTTAAATTTCCCCGTATCGATTATAATACTCCAGTTAGTACAAGGCTATGTACAAAGAGGTTGCTACTTCTCTCTGCCAGATTTAAGTGAAGCATACTGCAGTATTATTATTAAGACACTTGTACACTTGAGCAGGAATACGGATTCAGTAATTATAGCAATCATTTCATTCATCATGCTTTTTACTAAAAGCGTTTTTTTACAAAATACTTTTTAGAGAAAAAAAAGAGAAATTTTTTTTTTAATTTTAAATCTCATTAAATTAGCAAAATTTGTCTTCCGTTTTTGTTTCAGCGCTCCCTTTAGTGCGATGTTAGTTCTTAATTTGTCCGTTTGTAAAAAAAATGTTGAGAACCACTCACTGCTCTAGAAACTACTTTGATGCATCATAATACTTACTTTTTATTCTACTACAAATATTTTTTAGAGGATGGCAAAAAAGTCAATCAAAGTTTTTCAAGTTAAGGCAAAAATAAGATGAGTGTTGGATGCATTATAATTTTTAACTCCATTAAAAGGGAAAGATTTATCTCGCTTCTAAAGAGTGGTACAAGTGATGAGCATGTTACTGATGATTTTTTAAATATCCTATTTTTCTAAATAAACTTTATCTTTTTAATTCATTTTTGCTCACTATTTAAAAATTTATTATTGTGCTTTCTCCTAGAGATTTCAATAAACTAATCGTCTCAATCACAGTGTAACTTTTGGCAAGTCCAGGAAATCATCATTCTTATACTTTTGATTGAATCGCAAAAAATATTGTTCCAAAGCTAATAGAGAAAGAAAAGGAAACCTGAATTCATAGCGTTAGATGCGCAAAAGATCAATAAAAGCCTTCGCTAAGATGTGTGTGCTTTAAGGTCGTTTGTGAATGTCAATTTTGGATAGTCATTGAAAGATTTCCTGAATTTTAGACATTTTTACTTTGTATTGCAAGCAAAAAATTTGATCTATTTTCTTCAACATACTTTATTAAAATGTTCTTTTGGATTGTATTTGTAGTTTAGTGTCTTTCTTGCATTGTCTTCAAAAAAAATTTCAAATTATTGTCTATAACCTCTTCCCAATTCAAAACAAAAGAATGCAATTCATAAACTGAATTTATCCCAATTTTTTTCCAAAGGTATTTACATTAAAAAAAATTTCCTAAAAACTTTCTACGCATAAATGAACATAATATTAAAGTAAAATAAAAAAGTTCATTGTTTAATTTTATTCAACTTTTCATCTTGATTTTCAAAAATACAAGGCGAGGACTAAAATGATAGGCATTTTATGTTGCGTTTTTGCAACTTTTTTTTTTTTGAATTTATTTTTCAATCAACATATATGAATATGTTGACTATTTATGAAACCGGAGTTGCATTCATTAGCCCTTCCTTTCATCTTAGCATCTTTTATTTCTTTCTTTTAACGCATCTCTCCTCATATTTATTTATCTTTCTTATTCATGGTCTTTGGTGAGTTTTCTCTCTATTAGCTATGGATTCGTTTTGTGCACGCTGTCAAAACTAATTATGATTGACCTCTCTTCTTGAATTGACTACTCTCTCCCATTCACTTGTGGTCAAAGCCATGCAAAATAGTTAACCTACTTACTTTGTGGGGAAACCGTTTAGCAGAAGTTTGGATCTAACTCATTTATATGTATTATATATTATATTATTATTATTATAAATATATATGTGTGTTATTTCTAGCCATATGTAGAAGCCAGCAGCAACTTTTGGTGGATTTTTGCGGGTTGGCTGAAATTACACTGGTTTATCGCTGCTGCTGCGAAAGTGTAACAAAATTCTACACTTTTCCCTGAGAGCATTTGCTTTTCGTATGTTATGATTAATGAATTCATAACGCGAATATAAAATCAAATTTTTTGTGCCAAATATGAAACATCCCCACACCAGTCTTATTCCAAGCACTTATCCCACTCCCAAAATCTTTCTTACAATCAACAGTACCTCTTTCATTTTTATTAAAATCTTTTTATATGATAAAAGGCAATCTCATGTAACAACCTACCTGCTCTTATTCTAATAGTGGAAGGGATGTATTTATTTTTTTTTATTTTTCAAAAATTTTCTCTCTACGCCTTCCGTTCAAATGTTTCTATAAAATTTTTAAATGCATGCATTAAAAATTTCGTTAAATGGGTTATAGGATGTAGAAAACCTTTTTAGTACGGGTATTTTAAAACTGCGTAGCTCTTGTTGTTTTTCCTAGTCATTTTAGTCCAAGATACTTTCATTATGAATCTTTATTTTTAATTTTGATTTTTCCATTTAAATGAAAAGTAAATGTAAACGTTAGGATCATTTTGCTAATTAGCCCTTCCCCCACTCACCATTTTCTAATTTTTACAAAAGTATTGATGAAAGGAATCAGCCATTTTTCTTTTAAAATTGGCAATATTCATGCGCTTTTTCTTGAAATTCCTCAAGGATAGATTTAGTGAAGTTTTTAGAGTGTTTTGAAAAGAAAAGATGCAGGAATACTTTCTAACCTTCGGATTACGAACATATGGCAATTTACTCCACGATAAAACTAAAATGAAAATTGCAAGAAATTTTTTCAGTACTATGTAAATTTCACATTATTTTCAAGTCTTTTAAAAAGTGGTTTTTATTTTTTTTTCATAACATGCATTCAAGCATTATAATAAAAAATTTTTATAAGCAAAAAATAGAGTGGCAATTGAAAGGAAGTATCAGAAAGCAAATAAAAGCAGAACTTATAAGCAGGAATTGCAAGTGAAGTTTGAATGAGATTTGCAAATAAACTTGGAATAAGTTTTACATTTTCTAGTAGATCGAATCTTTTTAGGAAGACAATTGAAGCAAAATCCTCTACGGTTAGATGATGATGGAACATCTACAGAATTAAATCCAAAAAATGAAAGAAGAAATTTTGTTTTCAAGTTAATTTGAGGTGTTGAAGCTCTCACTTGCAATGACTCTTCACTCAGACACCTGGCAAGTTTTTTCAGAAAAAGCTTTCTTGCGTTGTTCATTTTGTTGGATAATCTTCAGATGAATTATGTTTAGAAATTACATAAGCATTTAGACAAGACAGATCAAGATAGTTAGAAAAAGCAGCAACAGTCCATCTTCGACATGGCTTGTAAGATCTGACTGTTTGACCATTCGGTTTCCTACGTCAACACCACTTTTATGTTTTTGTACTCCAACAAAGAATCAAATTTACCATCTCTGTTTGAAGTGATGATTTGCTTTCTGTGCTGTGATGACAACACATAAACAACTTTAAAATCACGTTTGGCGTGTTTTTTAGGTATGTACGCTATAAGTGAGGTTTCTTTGCAGTATATCGTGCGCGATTCACATTCATTTAGTTTCAATGTTTTCAAATATGAAGGTTGGAAAACTTTTGGTACAAATTTTCTTGTATGCCTCACAGTCCCGCAAACTGTGGTCTTGAGCCCACTTAGCAATTTCTAAAGAGGTAAAAACCTGTTCATAAAAATTCCGCCCCTTTTGGGAGATTGGTGTCATTGATTAGCTTTTTGAAGTTTCAAAAGGTAAAACTTTTCTGAATCACATAAATGATTAATTTTAAGGCCATAATGGCCAGGCTTCTTAGGATCATAGGCTTTCAGTTTACATCCACCTCTGAAACAAACTATTTGTTCGTCAATTGTAACCGAAGAATTAGGTGTCCAGTACAAAGAAAACACGTCATAAAAGTGATCATGGAGCGTTCGAATTGCTGAAGGCTTATCGCTAGTATTTCTTTGACGCTCATCAAAGCATAAAAAAATTTGAATTAAAAAAACATATCTCTTGCTAGAGCAGCCTTCAGAAATGAGCTTCCAAATGAATCATTATATAAATCAGTAACCTTGACTCTCTGATCCATACTTTGACCGATATGAAGTAAGCATCCAAAATAATCCAATAATGGTAAGATTCAAACTTTTCAAAACAATATTTTAAATTAGGATGTTTTGGATGCTCTTTTCTAAAATAAAAAATGTTCAAGTAGTGTTTTATACTAGTGCTATTCAAATATCAAGAAGCCAAGGCACCGTTTTACTTGATTATTTTCCTATGGTACACTATCAAGTTACGTCTACCAAGATATTAGAGATTTACCACAATTTCAAGTCAGTTAAATTGCTTTATTAGAAATAAAATTGCCCTTTATATGTACTCAAAGTTACTTGCACAGCTATACGTTTTTATAATTAGACTCTACGATGATTACTATATTTCAGCCGTTTTCTCTACTTGAGCACCTGTCCTTAAATAATTCTCTGCACGTTCCTGGATAGCAATAAAAACTTATGCATAGGCTTAACGTTTTCAAAAATATTTTTAAAACAAGTTTTAGTTCAAGCTTAGGATTGCCAAACGTCCTGTTTTTACGGTACATGTCCCGAATTTGATCATTTTGTCCTCTGTCCTGCATTGAGTCTTCTGGGACACCCTTCTCGTCCCCATTAAGGTTATTCTTTGAAACTTTGTATGTAATTATAATTCATAGCTGCATCTTTTTCTTGGGGGACAATCCACCATATCAATCTGGATTTTTTACCCTTAGTTTCTTGTTTTTCTCTGTGTGTTGTGTATGTTTGTATATAATTATTTTCTTTTTGTTTCCTTTATACTCCTTTTAAAATCTTTCTTTATGTTTGCGATAATTATCTTTACGTTTTATAATAATATACTGGCCTCGCTGTGTATGTAGGTATAAATTTATATATATGCTGAGAAATTTGTAATCTGGCAACCCTATATCAAGCTACTTTGACCAAAACGAAATATCAAACAGATAAATATAATAAATTAAAATATACTCATAATTGAGTTGCATTTTTAACTTTGTTTTCATGAATATAAAATTAACCATGCTTTGAGTGAAGAACAGGTGGAAAATTTTTAAGATGTCTATTTCACCAGAAGCAAGATCTTTAGGACCAGGTGGCACAGTTATGATGTCTAATATTCGCAGATCGAGTTCTTCCACGTGTGCTCATAAAAAGCTCCCAACTATACTCTACTTAATCTGATAAAATCAAGTTATCATCTATTTCATTATCGCTTGAATCAAAACTAGAAAAACTAAAAGTTTCATTCGAATATGTTGTTTCTTCGAAGAACGAACTTCAACTATGTTCTGATTCCATTGGTAAGAACAAATAAAATTGCACTAAAAAACAGAGAGAAGAAGACTGTGAAGAAAATAATGATCAAATGATATTATAATGACAAATTATTTGATTTCAAAAGAGATGAAACAAAAATTATATTCTGAAGTGAATGAAAGCCAAGTCAAGGTTATTTATGTATTACCAATTGAACGCTGATAATTCATACTTCTAACACACCCGCTTCCATTTCATTTTGTTTACTAATTTTATAGATAGATGGCATCTTTTTTGATTATATAGATTGTCATGCAAAGACAATTGAAATCACCTACGTTTCCTTGAACTTCAAATGTACAATGTTTGACACAATACCAAACATAAGCATTTTGAAATTTCGCATAATGGTTTTATGAATAAGAACTTCGTAATGAAGGTTCACAATGTGTAAACAATTTTGAAGCGAGTTGTTTTAAGGTCAAACTGTTTGCTGTATTATGGAGAAAGTTGTATAAAGGGATCCGGTTCGAATCCACTAACGACCAAAAAATTTAATGGAAAAACTTTTTTTGTTTTTTAATTTTGATTTTGAAAAATAAATGACAATTTCAACTTTTTTTTACATTTTTAGGTTAATTAAATTTATTATTACTAATTTGTATATGTGGAGTAAATTGCCATATCTCCGTAATCGATGCTATACTAAAATTGTTCGTAATCCGAAGGTAGCATAATAAATCAAAATTTACATATTACAAAAACCCTGTTTTGTCATGAATGGTTTCCTTGGTAAGATTGAGACTATTCCGAGCACAGGTCAAGTTAAAGATTTATTTATTCAATGATAAAATAATAATTAAATTAATGCATAAAAGTATGATTTGAATTGTAATAATGAGATAGAAGTATTGAGCAAAACCTTGATTAATAAAGTAAGTCAAAATGATTGTAATTATCTTCTAATACTTTTTCACAATCATACTCAACGTATTGAAGCCAGTTCCTCTCATCCCACCTGGTATTTTGGGATTCAACGAGATGAAAAGAATACACTTTCCTGGCTCTCTGCGAGAAATTGGCTTCACTTTTGTGCAATAGTTGACCGTGCAATAAAATCAGAGATCCTTTCTTCACTGGTAATGGAATGAATGCGCTCTCGTCAATGGAGCACATGTCTCCAGTCATATGGATGTTGTAAGTGTTGACATCGCGCACCAGGCGTTTCATCACTCTGTACGAGAGATGAGACTTAGGCAGGACCCATAAGCACGCATTCTCTTCATCGCAATCCTGCAAAGCGATCCAAAATGCGAGACAGGATAGAGGAGTTGTGTACAAAAAGGAGGAATCCTGGTGAATGGGGACGGCGCTCCCATATTTCGCTTCCTTCAGAATAACCATGCTCTGAGGAATGACGGGCTTGGCGTAGCCCAATAGCTTGACTATCGCACACACTTTGTCGCTGAACGTAACTCGATGAAATTCGGGTATGTATCTGTGCAGTGCATGTCCAAACTTGTTTATAACTTTTTTTTCTCCTGACTGAATCTCGAAGAACGGAAAAACTTTATCGGCTGAATCACAAAAGTAATCGTTCTTCATTTTTTCATGAGTAGTGTCGAATACTGGGTACTCACTTAAACTGCAATTATCGACTAATTTTTGAATTTCACTCAACAATACATTTATTTCTAATTTATTGATGAAATCTGGTATAATAGCATATCCATTTTCCTGGAAATCTTCAACATCAATAAACGACATACTTACCTTAAAGAAAATATAAAAATTATAGTACACGAATAAAACCATTTAGAACAACGATTTAACGCTTCTAGGGAGAATGGATCAACAAGCCACGAAATAAAATCCATTGAAAATAGGAAAAATTGACGAATCATTTTCGAAAAATATTACCTAAAGCGCCTAATTTTAAAATCAAAGAATAAAGTTTGAAAACGAGGTATTATTTAAGCTTAGCATACAAAGGAAGATAGCTGATATAAAGCGACCTCTCATTCTTTAGGCCAGGGGTGGGCAAACTTTTCAATGTAAAGGCTGCATTTAGAAAATCCAATTTTTCGAAGGGCCGCATCTAAAAAGCACATATTTCAAAGACATTTTTAAGAACGTAAAAGAAAAAGAGTTATATATAGAATTAAAAGAAAAAATTAATTTTTATTAAAATTGATCCTTAAATGCAAAAACTTCACCTAAAACACATTTATTTCACAAAAAAAGTAAATAGGTAACTGAGTAATTTTTCTGTTACAGGAATAATAAATAATGCCAATGAGAATGATGCAGCACTTCAAGATTCAAATAACTGGGTGGGATAAATGTGGAGAAGTGTTGGCAAAATTCTAAATGAACATTCTCAATGATGAAAATGTGTATGTACTTTGGGGCCCGTAGTTTGCCCACTCCTGCTTTAGGCCAAAGTTTCACAGTTTGAACTTTTTTCACATAATTTTTTTATGAAATCGTTTAACCCTGACGGGGGGGGGGGTAAAATTTCGTTTGTACCAAATTGGCTAGCTTTTTTGCTACCATACTTCGTGACGTTTCCTTAAATTGCTATCTGCATCTTTTGATACTAATTTCTTGATGGTAGGTTAATGACCCTTTTGTGTCGAGGGCTGTCAATCAAAATCTGGTGAAGAATTTTTATATTCTAATACCATGAATTATATTTTAATATTATTCTTGTAAGAGGTCGTTCATAATTGACGTCAAATAAAATAGTGGGAGGGGGGTATCCAAAGTTGACATAAGTCGATTGTGTTAAGTGATGATATATCTAAAAGTTGACATGAGGGGGTTGAAATTTATCAAAAAAGGTTGACGTCAATTGTGAACGACCCCTAATTTCAAAATCACTTATATTTTATTTTTGAATATAAAATATTCATAAAAAATAATTTTACAAATTTTTTTCGCACTTTATGGCAAATGTCAATCAAATTATTTTTTGATAAAAATTTCAGCCCTAGAGGGCAGGGTTGACATTTATCAAAAAAGGTTGACGTCAATTGTGAACGACCCCTAATTTCAAAATCACTTATATTTTATTTTTGAATATAAAATATTTATAAAAAATAATTTTACAAATTTTTTTCTCACTTTATGGCAAATGTCAATCAAATTATTTTTTATAAAAATTTCAGCCCTAGAGGTCAAAAAATTCTTTTTTGTACAAAGTTCGCAAGATTATTTATTTTATTTTTATATTTATTCTAAAATTGGCAGCTTCATCTTTTGATACTAAATTCTCAGGAGGTCAATAACCTTTCAGATCAATAATTGTCAATTACAAGAATTATACTGAAAAAATATATATGAACAAGCTAACCTTTACAATCAGGACATACGATTACTGAATGCTTTTTACAAAGCGAAATACCGCATACATTACAGATAGACCATGTTTTAGAAAGAGTGTCGTTTCTTTTCTTATACTTGGTTCCTTGAACTTCCTCAAGTCATACCTTGCACCTATGTCTAACAGTTGATTCGGGTAAAGAAGCTATTGGTTTTTGAACCTTCTCACCTGTTATGATATATATTGAATTATCAATTTTACGCAAAAATTTAGATTTGAAGACCTATTTTTTCCTTGAAAATATGGAAGAATCAAACTTTTTGCTAGTTCTATTCCTAAGCTTAGTGAAATCACACTTCTTGGGTTTTTTTTCATTGTTAAATGCAAAAATCGTACCTGCATTGACTCTTGCAGTGTCTAATAGATAAGAAAAAGCGGTAATTTTTTATTCTTTGATTTAGTATATCGGTACCCCCTAGGAAAAATCGTACTGTTTAAAAATTGCAGCTTTACTTTTCCCATCGTCTACTGTAATTCCTAAAATAGCGGGTCTGAAAGTCAAAATTAATTATTTTTCTTTCCTTTTGATTTTGAAATCACTGCATAACTATGAATTGATAAAAATTCTCTATCTTTATCCCAGTAAAACTTATAAGAAAATTCATCTCTATTATCTAACCATTTTATATATTTTTATATATACTCCGCCATTGCCTGGTCCCAAGTCCAGGGTGAGAAAGGAGGAGGGTTGGCGTCAGGAAGGGCATCCGGTCATAAAACCATTGCTCCAACAAAACCTTATGGATACAAAAGAATATTATGGGGTTGGTAAACCCCGAAGTGTCACGCGGGCGAGACACCCAGCCTACTTTAGAAAGAAGGGGCTCAACAACAGTAGATCTGCTCAGAAGCCCCACACTTCTTATGAAGGATCTCACCGTTCGGAACAGAGCAGATTATTTCGCTTAAGCACATGGAATGTGGGAACCAGGTGCAGAAAGTCGATGGAAATTAGTGGAGTTTTGGAAAAACGGAAGGTTGATATATGCTGTGTTCAGGATACCAGACGGAGAAATACGGAATGTAGAAAGATGACAAATTATAAATTTTGGTGGCAAGGAGGTAAAGAAGCTGTTCACAGAGTTGGTATTCTTGTGAGAAGGATTTGATAGATAAAGTGATAGATATAGATCGAGTGAATGAGAGACTGATGAGTATGGGAATAGTTTTGAATGGGGGGTATACCGGATTATTTCAGCATACGCTCCGCAAGTTGGTCGATCTGAAGAGGAAAAGGAAAAGTTTTGGAATGATATGATGGAACATATAGAAAAACACAGAAATGAAAAGTATTGGATAGGAGGAGATTTAAATGCCCATCTCGGTAGAAGCAAATAGGGATACGAAGGGACTCATGGAGGTTATGGATATGGAGAAAGAAATCGTGAAGGTGTTTGTTTACTTGATAACCTGGCCGCAATAGATGGATGTGTATTGAATACGTTTTTTGAAAAAGGAGACTGGCGGAAGATGATAACCTTGGAAAGTGGAGAAAATTTCACTTTGATTGATTTGTGGATCACTGGGAGTCAGCTGAGGAAATGGGTCAAAAACATTAAACTATTCAGAAACGAAGAGTATGTGAAACAACATGGGTTAGTTTGTATTAATCTGGAAGCACTTGAGACGAAGAGAAATAGAAATAGCAAGAAATCATCGATAAGGGTGTGGAGGCTTAAAAATTCCAAAGACAAAAAAAAGTTCGAAGTCTCGATAAAAAATAAAATGGAAAATAGTACAAAGAACTGGGAGAAATTTTCGAAAGTGGTTGTAGAGAGTGCTGAAGAGAGGCTAGGAAGAAAGAAGCAAAATAGTAGAAAGGTAGAAACATGGTGGTGGTGTGAAGAGGTAAAAATGTGATTGAAAATAAAAGGTATTGGTTCAAGAGGTGGAAAAAAGAAAAGGATGAAGAAGAGAAAAATATGTTATATGAAAGATACAAGGAGGCCAAAAGAAGAGCATATCAAGAGATCAAAAGACAAAAAGCACACAAATATGAGGAAATGATAAAAAAAAATTGAGTACGAAAAACAATGATAAAATTTTCAGGGTGTGAAAGCAAAGAAAAAATGGGAGAAAAGACTTAGGTAATCCCATATGGGTCAGAAAAAGGAATGGAGCAGTTGCGAAAAATGAAGAAGTTATTGAAAGGTGGAAAAACTATTTTGGAAAGATGTTAAATGTAGAAAGAGAATGGAAGGTACCAGAAAAAGCTGAAGTGTTTGAAGGACCTATAGGGAAAATTACAATAGAAGAAATTAGGGAAGCGATGAAGAAAATGAAAGATGGTAAGGCTGCTGGTCCAGATGATATTTGTTCAGAAATGTTGAAAGCAACAGAAAGCATACGTGAAAGTGTACTTATGAATGTGTGTTTTGATTTCATGAAAACGGGAAAATTGCCTAATAACTGGTATAAAAGTGAGTTGATTCCAATCTTCAAAGGAAAGGGAGATGTGATGAATTGTGATTCGTTCAGAGCAATTAAGCTACTTGATCACGGTTTCAAACTAGTAGAAAGGATCCTGGAAAGAAGAGTGAGAAAGAAAGTAAATCTCGGCCGAATGCGGTTTTGATTTAGGCAGGGAGTAGGGACAAGCCACCCTATTTTCATTTGTAGACAACTGCAGGAAAAGTACACAGAAAAAGGCAGACCTTTGTGGCTTGCTTTCGTAGATCTGGAAAAGGCATATGATACGGTTCCGAGGGAAAATGATCTCTGAGACGGGCAGGCATTGAAGAAGGTCTGGTAAAACTGGTGATGAATATGTATGAGGGAACGAGAACGAGAGTGAATACAAAGTACGGTGTAAGTGATTGGTGTCAAGGTTCAGTCTTGAGCCCTCTGTTCTTTACAATTGTATTGAATGAAACGGTAAAAGTTATGAAAGTTGGCTTACCATATGAGATCCTGTAAGCGGATGACCTAGTTTTGATGGCGAAATCAAAGGAAGAGTTAGAGGATAGACTTAAAAATTAGAAGGTAGTTTTGGAAAGCATTGGTTTGAAAGTCAACAAGAAAAAAACAAAAATTATGAAGACATGTCGAGAAAACTCTTTTAAAGAAGGTTTAGGAGGGAAATGGTCGTGTGGTTTAATTTTGTGAAAAACTCTTTTCCTATAGCTAAAACTGATTTATATGTATATAATGAATGCACAAATAAAATTTTATTGAAAAATAACTACATTTGTTGGTAGCTCAAAGACCAAAACAAAATATTTTTTGTAGTAGATGCTTATTCTGATTATACTTTTGTAAAATTGAATGTAGATTTCTTTTCATCTGGATATTGGACTCGATGTTCAGAAACCACTTGAAGAATAAACTGAAACTGATCATCATTTTGAGTGAGTATTCGATTGTACTGCTGAACGAGAGCCACTCCTCGCTCTGCGTTGTCATTTGTGACTTGAATACTTGGCACTAGTTTCAGCCCTTTGAGGAAGTTATCATTTTCATGCCATATTTGCGGATCATCTTTCAAAAAACATTGATCAATGCCAAACTTTTCAATTTTTTTTTGTACTTTTAGTAACCAAATCTTCTAGTGTTACGTAAGGTATTGAAGAAACAGGAATCTTAATTCTTTTCAAAGGTTTGTCCCTCCCTTGATTACAAAAGGAAGACTTGACCATTGCGCGCTTTGTTTCTAAGGAAACATTTGTATCAAAAAAAGCTAAGGCTACAAGCTGTTCTGATAAATACCAAAGATGAAGTCCAAGTTTAGTAGTTGTAGCTTCAGATACTTTTTTATTAATGCTTTAGTAGTGGTACAGCTCTTTTAACAAGCATAAATCATTCAATGGAGCAGAAGCTGCTATCGGAGCTAAAAAGCATGCTTTGAGGTACACGGTGACTGAAAATATACAAAACTCACCAAGATTTTTCTTTTCAAATTCAGTTAACTTTAACTGACTCCGAAACATCCAAATTTTTATTGCATAAATAACTTTCGCCATCCATCTAGCATGATGAATTGCACCTGGAGACATAAATCTAAATTTACGAGATGGAACACCGCCAAGAAAGATAACACTGGTCAACAATTTTTTACTTTCTGAATGTTGTCTAGATTTCTACAAGTGAATTAGGGTATTCTGGCACTGCTGAATCAGGAAATGGCATCCGTTTCTCTCCATCAGGTCAGGTTTTTGTGCTAAGTTGATTTGAAAAAATCAAATCTTGTGACAAAATCAATTAGATTTTTGTGGCATTATCAGCTGATTTTTGTCAACACATATCATCCTAAACATGTTTTTAAGAAAAAAAAATGTTTTGCCAACCACATTTATTGATTACATGATAGAAACATCGATTACTGTCATCTGAATGGTGGGCATTGATAAAGGTAAGTACAAGTAATTTGCATGTTTCGTTACCACTGTTCAAACTTCAGGGCTTGAACTTCCGTTTCTTCGAACTCCTGGAATGTTCAGCGGCAGGGACATCTCTCTTCAGAATAACAGTGGTCAGCCATCATGACTGCGTCCCAGCGACCCTGATACCTGGTCTCCATCTCCTTCATGTCTTGATGGAATCTCTCCCCCTGCTCGTCACTCATTGAACCCAGGTTCTCAGGAAACCGGTTCATATGTGAAAATAGGTAGTGCTTCTTGATGCTCATGTTGCAGCCCAGGTTTCTGGAAGCAGTCAGCATGTTGTTGACAAGTTCTGCGTAGTTTCTGGCCTTATTGTTGCCAAGAAAGTTCTTCACTACTAAAACAAATGTCTTCCACGCTTCCAGTTCCACTTCGTTCATTGAGTTTTTGAACTCTGGATCTCTGATGAGCTGACTGTTCTGAGGACCATCAAAGATGCCAGCTTTCAACTTCTCCAAGGTCAATCCTGGAAAAGCCTGGCACAAGTAAGTGAAGCAGTCACCATCTTTGTCCAGAGCCTTGGTGAACTGCTTGATTAAGCCGTTGCTTGATGTGCAGCGGTGGGAAGAGTATTCTGTCTCTGTCCACCAGAGGGTTGTTGATGACGTTCCTTTCTTTGCATGGCACCAATTCCTCCCGCACAGGCCAGTCCTTCTTCGTGTAATGCTGAGCACGGTCCCTACTATCCCACATGCACAGAAAAGATGGGTACTTGGTGAAGCCAGACTGTTGTCCCAACAAAAAGTTCATCATCTTCAGGTCAACACAAATAAACCATTTATGCTGATCATAACCAATTTTCTCCAGCACATACTTCACCGCTTCATACTTCTCCTTCAGTGTAGTCGAGTGAGCGATGGGTACAGAGGCAAACTGGTTGCCGTTGTGTAGCAGAACACATTTCAGTGATCGCTTGCTGCTGTCAATGAACAGTCTCCAATCTTTGGGTTCGTACTGTGGCACTCCAAGCTTGAGCAGAAGCTGCGCAATATCAGCACAGTACACCAAGTCCTTCTCTTCAGAGAAAAAACGGAGATACTCTTGATGCCTGTTGCGGAAGAAGCTGATGCGAGCACTGTCAGAGAGGAGGTTTTTTTCCTTCAATCTGGATACCAACTGTTCGGCAGAGTCCTTTGACAAGCTGAGGTCGCGAACTAGATCATTCAATTCCTTTTGGGAATATGGATGTGGAGCATCATCTTCAAGAACCACTTCTTCTTCATGTCCTTCAACACTGGAGGCATCTTCGTCACTAATGTCAGGAAGTTCGCCGAAGATTGGCACTGGAATTGCATTACAATGAGCTACAGGACGACGTGCTGATTGAAGATCAGGATACTTGAGGCTGCCCCGGTTCTTTCTGTTGATTCCAGACACATAAACAGCGCAGAAGTAGCAGTCAGTGACATGGTTTGTCGGCTCCCTCCAAACATGGGAATTCCAAACGCAGAGTCTCGGTGCATGCTTTGCACACCATGTGTGGCGCCCAAGCTTTATCCTGGTCACCAAGTTTAATACCAAAATAAGCATGGTAAGCACGCCTTATGTAACTTGTGACTGGCTTCCTATTAGGAACAATGGTGTATTCTCCACATATGTAGCAAAACACATCGGGCTTATTTCTGCACGATCTTCTGGTAGAAGCCATATCATTCACCTGCAAAACAAAAATAGGTACAAATTAGTCATAAATTGGCGCGTGTAGGTATTGTACATTCTTCAGAGTTCGTTATTTCAAGAAATACAACTTTTTACCTGAATACTTCTTGTCATTAAAATAATTATTTCCAATCAAAACAATTATTTGACATGACATTTTACCCCCACCAACTTCTTCTAAAATGCTCCACACATGCGTACATGTGAACAAAAATGTAAAAAACAACATGTGGCCATATCTCAAAAACTTGACCTGATTGAACAAAACTAATCTGAGTTTTGGATTCAGCGCATCAGATTCGTCCTAAATCAGCTTAAAAAATGCAGACAACAAATTTGTTGTTGACCAGTGTAATCGATAGCTCCAATAGTTCTTTGTAGTCATCCCTTCGTTGTTTATGTTTCAAATAATTTTTTGCAAAATGAATTATCTTATCTTTGTAAGTTTTAACTTTCGAAGCTATAAAACTTTCATCAAGCCCTGTTGAGTAGCTTCCGTGATTAATATTTTTCCATTCTTGCTTGAATCGTTTGAAGAGTAGTACTTCGGGAGCACTCGATTTACCAAAAAGTGCAGTGAATGTTGCTGTTGTAATTAGCTCTATAATATGGTATCTACATGCAAAATAGAGAAAGTCTTTGTTCAATTTTTGTTGAATGATATAACACATGCACCTGAATGCAAACCTGTGTTTGACGAAGTAGTGTCAAAAGAAAGACCAACTACTCTCTTGTAAAGTTTCAACTACAACGCGTGCTTGATCTTCTCCAGTGCCACTGGTTGTAGGCACTTTCAATAACAGAGATACTCCATCACCAGAAATTAGTATAGGTAAACGATCAACATGATTATTACCTGTCATGTCAGCCATAAGTTTACCATCCCAGTGAACAAGAGGTTGATTTGTCTCTAATTTTGCTCTTAGAACATTTGTTCTTTTTTTTCTATGCTGCTCTCTACGTCTTTTTATTGTGCTGCGATTAAGGGCAAGATAGTATGTCCTAGACTTTGAGCTGTAGTTGCAATAATGTGGATTGCTTCAGTAGTTTTTGTACGGTCCAGTGCTGCTGCAAGTGAAGGAGTAATAATGTTAATTTTCCCACGAGACTTTTTGGATGGAACAAAAGGTGTATCAGAAAGTTTTTCATTTTTTGTTGAATTTGATACTTTTTCTGCAGGTTGAAATAAAAAATTTTCATTGCTTTCGTCATCACTGCTAGATAAGAAAAAGCGGTACAACTCTGAAATCTTTTTTTTCAAATTCAGCTTTACGTTTTTTCTGTTCAGCAGCACTTTCTCGTTGAGCACAACGTTTTTCTAATTTAACTAAATTTTGGTCTACAGATCCAATGTAACCGTGTCGACCTGATGCCCTTTGAGCTAAAAGAAAATCTAGATCTTCTTTTATTTTGATTAATTTTAAGGCATCTGCGTGAGCAACGTCAAATAGATTCTTCATATCTTTGACAAATTCAATTTCTTTCTGTTGCTGTGTTTTAGTTTTTCGACTTTTGTTTTTTTTCAATCGTGCCCAATATGTATGTAATTTTTCTAACTTTTTAACGCATTTGTCTTTCCGACTCATGGGAATGCGAGCTTTATTTCAAATATCAATAACCTGAGAAATAACATTTGCAGCAGCTGATCGAACTTTTTGCCCTTCAATTAAGTTCAAGTGAAGAAACAGACATAACACCTCTTGTTTAGAAGACAAAAGTGCTTCATTCAACTTCAACACAGGCTGACCAAGTAGATACAATTCAGTTTGAGTTCTTGTAAAACGAGCCATTACTCCTGTCAAGGAAAATACAAAAATGTGGAAACAAACAGGTTTTTAATTTTTCTAAAAGTTATGTTTTTTATTTAAATCAAAGCAACAAAAACATGAAATAAAGTTGTGTAAATGTACTTCCGTTTTCATGTTTTAATTGTAGTGTACATTGCATACAAACATTATGATGTATATGACATTATTACCAATACTTAAACGTCTTGAGCTACCACTAAACATTCATCAACTAAAGAAACAACTTACTAAACACATTTTTATTCTATTTGTAACACTTTGAGATAATAGGAGCATGATATTTCAACAATTTTAAAATAAGAACCACCCTAATGTACAACTTGTGATAAGTGGATACACATAAGATATAGCGGTATTGCTAAAAATATAAAGTTGGAGCGGGCTTTTAAAAATGGATTCAAATGTCGCAAATGTAAAACAAAATCAGTTGAAATGGAAAGATATGAGAAACAAGGTGAGTATGAAGTTGTGAATTCTTTCCATTATTTAGGAGACACCTTAGAGGAGGATGGATCATGTGAGATTGCTGTAAACAGAAGAATCAAATGTGCATGGATGAAGTCCAGAGAATTAGAGGGAGTTCTGAAAGCAAAGCATATACCAGAGTATTGCAAAGGGAGGATTTATGAAATCTGTGTCAGGCATGTGATGTTGTATGGGAGCGAGACGTGGGTGTTAAGAAAGATTGATGAAAAAAGACTTGTGAGTGCAGAAAGAAAGATGCTTAGAATGATAGCGAAAAGGAGGGATTTTGAAGAGGCTAGGAAAAGGCTGAATGTTAGAAGGTGAATTAGCAAAGAACAGATTGAGATGGGCAGGACATGTAGAGAGATGGGATTATGAAGATTGGATAAAGAAGGTAATAAAGATGGAGATTGATGGAAGGAAGAAGCGCAGTAGACCTTGTCTGAAATGGAAGAATGCAATTGAAAAGGATATGAGTATGTACGAAATCGACATAAAGGATAGAGAAAGATGGAAGAAAGCGATGGAAAGTTTGAAGTTTGTATCCATAAGGAAGGTGCACCCTCCAAAGAGGACAACCCACCTTCTAAAACAAAATGAATGATGAATGATGATGATGATGATTTATATATTGGGGAATTCCTTTTCTTCTTGTGTCTATTGTACCGACTACAGTTAATCCTTTTTTATACAGCCAATAAACTAACTCTAAAGAGGTATACAAACGGTCAATAGCTAAATTTCGACGTCTCAAAGATAAATATGCAGTCAATCGTGAAACCATTGATTTTGCGATAGCCGATGACCCAGGAACATAGTATTCTCCTTCTACACTTTGTGGTTTGCCTGAATAGCAAACGATGAAAAAGTAATGGGGTATCTCACTGAATTTATAGATTTGAAAAGTAGACCGTATTTTCAAGGCTTTTTTGGGTTAAATACATTAAAATTAATACCAACACGACTAGCATACAAAGTTTCATCTAGACTAAGGGAATCATCGGGTATAAGCCAGCGACCGCAGTTATAATTAAAATCTTTGAAAACCTCTCTTAAAAGAAGCCCATCGATCATTAATCCATCTTAAACTTCAAGTTTCTACGTCATCAAAACAAAAATAATATGTGCCTGAAAAAATTGCATTACCCATGTTAGACCATAAAAAAACAAAATTTATAAGATTTTGTCCTAAAAAAGCTCTTAGATAGTTAATTCCAATAAATGCTATATAATTCTTCTAATGTTGTTAATTTGATCCAAGGACTTTTGTTTAATTTGATTTGTTTAGAAATAGCAAAGGTTTGCATATGTTTTTGTATTCTAATATTTGTGTAATGTACTATCTTATCTAACAAAGATATATCAAAGAAAAGCTTCCAACATTCTAAGATAGTTTTAGCATATTTAGCCTCTGTTTTTACACGTGGTCGATCAACGATTACATCTGCATGTCGCTGCTTTCAGCGTAAATTAGGTTGTTTAGAGGTCCATCCAATTAGTCCTTTTTCACCTGTTGATTCAGAAATATTTTCTTCAATCGGTGGTATTATCATTTTATAGTTATTTTCATCTAGTGAAGTATCTAAAGAACATACTTTGCGTGAACTAATATTTTGTCTAATTGTGGGCTCTTCTATACTTCCATATATATTTTCAATAGTCTCCATGTTCAGTGCGTCCCATCCGTCTTAAGAATAGCCTTCAAAAATAGAATCAGTATCTAACTCATTCCAATTTTCGTCGTCACACTCAACACATTCATCTCATCATATGATCGTTGACTAGCTTGCTCAAGTATACTAAAATTCAACATCTTTACGTGTATTTAGTTGGCTTTCGCTTTCAACTTCCGAAGCTCTACTTCGTGTTTATCATCCCTAAATCTCTTCTCATGTGTGTTCATTTGTTGTGCTATAAAACAAATTATATAAAAAAAAATATTATCTTACAAAGCCAAACCAGTCGATATTTCAATGACACTTTGATAATACACTTATGATGATAGTATTTATACTCTATAGTTTATAGTTGATGAGCTCGATGTCAATGTACAGGAAAAAAATTTTCTTTTATAAAGTAAAGCCTTCTATTGTGTCCATTCTTCTTACTTGAAGAACATGCATCTTTTAGCAAAAGACACATTACCCATTGAAAGTAGTATGTACAGTGTGGTATGACGGTTTGTCTTCGTGCGGGGATTAGTGATATAAGTGAAGTAAATCACAACACATAGAAAGCAATCATAGCTAAACTCAGCATTCACTTAGTGCAGGGGTCGGGAACTTATGGCTCGCGAGGCAGACATGGCTCTTTTGATGACTGCATCTGGCTCTCAGATAAATCAGATGGCCTTCAGGAAAAAGGGAGGTATCACGATAATGCATATCAACAGAAAGAAGGCTTGTCCAGAGTGCAAGCTAGTCAGCAGCAACTCCGTGTATGGACCCAACATAGTGACTTTAGTTCGGCTAGCTTTTTTAATTTGCTGGTTCGTTTAGAATTGTGAGGAACGGAAAGCCATTTACAGATGGCGAATATGTCAAAACATTCATGCTTGATGTGGCGAATGAACTTTTTAACAATCGGATAAAGACAATATAAAGAATATAAAAAATGCCTGTCAGCAAAAACTATCGTACCATTATGATAATCAAGTGGAGGAACAAGTGAAGGGCATAAATGCAGCGAAATATTTTCTCTTGCTTTGGATGAATCAATGATTTATCCCAGTTCAGTATTATTGCACGCTACGTTGCAGGTGACACACTGCGTGAGGAAAGTCTTGCTGTTTTGTCACAGAAAGGAACAACGAGCAGGGAGGATTTATTCAAGTCTTTCATGGAGTTTGCTAAAGAAAAAAATCTACCTTTGGATAAACTTATTATTGTGTGTACTGACGTGAATGGTGGGAAAAACAGAGGATTTGTAGCGCTTCCGAGAGCAGACCCATCCTAAGTTTTCATTGCATTCTACATCAGGAGGCACTTTGTGCGCAAATGTGTAAAAAGCAACTTGGTAAGGGGTCGTTCACAATTGACGTCAACCTTTTTTTGATAAATTTCAACCCCTTCATGTCAACTTTTAGATATATCACTTAACAAAATCGACTTATGTCAACTTTGGATACCCCCCGTTTTAGTTGACGTCAATTGTGAACGACCTCTAAGGTGATGTTGCTGATCATTAATTGAAAAACACTCTTTTGCTAAGAAGTTTTTAAAAAAGTACTTGACATTGATACGTTTGATTGTATTTTTTAATGTATGGTATATTGAGAAAAAATTATAATAATAACGATGAGAAAATATAATTAATGATTACAGATTTAATTGATTTTTGACAGGTTTGATTGATTTTATAAAAAAAATAAATGCCACCATCATATTCGCAATCAATCATTTAGTAGGTTTACAAGAAAGTTTTCTAAAAAATTTTAATAATTCGAGAAAAACCAAAGGGGGCCTATGGTTGGAATTTAAAACTCAAAAAAGTTTAAAAAAATTGACTTTATATTGAAAAAAAATCTAGGAGAGATAATAATTTTCGTTTTTAATCTTTTACTTAGAGCCTATTTATTTTTTATCCAGAAACAATTTTTGAAAAGAGTTTGGGTAAAAAGTCACGCCGCTTTTTCACTCTTATTCTTTTCTTTAATATAATTAACTTGACGATTCATTGTAGCTAAATTAGAACCTTTATCATCATCTGATTTCACATAAAGTATATACTTTTTAGATTTAACAGCATCAGTATACAATTTTGTGGGAATATTTAAATTTTGTTATATAATAGACAAATCAGATTGAAATCTTTTAAAGATGAAAAATCTTCAGCGTTATTAGAATAAGAAGTTGATTTAAGCTTATCAAATTCTATAATAAGATATATGAGAGCCAGACTAATATTTTCCTATCTTTTACAAAATCGGGTCAGGCTAAAGTAAGCCATAGAGTAAGACGCGGACAAAAAGCAACATAAAATGAAAACTACTTGAAATAGCAATACAAAAATTTGAATATATACTAAACTCGAGTTTTTACATCCAAAAAAACAAATTATAGTAAAAAATTATTTAAAACTTTCACTCCATACACCATATATCATTAAATTCAATTAAAAAAAATTTGGCAGTCATTTTAGAGAGTGCAATAAATAAATCAAATGTCTGTTTACCAAATAAAAATTAAAATTTCAAAATTTTTTAAGATTTTTAAAAATAAAAAAAAATTGTTTTTCGTATTCTTTGCCTTCCAATGCTTCAAATATTCAGATTTTTTATTTTTTTTTAAATAAAACTTAATTTTAAGTTTTACTGTAGTTTATTTATCAAATGAATCATTTATACTTCATAAAAAACTTAATCCTAAATGGGATAAGCATGGTTAAGTAAGTTAGAGTGTAAGTTAAGGTTCCAGATGATATGGGGTTTTAACTTAATCTCTGTTAACTATTTTATAGTTTGGCATCAATGGTACATTATCGCCTTGTTAATAAAAATACATTTAACTTAATCTTTTTTTCTAAATGAATTCAAAATGATTCATTATTAACTGATGTACATTATAAACACATAGAAAAAGAATGCATAAGTGTAAATTTTGAGCTATATTTTAAATCAAAATACGAATGTTGAGTTAGAAATTATACTTGGAGGAATTTTACGTTGATTTGAAAATTTTGTTATTGCCTTCCTTGTTAAAGAAACTTTTGAATGTTTCATGCATGCAAATACACTTTTTCAGGTACAATTAATAAAAAATTATCTAGAGTGATTTGGCTCAAGCTTGTGCTCTTATTCATTCTAAGATTGACGTTTAGGTAGGTAGGTAGGTAGGTAGGTAGGAGATATCTAAGCACTTTCCAATGTTGGTTGATATGCTTGCATTAATTGCTAACTTGGGGATTTATAAGGATGGGTATTGGGTTTAGGATCTAAAGTAGAAATGAGAAAGCTTGGTGAGGTGAAAAGAGTATAAATTAGGTTGCCTGTGTGTGATTATGCAAGGTGTTTAATAAGGGTGGGGTTAAGTGTTGGTGAGTAGAGAGTAATGGTTCTATTATATTGAGGAAAAGAGAGATGTGGTGAATGATTTTGGGGTATGATAAGAATTTTAGTAGAGAGGAGGGAAGATCTTTTATATATAAATAAGTTTTTTCAATGAGTTTGGTTCGTTCTGATGAGAATATTGGGCAATAGAGGATAATGTGAATTGGAGTTTCGATATGAGGGCAGCCGAATCTGCAAAAAGGGTTAGAGTGCAAATTAAAATTGTAGAAATAAGCGTAACAAGGGCAATGTGAGGTGAACCATCTTATAATGTTGCGAGGAAGAGTAATGTTTTTATTTAGTGCAAATTGGGATAAGGGAGTAGGTATGTTATTTGAGTGAAGCCATTCGTTTGTAGTTGAGGTATTTATGGATGTTTCAAAGGTGCATAGAGGGAGGGCGTGGGTTAAGACATGTTGTGGTGTTATGGATGTGGATTTACATAGGAGATATACTAAAAAATTTTCAAAGGAGGAGGAATGGGCAGGACACCAGGAAAGTTTAATTGAGAAATGGTTGCTTAGGTTGATTAATTTCTTTGCTAGGTTTAGTGTTGAAAGGGGAATTTTTCTGTTAAGTTGTAGGTCTTTAATTATGTTTTGAGAGTCTGTGAAAAAGATTATGTGCTTGAATTTGGATGTAAAGAAGGTTAGGTTATCAAAGATGTGATTGCATGATGTTAGAAGTGCTAGGGTTTCAGTTTCGTATACGGAGGTGTTATTGTCTGTCTGCATTTGTTGTGTGAAGAAAGGAGTGCTTGTGTTATGATTGAAGAAGGCGCATGCAGCGGTTGCTTTGTTGCGTGATTTTGAACCGTCGGTAAAAATTGAGAGTTGGTAGTGCGCATTTGAGTCGCGTTGATGTTTTATGGAGTTGAGTGCTAAGAATTTGTGGTGGCATATATGAGTTGAGTATGGGGTCGATTTCGATGGGTGAACTAGGGAGTATGGATGTAAGTGTGGTAAAACCTGGTAGTGAGTAAGTTGTGGCATATATTGTTCAAGAAGGGAATTGAAAAAGTTGAGTGAGGGCGAGGTGTTAGTTGAGTAAAGGTTCGTGAAGTTATGTTGAGCTGGTGTAGAGTGGAAGGTAGTAAGATATTTTTTAATTATGTTTTTCTTAAGGTTTAGATGTAAGGGTAGAGTATGTGTAAGAAGTTCAAGTTTTGCTGTAGAAGTAGTGTGAAATGCGTTTGTTATTGTGAGTAAGCAAAGGCGGTGTATTTTGTTAAGGTGGGTCAGTGAATTTTGGAATTTGAGTGAGCTACCCCAGGCAAGTGAGCCATATTGTATGACTGGAAGTATGATAGATTTGTAGATGTACTTAGAGATTTTTGGATGAAGACCCCATTTGTATGAGATAGCTTTTCTTAGAGAGAATAATGTTGGTGAGAGTTTTGTGTATAAGTTATTGAGGTGGAGTGTAAATTTTAGATTAGATTGAAATGTGACGCCTAGATATTTTATGTGTGATTCAGGAGTGAGTGCTGTTGATGTGTTTAGTTTCAATGGTAGTGGAGTTATTCTTTTTCGTGTGAAGTGTAAAAGTTTTAGTTTGTATGAGTTGAAGGAGACTTTGTAGTTGGTGGCCATTGTTTGTATTTGTGTGATTAGATCAGCAGTGCGATTGATGTTGTTTAGTTGTAGTGTATTTGAGAAGGTGAATAAGATGTCATCAGAGTAGCATTGGGCAAAGTCGGATTTTGAATTGATAAAATTAAGAATGGGGTTGATGAGGATTAGCCATAGGATATCTGATAGGCTACCCCCTTGCGGAGTGGATAGAGTTAGTTTCTGAATGTATGTATTGTTGTTATGTAATAGGATGAGAATGCGCTTTTGAAGGTAGTTGTTTATGAATTTGATTATGTATGTGGGGTATTTTTTGTCGATGAGATTTTTGATGATTGCAGGGTGCCATGCAGCGTTGAAAGCATTTTCGATATCAAGAAATGTGGTTTTTGCGATATTCTGGTTATTTAGTGTTTTTTCTAGGTAAAGGGTTAGGCGAGATAGGGCTAATTCGGTGCTTTTATTTGGTAAATATGCCAATTGATTCGGGTGTATTAGGTTATTTTTGAGGATGTAGTGGATCATGCGTTTTCGTAGAGTTTTTTCAAGGATTTTGCCTAAGGTTGGTAATAGAGAAATTGGTCTCCAGTTTTTAATTGAATTTTGGTTTCGATTTGGTTTGGGGATTAGCACTAGTTTATATATTTTCCAAATATTTGGGAAATAGCTTAGTCTGAGGCAGGCGTTAAATATGTTGAGGAGTTTAAAAAAAATAAAAATTTGGATTCAACTTTTCAAGAAATATATAAATATTCTCAAGTATTATTTAACGGAAAATATAAAGAGTCGAGGAAACAATTCTTACCAAAAAAATTGGTAGATTACTCATTAAATTTACATTTTTCAAATGTTGAACAAAACGGTTTTGACAATAAGCTTCGTTTGAAAAGAATTTTGTATAACTCTCTCAATACTGTTATCAATGAAACAACAAATAGGTTTCAAACTATATAATATAAATTTGTTTCAATCAGTTAACTTTTAGTTAATTAAGATTTAGTTTGTTACCTAAATCTCCTAATTTTTTGGATCTATTTGAGCTAAAGCCAATTTCTGATTTGATTGATTTGAAAACAGACTTTAAACTTTTCTAATCTCAATTGCAAGTAGTTTTAACATAGTATATACATTTATACTCAGCTTATAAAAACATTTTTTTAGGTAACTAAAAATTTTTATAAAAAGCAAACCTAATGAAGAAGAAGAAAAAATTTATTAAGCATCAAACTCTTAAACAAATCACATTAAAATATTTTAAATATGAACAAGATAGAATTATCAACACAAATATTATAAAACAATATTATAAAGCATGCAGGGAAGTTCACAAGATCTATACAGACCGCTTAACATGATTCTCCCCGGAAAACAATATTTCTAAAATTACAAAATAGATATGATCATGAAATAATTATTTTAGCATTTAAAACTAAATATAATATTTTAGGTATCAAATCAGTAATAATCTAAAGATATTAAGATATAAAGATATAAGATATTAAGGTATAAGATATATATATATAATATATATATATTTAATCGTGCAAATATTAAATATGAGAAATACGTTTACAAATATAACAATTATTAGAATTACATGACGAAGCATAATTGGAGTAGAAATGCTTTTTGACTGTAGATATAAAACTTTTAAAATTTAAAGTATTTTGCAGATGTAAAAAATGAGTATTCCAAACACCGACACTTCTAAACTTCAGAGAACTTTTTGACTTTGATTTTTTGTATGAAGGAATAACTAAGTTATTTGAATTTCGAAGATTATAGGATGTTGTTTCTTTAACTATAAGGAACCAATTGTCAAACACTTTTGGTAGGGAACAGGTGAAGTAGCTGACCAGAAATTTTAAAACTTGAAGCTTGTAAATGTCAGGGAACATAAGGAGATTGTTTTCTTTGAAAAAAGTTGAGGTATGGGACAGATACGGTAGATTAAATACTATCCTTATTGCCTTCTTTTGAAGTTTGACCAACACATCAAAATCCTTATATCCCCAATTCTGAACACTATAATACAAATGTGGAAGCAGTAAAGATTTATATATTTTTAGCTTTATATTGACAGGAAATAAATGCTGAGTATGTTTCATTAACCCAATAATTGAGTTAAGTTTACTATTTGTGTGTAAAATATGTTGATGCCACTTCAAATCATCTTTCAGTATTAATCCAAGGTAGTTAAAATAAGACACGACTTCAATTCCATGATTTTCAATATCAACTTTATCTTTATTTGAATTTGAAAAAAGCATTGCTTTTGATTTCGTTCTGTTTATTAATAATCCATTGTTTCTACACCAGAATAATATTTCACTGATATTTCTAATGATATTTGATAGTTCAAAAATTAGCGCACCAATGAAGCACCCTTAAAATTTTTGCCTAACAAGCCCATTGGCCAGAGGTATTGGCACTCTCTGTAACGAAATTTTTCGTTCTTCAAAAACTTAAATAGGGAATTCATAAAAACAATTTATTCTTCATTAATAACAAAATAATAATTTTATATTGAACTTATCAATAAAGTAATAAATAAGTAGTGGTGTCGGCTCTAAGAAGAGCCTTAGTGTTATATACACAAGGTTTAATATACACACGAGAAAAAATCAGAGAAATATCAATATTGTGGAAGTGTCATGACCATTTGAGTGCTGACACCTTTGGTCTATCCCTTTCTAGGGAACTTTCTGCGTTTTTATTAGCATTTAACGGTATTGCGAAGCTGCAATTTGAGCCGGATCCCAAAAAATAATAACTGTTTGCTCTTAGAGCTTGCATCGGGTCCCATTGTACGCACATCCCGGCTTAGGAAACTTGTTCTGTGCGAGGAGAGAATCTGAATATTTGAAGCATTGGAGGGCAAAGAATACGAAAAACGATTTATCAACATTTTACAAGAATTTTACTTTGGAGATGACGAATCAGAAGTGCTACCAGCCTTTCTAGAGTTTTCCATCCAGAAGTTTGGGGGAGTAGTGGATAACAGCGTTTGATCCTACCTTCTACTGAGTAGCGACGACGCTTTTGTTAGTGGGTACTTTTCTTTGTCTTCTTCTCACTGGCATGGAAGATTTTCTAAATAAATAATGAAAAAATCATCATTCTTTAATTAACCATTAAAAGAAACAATTTAAAAAACTAAAAAAAGAGCATTAATTTCATTTATTAGAAATTTCAAAACTTGTAAAATGTTAACCAAAATAATTTCAATTTCTTAATTAAAAGTTACTTTTGCAATATTTTCATATCAGGAGTATTCTTTTAATAAAAAAAGATTTAATAACTGATTTTCAATAAAGCGCTTTATTTTGGGATTAGTTTTTACAAAAAGAATAGTTTTTCTAATTATTATGCTAAATGTTATAAGGAAATGAACCCAAATATTCATATGTAATTACACTATACAAATCTTTATCGAAAAATGGAGGATTTGGGCATATTAAGGTTTTTCTCCCTATAGCAAGAAAGGCTATTATCATTTACTTTAAATATAGAACTTTTTGTGCCAAGAACACTTCTCGTGAAATTTATTCTTGAAAAAAACTTTCCTTTTTAAAATGAAGCATACATTTTCTTTACATCCTAAAGCAGGGGCGGGCAACCTCCGGCCCCCAAAGGCCTATCGTCCGGCCCGCCACATTGCTAAGCTTTATTATTGCAATCCGGCCCGCTGACCTCCCAGTAAAAGTAGAGAAGAAATTCCAATAAATTTTAAGTTTTCAAATAAATAAATTTCTTCAACCATCGAGCCAGACATGGAAATACTTCTTCATGGCAAAACAGCACCAGCAGTCTCATTGATTTGTAGAGTGTTCAATTCAATTTTTGTACAATTTATTCATGTATTATACTTTTTTTTCAATGTATTATACAATATGAATGATTAATTGATAAAATTGATATAATTTTACATGTAATCAATGTATTATACAAAATATAGTAATTCTGAGATTTCGTTTTTCACTCCGGCCCGCGTTCTTCTTCTAAAAGTTTCATCTGGCCCTCACTCTGAAAAAGTTGCCCATCCCTGTTCTAAAGGAACTTGGTGCAAAAAATTTACAGAAATAATTACAAAATCAAGCTAAGTTTTCATTTTTAAAAAATTAGAAATTTTTATGAAAGGAGAGTCTTTTTTAACAGTAGAAAATTTTGAAGTATAAGCATGAAAAAATATTGTTATCATTTATAAATAATACATTACATTTTGGAGAAGGTGTTGAAGGAAGTAAAATCTTTGACGATTGATCATATGAGCAATCACTCATAAATTTATCCGTTGCACTCACTACGTTAAAATAATTCACTATATTACTCGCATAGTTTTCATTATGCATAGAAATTCTTTTTTGTACCAAAGAGTCAAAGTGGTCAGGTAACTTTACATGACTGGATTGGTAATTGGTACATGTAAATAAAATTTTGATATTATTTGAAACAAACAATTTTTTTTTAATTTAAAATTAATTGGAAACAATATCTTAGGTAAATGTGCTATATCATCAGGAGAGTTATACGGCAGAACAATAAGCCTAAAGGATACATAGAACGGAAGAAAGGGCAGGCATAGTAAAAACATTTAACCAAAAAAATGTACAAAAATGTTAATAAAATCATCGAAACAATATACACTCTCATAATCAATATTACAATAAAAACTGAAATTATAATTCAATAGAAGTTAGTACACGAAGCATAATGGCAAAATTTTCACTGGCACTAATGATTCATCTATATTATAGTCTTTCAAAATAAATAAAGAGTTATAATCAATTCAATTATTATAAAAGGAAGATAACTCAAACGCAAAAACCTCTTTTCTTAATAATACCTTTTCACATAAAAGAAAATTTTTAAGTTTAATAAAATAGTGGAAAAAGAATTATTTTTAATTAAAAGAAAATACTTTTGAAACCCTAAATATAAAGAGAAATCATAACTGAAACCCTAAATATTCATACAGCATGCAGTACAATGGAAAGATATATTATTAGAGATAAAATAATGGGCCTGTTGCATTGACAAATTTTCAGTCTAGATCAGCGTTTCTCAAACTTTTTACCTTCGCGGAACCCCTAGAATATGATAAATCTTTCAAGGAACCCTACACAAAAATATTTTCGTAAATTTTTAACACAGTAAAAGAAATGTAATTAGATTAAAGACAAAAAAAGGATTCTCAATTAATCTAATGAAAAAAGGCCTTAAAAGTTTGCTTAAATTTTGTCATTCTTAATATAAAATAATTAAAACGTAAACTTCGGTGAAAAAAAATATAATTAATACTCTTACTACTTTAAAGTTTTCAGTAAAAGCATTTAAACTTAGACGTAAAAAATACCTTACAGACTCTAGGTGATGAAACTTTTGATAAGTAGTGCAAAAATCATATTTCTCCCATTCGGTTTATAATTCAAAGTGTGATATTTTGGATAGTTTTAGGATAGAAAAAGTAATAAAACTTGAAAATTACAATAATTTGAAAAAAGAAAATTCTAGAAAAAATGGAAAATATTCTCCCATTTTATGATATAAAAATGGCACTCTTTTTTTAACAAAAATCCGCGCCTTACTCTGCGGCTTATTTTAACCTCACTGTACAAAATCAGTGTAAGGCAAGATTTATGACAAAGAAACCGCCAAATAATATAATTAATAAATATGCTAAATAATATAAAAATTGAATAAGCCAGAAAGAAAAAGTTGGAGCAAATCAGAACTAAAATTTTACAGTTTTATGATTTAGGTTCAATTTTTTTGTATTTTAGAATGAGATCTCCACTTACCAGAATGGATTATAGTTTACGGTCTTACGACTTTTTGAATAATTGGCAAAAGTGTGTTGGCTATTCTGTCTTTTACTATCTCCATATATCCAACAGAAGAATGAAAAAACGTATCAACCAGACCAAAAATCCATATAGCTTTTTTTGGAGCTCTCTTTATGAAATTTAACCTTATGTGAAAAGCATGACTCTTCAATTTCAACAATTCTACTTGACCCTCCCAGTTTAATGGGATTTTTAATCATATGATTTTTTAAAAATTTCTCTTAAAAAATTAAACAAATCTATCATAGTTTTCCGAGAAACTGAAGCAATTAAAGTTGTATTTTTAATAGAAATTTCCAAGCTCCATAAATACATGACATGTAGCTACCCACTTAATTTTAAATTTGATTTGGCAAAATTTAAGCTTTGATGTTTTATATTTTTCACAATTTTTATTATTACATTTCCATTGATATGTATCTTTTGTTGATGTTCTTTTATTCTAATTCATTGGCAAAGTACAATAATCACAATTCATTTCGTTGAACAAAAGATTTTTTGCTTCAAAAAGTTTATAATTTGTATATTATCACTTTCATTTTATTTTCAACAGAAAGTTTGTGTAAAAATTATTATTGATATCAATTTGATGTTTCATTTTAAAGTACTTGTGTATATGAAAAGGGCAGAAGAAAACTTTGTTCGAATTTAAAAATCAAAATCTATCAGGATCAAAAAAATGCCTTGAAATCGTTTGCTTAATTTTCATTAGATAAGTTCGGAAAAAGCCATGTTCAACAAAAAATAAAAAACTAGAAATTTTTTTTTTACTTTTCTAGGGAAATTTCGGAAATTACGATCAAGTGTAGAATCTGTCTCTCAAAACGTTCAAGAGTCAGATTCTACACTTGATCCCAATTTTTTTTATCATTATGTGTTTCTTTTGTAAAAAAAGATCCAAATTTTTCCCATTGTCTATAATCCTCTTTATCTAGTATTAGTTTAATTACAGAAGCGTTAGGTGTGTTCTTTGGTATAACTAATGATATTTTGATAGTAAAACCTTGATTATTTTAAGCTCAATATCATCATTATTAGAGAGTAAATTTTCAGCTTTTAAAGCTGTCTGTATCAGGAAAACGTTTTCTCAGTTTGTTTTGTAGGTTTGCTAGAAAAGATTTTTTACATTGTTCAAGATGGTGCCGGGTCAAAACGCCCAATACCAAAACGCTTAAAATTTACAATATAATGAAAAATACAATATATTAAGCCAAAGGTCATGGCCGCAGATATACAATAAGAATATCATTAAATAAATTATAAAAATAAAAATATCCGTAAAAGAAATAGAATTTTTCATAAGATAGTAAGAAAGATTGAGAGCCTCATGGTTGTTAGGGTGTACCTCTCAGCTTAACAGTTGAAGGTCAGGGGTTCGATCCCCAAGGCTCCCAATGCTAAAAAAACAAATTCACAAAAACTGTGATTAATCATCTTAAATTTGTAAAAGCCTCATGCCAGCTTTCGAAATCCTTGCATTTTACAAGCTGTGTCAAATAAAACAACAACATAAAACAACAACAAGAAAGATTGAAAATATATTAACCCTATTTATGTTCTTTTTCTCCTGTAGTAAAAATGGTGTTTTTGAAATATAAGTAAAAAAAAATTTAAAAATTAAATTTCCTTAGACCCTTCAGGACTTGGTTTTAAAAAAATAATTTCTTTTATAATTGAATATATTTAAATCAGCCGTTTTCATTTCTTTCGTCACTCACACTGGTCTTATTAACATGTTTATGTTTAATATATGCTTCTCAGATGAAAAGATATAAACAATTATGTTAATTTTTATAGTACAGTAGTTTATATGTTGATTTATTTTTTTAAATGAGACCTCGGGCTAT
This sequence comes from Nectonema munidae, assembly GCA_030549495.1. Lineage (NCBI taxonomy): Eukaryota > Metazoa > Nematomorpha > Nectonematoida > Nectonematidae > Nectonema > Nectonema munidae. The sequence continues at coordinate 58,252 of JAUIRK010000875.1, read as the reverse complement.
TAAAAGATTATAGCCAGACGAAAATTTTTAGAAAGTTTGGACAACTCTTAAAGCTCAACAAGTTAACAAAATCATTCATATATGATAGATCACTACTTATTGGATGCAATCAAGTCTTTATCCATCCTTATTTCTATTTATTAATCAGTTTTACTGGTGGTCATCGTCTATCTATAGCATCGCTGGATATGCTATACTCTAACTAAGTAAAGGTTTATTTGTCTTCTAAAGGCATGGAAAGGGTTGTATTAGAAGACACATTGGTAATGCAGTCAGACCTCATTTTTCCGACAGTAGATTATTCGATAAACCCACTAGCCCTATGATTCCCAAACTGGGGGGGGGGGGGCGTGAGATGGATATAAGGGGGCGTAAGTAGGGGTGCACATCCGAGGGGGGGGGGGGGGTTAGGGTTTCTCTATGAATCAAATATCCTTTCATCAATTCCTGTAGTGTGCCTGGTAGACTACTTCATTTTTCAAATGAAAAGCCTATTCCACCCCCTAACAATTTTGGATTTTTTTAAACTAGTGTATATTCGATGGTTGTAGGTAAAAATCCCCCGAGAAAAATACCCCTAATTAAAAAGTAGGAAAAAATTTTTGATTTTCAGGATTTTTTTAAATTATATAAATATTTTTATTTCGTACCGTTTTGAAAGGCTAAATTTCTTAATCTATAGGGTTTTTTTTCTTTATAAAGTTCTTGAAAACAATAGCAATGGTGCAGATTTGTAGGAATGTGTTCTTAAATTAGTTAAAACACAAATTATATTTAGAAAGTGTTCTGATACACCCAAAGTCCAAAAATATTTGCTGTTTTATAAAAAAAAAATTTGTATTTAAAAAATTGTCGTATGCTAAGTTTTTTAGTTTACTTTAATTAAATTTTAAATGTTTTAGATGAAAAGTTAACTTTTTTTTTTACAAAACATCTTTATTTGACATATCTTTTTTTTGAAATTTTTTGTGTTGGGGCATTTTTTCCTAATTTTAAATTGGGGCATTTTTTCGGGGGCATTTTTTCCTACTTTTTAATTGGGTCATTTTTTCCGGAGGGCTTTTTTTCTGCGCACCATATTCGATATGCAAATTTAATTAAAATATTTTCACATGAAGTATAGTATTTAAATTCACCAATTTTGTAAAAAAAAATATAAAGTAGTCTTATAAATTTAGGACTTTAGGTATGCGCTGAATGCACTCTATTTTAAAGGATTGCTTGAATATTTGGTCTCCCCGGGGTATTTCCAGACCACCAATTTTGAAAATTGCAACAAAAAAAATTTCGCCCCCAATAATTTTGAGGATGTGGGCCCCAGGGCGTAAGGCCATCTGGAAAATATGACTATTTGGCAAGAAAACCAGAATATACCAGTCACGTGAGTGTTGCAGTGTATGTCTGTGATTGTGTGTGGTGTATAAAACTATGATTTATGACGTGATTATCGGTAGCAAAGAAAAGAAAGTTTGTCGATGAGTACATAAAGTTTGGCTTCACCTTTACCGAGAAAAATTGAATTCACATTCCTCAATGTGTAATTTGCCATGCAGTTCTCAGCAATGACGCCTTAAGGCCTGGTCGCCTGGAACGTCATTTGAAGACAAACCATTCTGCACTGAAAAACAAGCCAAATGAGTTTTTCACAGCCAAACTTCACCAGTTAAAACGAATGAAGCTGGACACCACTGGAGCTTTTCATCAGGAGGCATTCAAAGTGGTTGAAGCATCTTACGAACCCTCATTGCTTATTTCAAAAGCTCATTCTGTTGGATAGACTCTTGTAAAACCATGCTTACTGAGTGCTGCAGGTATTGTGCTTGGAGATGAAAGTCAGAAGAAGTTATCAAAAATATCTCTTTCCGACAACACTATGAAGCGTCGGATTGATGAGATCTCAGAGGCCAAAATAACATCTCGTTTTTTTGCAATACAGAGTGATGAAACAACTGATGTTGCCCATTGTTGTCAGTTACTTGTTTACTCACGATTTAAGGATGAAGGAACTTTGAAAGAAGAAATACTTTTCTCAGCAGAACTAGACACAACATCAAAGGCTTCAGATGTGTTTGCAAAAGTTTCAAATTTTTTTTAAGAACATAATCTCTCATGGGAAAAGTTAGTCGGTGTCTGACCTGCCGGTGCCCCAGCAATGCTTGGATCACGTTCTGGATTCGTGAAGTTAGTCAAAGAAAAGAATCAAGCAATAACTGCTACTCACTGTGTTATTCACAGACAAGCTTAACTGCCAAGACTCTACCAGACGAACTACGCTTGTCACTAAACTTGGCCATTAAAGTAGTAAATTTTGTGAAAAAGAGCTCTTTAAATTCTACGCTTTTTACACCTTTGTACAGATTTAGGAACTGATCACAAATCTCTTCTTTTCCACAAAGAGGTCCGTTGGTTGTCCAAGGAAATATGCTGAGTCGCCTATATGAGCTGAAGGATGAAGTGAAAGTTTTTCTACAAAGCCAGAAGAAAGAAAATTTACATGATGCATTCTCAGATGAAAAGTTCCAGCATAAACTAACATATCTTGTTGATTTTTTTGAGGCAATCAACAACCTAAATTTGAAGCTTCAAGGGAGGAATGCAACCATTATTGCACATTATGAAGCAATCAATGCTTTCACGGAGAAAATCCAACTTTGGAAACGTAAAGTACAAGCAGGGAATTTCTCTTCATTTTCTCATCTCAATGAACATGTGTGTGAAAAGAATGACCTTGAACAGTATGGTGCAGACATGAAGAAAGAAATTTAATCTCATTTAGACTCCCTTGCTGAAGGATTTGTGCACTATTTTCCAGATATTTCCATTGACAAAATTATTTGGAAGCTGATACGAAACCCATTCAATATTAATATAGACTTGCTGGGCGATCATTTGCAAGAGGAAGCCATAGATTTGAAGTGTGACTCAACTGCGGCAGATAATTTCCAGACGATCATGAAGCTGGAAGAATTTTGGGTGAAATATCTCCCTATTTACCCTAAACTTGGAGAAGAAGCACTTCGTTTATTGATTCCCTTTTCATCAACTTATCTCTGTGAAGTGGGTTTTTCGACTCTTGTTGTACTGAAAACAAAACAGCGAAATCGACTGCTCGTAGGAAGTGAATTGCGTTGTGCGTTGTCCTCTTTGAGGGTCTAGAATTTCTGATCTAGTGAAAAAGAAACAACATCACCCATCCCACTCATAATTTAGTTTAGCTAAAAGAAACTTTCAATTTTTTTTTCAGTGATAGTGTTGCAAGTTTCCTTTAATATATTTTATTTATATAAGTATATATATGGCAATTTGGCCATGTATGTGCATGAACACACTAATTATAAGTGAAGTACTAATTATTCCTGCATAATAAATGTCTTATGTTTGTATTACAAATCAATTTATTTGTTTTCATCCATGTGCACCAGGCAGGGATATATCTCCCTTTCCAAAACTTCCTAAAGATATAATTTATTATTATGAATATATAAAGTTTATTATATTATGCATATCTTTTATATATGCTCGTTGGATATGAGGGGGGGGCGTGAGGATTTTATGGAAGTCAAAAGAGGCGTCAAGCAGAAAAGTTTGGGAACCACTGCACTAGCCGATCCAATATTGATTAGGAGCTAAATAATTTTTCTCCGCCTCTCATTTCACTAATTGTCAACAAGCATGGTTCATATCAAATGAATTGGTTAGGTGGATTCATTACTCTGCACTGAAATGCATTGTTGCTTAAAATGATATTTTTAAATTTTTAACAACGAAAATTTAAATAGAAATTGACGGTTTAAAATTTTTAAAAGAAATATTCTACAAACCTTAAACTTATATAAATTAGTTATTCCATTCCCTAAGTTATAATCTAAGAATTTCATGAAAATGATATTATTTGTACTAAATTTTATTTATAAAAATTTTAAGCAAAGTGTAAAAACATTGCCAACTATTGTAAGCAATCTTGTAACTAAAAAGAAAACATTAAATAAAACACTTATCTAAGAATTAAGATGCTATATATTTCATTTGTGGATTTAAGACTTGATTGTTTAAATTTGCCTCTTTGCCGACTTCAAGTACAGAGGGAGGGGATTGATCAAGCGGAGCGTTAGGAGGGGGGAGGTAAACTGATCAAGGGAAGTGGGCAAAACTGATTTTAATGGGGCCGGGACTATAAGAATGTGTATAGGAGTTTCAGAGGGGTAAATAAATCCCAGGGGCAAACCCACCCCCTCTCTATAGACGGGGCTGGTTACAGTAATTAGTAGGGATAAACATTTTAAGCTTTAAATTATAGAGTTCTTATAAAAAAGGCTTTATTGTCTTTTAGGTATTCAAGTTCTCATTCTCTTCATGCACCGTGCTAATAAGACTTAATTTTGTTTGCAGTGTTTATCTAGGTTGAAGAAGTGTTGGGGGTAAACTAAACTCCCGAGTTATCATGCTTTCTGTTCCACAGCGAGTACAGCTACTATTTTGTATCAATGTCAAACGTTTTTGTTAAATAGACGTTAGTAACTCGATGTTGATGGTAAATTTTTGTTTCTGTAATTCTATACTTCTTATCCTGGAGCCAATAATAATATATACTTATACAGAGTACCATGTTTTAATAAATTTTATGGTCGTTTCTCCAAATGTTATCATATGAGCTAAAATAAAAAATATCTCACTTGCGTAGCTGGACTGGAAATTTACAGTTCGTTGTAAATAAGTGTTTTCAGACCTTTTCTTTGTGTAATGCAACACGTAGAGGTGTTTATAGCCAATTCTGAAAGAATGTTCTTTGTGAATGAGTACACCCTGCTTAGCTTTTAAAGCAGTATCCGTATGTTCACTTTAAGCGATTCCACTCTAATAAATAACTTATTCCATTTTGCCCCTCCTCTTTTATAGTTTTAGCATGGCGAATTTAGTCTAAATTATTTTTGTTGTTTTTTTCGCACCCTTAACGCCTTTATCATGACAATAATTTCGTCTTTGAAGATATTTTAGGAATGGCTTTTTATATATCTTTTATCAAAAGGTTGTCCATTAACCTGAAATTTTGAGATTTAAAATCATTTAAAAATATCCCATCCCCTTCGATTTCCAACTTGTGCCCACCTGGAATAATTTATCAGACTTTTTTTAAATCTAGGTTTCTTCGTATCAGCATGATATAAATATAATTTTACACGTTTGCTTTTTAGACAAAAAATAGAAATTAAATGATTTAAAATGAATGAGTTTGAAGCTGACTTCCTTAATGGAGGAAAATAAGAGCAGGTTAACAGAAGTACAACTGAAAAAGATTGAAAAAAATAGACAAAAAGCTCTCCAACTCAAAAAGTCAAAATTAACTAAAGTTGTTAGAAGACCAGATTCTATTTTTGACAAAGCTTCAAGATTTAATAAAACTGTCCTTACTGGATCATCTGATGTTAAGAGAATTATAGATACAGGAGCAGGATTTTTCATCGAAGAAGATGAAGTCGTTAATTATGAAACAAGTTTGGAACCTTCTTCACAATCAAGATCACTGCCCTTAAAAAGAATACCTGCTCCTTTACTCAGTGATCAAAGCATCGCGTGCATTATTTGTTGTAAAATTTTTTACAATTCCTTCCTTTTCGATACTTTTGATTGCAAAGTCTGTGATTCCTGCAAATGGAAGAATGACCAACAACACGAACATGGCAATGCTGCTGAGATTGGAGATAGCCAACTTGTATTGATTACAAGGACAGAAGCGATGAAGGAGTTTGCACTTAAATCAGTCGATTTTGATTTGCGAGAACCTGCTTTGAAGTTTATAAAAAGGCCGAATCCATATAATCAAAGATACAGTAATATGCGTTTATATCTACGTAAACAAGTGTATGAACGAGCACTGCTCGTCTGGGGCTCCGAAGAAAACCTTGAAGAAGCCATACTGTTAAAAGAACACAAGTCAGAAAGCATGAAAAAACGAAAGTATGCGAAAAAAATGCGAGAGCTCAGGGCTGAAGTTCGAAGTTCACTATTCAACAGACACGTTGAGAAGAAGCACGTGCATGAATATGGCGATGAAGAAAGTTTAGACAATGATACCTTTCAGAAAGTCTGCATACAATGTGGTCACACTTTTCAATTTGAGAAATTGTGAATTAATGACCAGCATTTCTTATATTTTTTATTTGTTCTCTATAAAAATATGTGAACATTTTTTTGACTCACATTGTTAACTCCAGAATCATGAAATGTGTTTCTGTGTCTATTATATTAAATTATATTGATATCATTGTACTATTATTAATATATTATTTCACAACCTAATCTTTCCCATTTTGACAATTTAATTTTAACCCTATAAGTCACGAGAGAATGTAGATCTTGGCTATCAATTGGCAGAATTATATCCAATGAACTTCGTGACATTTACTAGAATATCTAGCCGCATCTTTTCATACAATTTTGAGAGTAGTTCGGTTACTTATATATATGCCACAAACTTTCAATTAAAATCGAATTGAAAAAATTGAATTTATCTTACTTAGTGCCTATATTGAATACATTCTTAAAATTTTACTATTCTATGCAGTTTCAAATCCATAAATCTTTTAACCAATAAGCATAGCTACTTGTAAAGAGAAAAGAGTGTAAGTAATTGAATAACATGCTTGGCCAATGCTGACTTTATAGTGTCCATACACTTAATCGCATGTTTGTGTGTATGTGTTCACGTGCGTACTTTGTCTTTGTGATATTTGTGGTGTATGCGTGCGTTCTTATCTTGTTAGCCAATAAAAGTATAATAACTCATATTGTTAAGAACACACTTATGTACAAACACACATAAACATATATAAAGGTAGTAAGCGTTTTTACTGTTGTCATCATTATTTATTTTTTTCACTTTATACTTGGTTTGTTTGAAAAAACGTTTTACCTCTAAATTTAGTTGAATAAGATTTCTCAAAAGAGAAACGGAAGAAAAAAAAGTTTTTTTAATAAAGTTTTACACTTCTGCCCTGAACATTCATTTTGTAGAAAGCGAATATTCGTAGTTGCATACCATGCCGTGCTTAACAAATGAAAACACATGTCGATTGTAGAAGCTTGAGAAATTCAGGATTAATTTCCTTTTATATTTTAGTTTTCAATATTTTTTATATTTATTTTTCTCGAATTGTTTGAAATTATTGTAGGTTTTACTTTATTATTTATTAGTTAAGAAGGAAATTAAGCTACAATGCCTTCTTTTGTAACAACTTTTACTAATATAGTATATAGTACAATAAAGTTTTTAAATTAATAATTACCCTATCCACATTCTTTCCATATGGCTTAACAACGTCATCATCTCAAACTTCATCCTACAGTGAGTAGGATTGTTTAGATCAGAGGTCTTCAAAGTTGGGGTCGCGACCCCCAGGGGAGTCGCGTAACCATAGAAAGGGGGTCGCCAAAATTATAACTATGGAATTTTTTAAATAATATTCAACATTGTTTTTTTACTAATTTAATAACAAACATATCAATTTTCAATATAAATTGACAATCGTTTTAATTTAAATGGTATTGTTAAACTTCATCAAGAAAGCAAAATAATATGATATTTTTATTTTAATTCCATAATTTTCTATTTTTTATTTTATTTTAAGATAAATCGACGATGGAAAAGTGGCTGATAAACAAGAGAAAAACCTCTGATGATTTGAGTAATGCCCGCACGATGGCAAGCGGTGTAACAAGTTCTAAAGCGGAAGTAAAAGAGAATAAGCTTTTTTATGTGAAAAAAAGAAAGTACAACAAAACTTATTTACAATTTGGATTCACTTTCATTGAAATAAATAATGAGCAGCGCCCAATGTGCGTGGTTTGCAGTGAGCACTTAGCAAGCGAAAGCATGAGGCCTGCAAAATTGAAAAGGCATCTCGAAACTAAACATCCTTCTTGTGTTAATTAACCCGTGGAGTACTTTGAAAGGTTGTTGCAATCTAGAAGAAAACAACCGTCAAATATTGAAGCGCATTCTGTAACAAATTTAAAATATTTGCGGGCATCGTATGAAGCATCTTTTTTGATTTCAAAGGCTAAAAAATCGTTTACAATTGGAGAAGATAGCTCTTCCAATAGCCATCAGAATGACCGAAATTCTCATCGGACAAAAATATGCAAACGAATTAAAAAAATTCCTATGGCTGACACCACAGTGAGCAGAAGAATTACGAAAATTAGCGAGGACTTACATGAACAATTACTAGAAAGAATTAAAGAAAATTCAAAATTCGCAATTCAATTGGATGAGACAACGGATATTACAAACATGGCACGATATTAGTGTATGTAAGGTATTGCTACCACAATGATCTTCATGAAGATTTACTTTTTTGCAAGCCATTGGAAGCACACGCTACAGGTGGGGCAATGTTTCAAAAAGTAGACGAATTTTTTGAAGAAGTCGGATTAAAATGGGCTGACTGTGTTGGAGTTTGCACAGATGGTGCAGCCGCAATGACAGGAAAGAATGTTGGCTTCCACAGTAAAGTCAGATCCGTTTGTAAAAAGGAAGTAACCTTCATTCATTGCATGATTCATCGGGAGGTGCTTGCAACAAAAAAAATTAGCGAAGAATTGTGTGAAGTGCTCCAAGATTCAGTGAAAATAATCAATTCCATTAAATCCCGTGCTCTTAATACTCGACTCTTTACGAATTTTTGCAAAGAAATGGGCTCAGAATTTGAATCTTTGCTGCTCCACACGGATATTAGATGGCTTTCAAGAGGCCGAGCTTTAAGAAGGCTACTGACATTAAAAAATGAAGTCATGTTATTTTTATCAAGTAATAACTCGGATTTGGTAAGATTCTTTTACAATGAAGACTGGGTTTCTAAACTTTGTTATTTATCAGATATTCTTGACAAACTTAATGAACTCAACATATCATTGCAAGGTGCAAACAAAAATATTTTTACATTAACTTCGAAAATTCAAGGTTTCATTAAAAAAACTAATGTTTGGTTGATTAATGTGAAAAGAAACACATACGAAATGTTTCCATGTTTGGAAGAGTTCATAACCAAAAACGCACTAAGTTTTGAAAAAGTTAAACCCATCATAATCGCTCATTTAGTAAGTTTAGCAGAAAATTTCAAAAAGTATTTTCTCAAAGAATCAGACATGAGCCAATTTGCTTGGATTCAAAATCCATTTGCTGTTGATGTCGAAAAAGTGAGTAATCTTACAGTAAAGGTTCAGGAAGAATTGGCAGAACTTTCTTCTGATTCTTCTTTAAAAATCACGTTCGCTAAAATGAGTCTCATATCGTTTTGGTCTGGTCTTGATTCAGAATATTCGAACTTATCTCAGCTTGCAATAAACACTCTTCTAACTTTTGCATCGACTTATTTATGCGAAAGTGCTTTTTCGGCATTAACTAACCTAAAAACAAAACATCGAGCAAATTTGAAATGTATCGAAACCGTATTAAGACCAGCTTTGACAAAGTTAGAGCCTAGATTTGATCTTTTATGCAAAAAAATGCAATCGCATCAATCTCATTGATTCAAATGAAATGATATAATCTTAATAATGATATATGATTTTAACTGCTATTATCCTTCATAACCCCTTATTTTTTCGTACATATGCTTATTTCTGTGAATTCTTTTATAAATAAATAAAAAAAGTAAAATATATTTTATTTCATGTTTAGCTTATGTTGATTTTTCGAAGAAATAAACTTTTTCACTCCATTAACTTATTTTTTATTTATAAAAAATTTTGGTGGGTCACGAAAAAAAAAGTTTGAAGAGCACTGTACTATACAAACCTACTTATCATATGAACCACATAAGCTTCCCCTTCACAAACATACCTACTTATGCTCCTAGATTTTACATGATCTCTTGTCAACTTGCAAATATCATATACAAAGTTTTATGTAATTTGTGTAGGAGCATCTACATTTTTGAAACCAAACGTTCAACATTAACAAGACTTTATGAACATTCACAGGACGCAGTACACGCCCGAATAAAGCGCTATGTCATCATTTCTAACATTTCCATAAAAGCTCAGATCTTACCCAAATCCTCGATACCGCAAAGTTGGTTTTTATATTTCTCACTTGGTTGGAAATGATTCGTTTTCTCATTCCTCTTATGTAACATTTATCAAGTCAATACATTTCGTTTTTCTTGCCAATTCTTCAGTTAGTTATTTGTTTCATTGTTTGCTTACTCAGCTCACTTTTCTGCACCGTTTAAATATTTTTCCTTGGAATATGGAATATGGAATTTTCATCTTCAACTCCAACATCAAGCTCCTCTGAAGAAGATGAAGTGTATACATCTACTTCAAATTCCGATGCCTCAGATGTTTTCAGAAGCGAGAGCTGTCTTGAAGGAGTGGGAACAGAAGAAGAAGTTTATGTTGAAGAAGAAAATTCTCTGACAGCCCCTGATGGAACACAGTTTTTCTGGGAGCCCCAACAGTCCTCAAGAGGTATGGCTCAAGCAAGAAATTGTAGAGACGTTTATTCCTTCCGAAGTGGATCATCCAATGAAGCGAAAAACTTCAAAGAAATTGAAAAAATCTTTGACTTGTTTTTCGTCCCTTCCTTAGTTTCTCGTGTTTTTGAAATGACACGAAAAAGGCGGGTGAAAATTACAAGTAAGCGAGTTTTTCTATTCCTATTTTTGAAATATGAAGCAATCTGTAAAGGGCTAAATAAATATTTATTTCATTTAGGAAGGCAGCTCCCAAGTGGCTAGAGTTAAAAATTTGTTATCAGCGATTTGCTAGCCTATTGCGAATATCTAATCTTTTTTTGCGCGCTGCAATCGGGAGAAGAATGTTTTTATTTATAAAGATCTTATTCGTTTTGATGACGTTAGTAGTAGAAATTATCTAGACAAAATATCACCTGTAAGGTACATTCATGATAATTTTTTCGAAAAATGTCATAAATTTTGGACCCCACTTGATGCAGTAATCATTGATGAACAGTTAGTGAAGTTTCGTGGTGGTAGTTTACTCAAAGTTTACGACGCTAAAAAACCTGGACACTACGGAATTAAAGTTTTACATTCTAAATGATTCTAGTACTTTTTAAGTTATGAAGCCCCCAATTTATATTCCGGGAATGTTGGACAAAAACTACTTTTCAAGTTTAAAAATTTGTAAACGCTTGATAGAAAGTAGTGAACTGCTATCGGGTTGTGGTATTCATTCAGAATCAACAAACTAGCATTTTACAAACAGAATCAAATGCCTTTCATGTCTAAAAAAATTCCTATTATATCATGTTTTTTTTTCCAAATTTTACATCACATGCTTTGGCACAATGGTCTCTTTCCTAAAATTTGACAATTTGTGGGATGATAAATCGAATACGTCGATTTGTGCCGTATATTTTGAAAGCAAACTATCTGCGTACATTAAATTTAAATGAAATTGGAAGTATAATTGTGTACTCAAACTGTCCATCACTTTGTATTTATATCCAGGAGAGACAAGGTAAGAAAAATTTTAAAGCAGTTTATGTTTGTCTTCTCAACGCAATAAAACCGCTTCTATTACATCGCATAAAAAACGCGAAAGCTTGATTTCATATAACAAATATAAACGTGGACTATATTGTTTCAATAGAATGGCTAGGGGTTTTATTTGTTACACGCCAAGTAGGTCATGAAGAAAAAGATGAAGAAGAAGTAGGCCATGAACAATTGTGCCATTCTCTAATTATTTAAATATAAAGAGGTGAACACTAAAATAAATCATTTTTTGAGCACTTAAAATTTACATTTAAAAATTTACATTAAGTGCTCAATAAATTATTTATTTTAGTGTTCACCTCTTTATTTTATCACTAATTTGATGGGCCACCTTCAGCACCAGATTTATATATTAAAATATCGCTGCATACAATATATGGGTCAAATATAAACACATTTTTACTGAGGATGCTGTATCTATTCATCATGGAGGTATAAAAATCTTGGTTTTATCCAAAAAACGTAGCCATATTTCTATGAGAATTCGCGCAAATATAAGCCAAATTTCACAGCTCATCAAAAACCTTCTTTACTATGGGTTTTCTCCAGTACCACAAACTATAGAAAACAGTTCTGCCACTAGAGGATATTACTCGTCTTAGAATGTAGACCTAGAACACGAGGCACTAGAAGATGTTCAAATTATAAAAAGTTTATGTGTAAAAACATTTTTTTAAAAAATTCTAATTTGTAATTTTGTCACCTTTATTTATCATTTTAATGACATTACCATTATTACCTCTATTTCTATTTTCCTTTTAAGTATATTTATCAAATGTTTATTTTTTGATGGTTAACTTTTTATATATATGATATTGTGAATTTGGAAGAATTTAGTAAATGAGACTTTTTTTGTTCATTTTGTGAATAAAACTTGCTCCACTTTTTAATCCAACTTTCATTATATTTTTCAAAATTTAAAAATGCTCATACACTTTTTTTACTGCCTTATTTTACAGATCCAGAAACTTCCATAAAATTTTTCTGAAACTTTTTCTTTTGTGTTTTATTATCTTTTTTTAGATGGCGTTAAAAAATGTTCAAATAATTGAACCTAAAAATAACTTTGATGAAATATAATAATTTTTGAATTTTCAGATTTTTTCGTTGAAAATGTTATTTTGTATTATTCGAATTAAAAATAAAATTTTTTGAAAGAAAATATTTTCTATAATAATCATATCAGTATAAAAACCACAAAAAAGGGGAAGTTCTAACTGTGAATGCATTAAATAAAAGATTTGTATCAATCTATCCTTTTTCTATTTTGTTATATATTTGATTTATTTACAAAGATCGAGTTAAATAAGTCGACTTGAGTAAAAAGCCGATGTGTGTCCTGCGAAGGTCAAGTTTAATTTGTAACTAATTCTGTTAAATTTGTTTTGTAACTAATTTTGTAGCGAATGATTATCGTCTAAAGAGTCCTAACCCATACAAAAAAAATTTCCTTTTTTTTTACAAAAGTAAAATATTCATAAAATGGCTCTTTGTGCGTCGTAAATGTGTTTGTTGTAAAATAGTTAGACCCGGGGGAATACACTACATCAATTTCATCTTATGCTCTGTAATTAGTTATGCCACACACTAAAACGACATTGCGGTCAAAATAACCTCATTTTAAAATTTCCATTGCTGTATTCTTAAATTCTTTAAAATAAATTTGAAATATTTTATTAATTTGTTCTATTCACCTAACTCTTAATTGCATTAAATTTAAAACGATATGTTCTTTTGTTTGAACACAAATTAACGATATACATAAAGTGACGTTGGGGTCATTTTGACCCCGCAGTATATAGTGCTGAACATATGTTAGATGAAACATCCTCATCTCTTCTAGGTGAATATTTATGGAAGAGCAAGATATAAAATTACAAATCATTGCTTTTGACACACAGCACTTGAGATATGGAAGAGAGAACAGATAACATCAAAAGCTGTCATAGATTAGTCTGATATATAATCTCGCAAACTTCTTTCTTTGTTTACTCTTCCATTTGTTCCCCATTTAAATAACATTTTTTGATATTTTCATTATATTGTTAACTTTTTTACTTATGCTTTTTTGATGGATAAACCGATTCGAAACTGAATAGCAAAAGCTTCATTATATATGAAAGATATGATCGATGAAGACTCAGGAAGAGATGATGAATTTTTATTCAATGGGTCTGAAATTGAATCACATTCTTTTTATAATCAAGGGTCGAGTGATTAGGAAGGAGTTTCTTCTGATGATAGTATATAGCTCGAATATGACTACTGTTTTATATGAACACTCAAGAAGGTGAAAGTATAACTCCAGCTAAAGATGGAACTGATTGGAGTAAAATTAGTAACGTAAAAGCGGTTAAAAATTGTTTGGCTCCATGCTTACTCAGAAGAGCTGTTTGGAGCAAGAAAACTTTTGTCAAGAAGCTTATGGTCAAATAATGGAGTATATTCACCAAGAAAGATTGGAAGAAATAATAAAATACTTGAGATTTGATTTTAAAAGTCAAAAAGTCGTATAAAACAAGATAAATTTGCTGTGATATCTAAATTTGGGATTTATTTTTGGAAAATAGCCGAAGATCTTATGTTCTTTATCCAGAATTTACTATTGATGAGCAACTATTCACAACAAAAGCAGGATGCTCATTTACACAGTTACTTGTGGCCCAACTTGCCAGACAAAATGGGATAAAATTTTGGTTAAAGGTGGACGTGAAATCAAAAGACTTTTGTTCTCTCTCTCCCTATCTTGATAAGAATGAAGAAAGAGCCTATTGTCCTCTTGGTGAATATGTTGTTAAAAAGTTAGCCTAGCAGGCTTTCATTGCAAAAAAGGTTACAATACAACGTGTGACAATTTCCTTACACAAAAACTTAAGTTTCTGTTAAACTTTCTGAAAGTACAAGTTTTGCGGGAACGTTGCGTCATAATAAAAGAGAATTCCCATTGAAGTTGAAAAAATGGTAAGCAGAAAGTATGGCAGTTTTCACTTCAAATATTTTCTTCACTTATAATATATTATTCCAAACATAGCAAAAAGTAAAAAAGTTGTTTTAATTCTGATCAGCCTTCACAACCCCAAATTACTACTTATTTTAATTCAACTAAATATGGCGTAGATATCATTGATCAAATGTGTTGTACCTATTCAACCAAAGCAAAAACTAAGTGATGGCCTCTAGCTGTATTTTTAATATACCATTTTTCAATTCTACTTTGTCTTTTTTAGTTTGAAATTGTCTTTTTTTCAATTTTATTTTATATAAGAGCGTTTAGAATTTAAAAAAGACATTTTATAATTAAAAAAAGACATTTTATAATTAAAAAAAGACAAATTGGAATTGAAAAATACAATTTAGGACTAAAAAAAGAAAATTTAGAAGTAAAAATGGCATATATTATATCTTGCTTTGATCTGGATGTTATATAAAATTGTAAATAATTCTGAAATATCTTGACGAATATATGTTTTGAAGTTCTTTGAAGAACTTTGTGATAATTCTGAAGTTTCTTCTTTTAAAGAACAAATAGACGGGAAATAGAAAACACTGATAATGAAATTTTTAAATAAACTTTTCATTGAAAAACATGGTATTGCTATCTATTTTTCTATGTAATGCTTATTTGAGTAAGAATATTATCCTGTCGGTTTAGTGTTAAAACGTTCGTCAGAGCAAAAGAATATCTTGCATATTTTAGTTGGTATTCAAATACTACTCAAAAAATTCCGTCATCCAATCAAAACAAATTAAACCAATGATGGACATTTGAGAGTTTGTGTACTCAGAATATGCCACGTATTTAACATTCTTTATGTGACGTGTATATATTAAAAGTACAATTATAATTTATACAGTCTACCTCTACATGATGTAATATTAATTAGCAAGGAGTTTGAGCATCTTATACACCTCACTCGAAGTCAACAAAGCGAACAGTGCAATTATATTATTTCAAGAATAGCTAGCTACAATAAATTGAAGAATTTCTTGTAAAACCTTTGTAATCTAAAATTGTTGTTTACATAGTGATAAAAATAAATAGAAATAAGATATGCGCTCGGGAAAATTCAGAGTCCACAAAATCCCTAATTTGTACGGTTTTGGTATAATTTTTTTAGATATTTAAAAGTAAAAACTTTTAAAGATTGTCAGTTAAAATGAAATAAAATAAAATAAAATTTCAGAGCCATTTCTTCGCATAGGTACCAAAGATGATTCATGAAAACTTTTTTAGCAGAGATAAACATTGCGTTCTTCTCATCTTCAAGAAAAGAATTAAGTAAAACCAAATCATTATGAACGGTGTTCTGAGGGATGTCAGCTGTAAACCACCATGGTAAATAATAAAATATGCAAAATTCAACAAAATCAATCATTTTTTCCATCTGGTGGGGTGGAAAATCTTTTAATTCTACCAAAACGTTATTTTTAAACATAACAATTTTTAAACAGTAGAGAATAATTACCATCCATCTTGCTTTACTTATAGAACCTGGTACTCTGAATTTTACAAATTGACTTTCACCTTCTAGATACATCAGAGACAAGAGAAGAAGTTCCTTGTAGTCATTTCTAACTAAACTCTTTTTTAGCATAATTTTAAAAAGAATATGTTCGCATTTATACTTTTTCCTTCGTAATAAGTGTAATTAGATCGCTCTTCTGAGTAAAAAACTTGAAAGTTTCTTCTAAATTTATTAAAAAGATTTACTTCTGGTCCAGATGATTTGTAAATTTTTGTAGTTTCCCAAATTTTCTTTAACATAATTTCTCCAATGTGATGTCTGCAGGGACACCAAAAAAGAGGTCTTCCTAATTTACTTTGAATAAATACACAAGTGGCTGATAAACGTCCAGTATTAATTAAGACTTGTGGTATCAAACACCATAGTTTTAACAGATTCCTTATAATCCCAACTTTCAAGCAAATCTACAGAAGCTTTTGAAAGAACATCCCCACCTTTATTTTTTTCATATGGACTTATCAAAGGCACGCCAAGCAATTTAATTATGTCATTGTTCGAAACGACAACAGGCATTCTCTCTTCATAATGAAACTTACTTCTTAATGTTGGGAGTAACTTTCCATCCCAATGCAAATTTAAAAAAGTTTCTGATGCCCACAAACTTTTTATTATTTTAGCAGTTTTTTCTGAACTTTATACTTGTAGGCTTGAGAAGGATGTAAATTTATTTTGCTTGTATCACCTTCACACGCTTCAATAAATGACTGAAGAATTGTAGCAGAAGCTGTTGATGAGACATTGTTTCTAATGAAGGTAGGAACTAAATTTTCTTTTTTTAAGATATCATGAGGTACATAAATATTTGTTCCACTTTTTTTACACCTTTTATGCGATCTTTTGGTTAAAATTTCAGTGTTCTCTTCCAACATTATGTTATCTTCTCTTTCTTGACAATCTTTTTCAAGGTTAAACTCTTCTTTAATATCTGAAATTTTTTGTTTTTTAATTTTTTCTTTTAGTAAAGCACTTTTTGTATCTACCCCACTGTAAGAAGCATTATCTCTGTCATGTATCATTTTTTCTAAAAAATGGATATCTTCATCTATCTCTTTTTTTTCAATGGGTGTTTTACCTCTTTTCCATTTTTTGCAAAACATCTCTTAGCCAAAAAAGCATTCTTTGTGTTAAATGATTTTGAAATTTTTTTAATCTTTGTACTATTTTGACGATCACCAACTTTGAATTTTTTTATTTTATTATATTCTGATACAAACAATAAAATTTTCTGATATATTTTGTTTTTAGCTATTGTTGGTATATTCGCTTTCTGATAGTGCTTCTCGACTTCCTCAACGACTTTTTTTGAACTAAGAACACTTATTTTTGTGTTTTTAGCAGAATCCTCTTCTCTAAACTTTTTCATAAAGCTAAGATAGCACAGCAAAACTTGTTTAAAGGTTGGAAGTCTACAACCAGTTATAGTTAAATGAGTAAGTCCAGGAGTACTTCCCAGAAAGGAAAATCTTTGCAAGAAAACCTTGTATTCATAATAACAAACAAAAAACTGCGTATACATCACACATTAATTTATATTAAATTTTTTTATTTGTTTTACAATGGTTAGAAATTAAAGTAAGTTTAATTATTTATTTTATAATAAATATTTTAAAGATATCAGAGGTCTGGCAAGACCTCCGGGGAGACAACTCGCAAAACTTGCCAGCCTTATTATATATTTAAATGTGTAAATCGTAAAATGCTTAAAAAATATACTTAAAATAAAAATTTTCAAAAAATATTTTACATACATATTGAAAGCCACATTTCAAAAATTCTACCTAAAAGTTCAAAAAATTTAACTTTGAAATTGCAGTTTTATTTCATAAAAACTATATGATTGGTTGAAATATGTAATATATAATAATAATAATAATAATAATAATACTACTACTACCAATACTACTTTTTGAAAATTTTTACTTGTTTGATTTGAAGGAAGAATTAAACTGTTTTTCAATATTTCTTTTTCATGATATATATATCATTAGAAAGCTTATCGTTTGCTACATACTCTAGAATAATTTATTTTTGCAAAAGTTTTAACAAATTTTAATAAATGGACTTTACTTCGAAAAATTTTGTCTAAATTTTTGAAAAAATTACGGACCACCTTTTTATTTAAGCATAATGTGAAGATTTTTAAAAAAAAATTGAATGAAAATGATATCATTAGAAAGGTATACTCTTTGTGGTTAACATAGGCTAGGTTATACAAATAAATATATTTTCATTTTTCCAAAATCTGCTTTTATGTGAGGTCAGTCAAGTTTTATCTAGTTTCAAAAAATACCAATAATAATTAACGTTCTTAATTTATATAATATTTTTTCAATATTTTATATTCACAAAGGTAAAATATGATTTTTTACATTTTAAAATTTCATAGTTGAATAAAACTGTCGAAAATTAATATATATTTTTTACTTTTTATGGGTCAGTAGTATAGGTCAGTATAATGTTTTTCTAATAAATTTTAAATTATTTTTGAAGTGAAAAATGTTGATCGAATGTACAAGATTTGAAGCTATACTCTTTGTGGGTAAAATAGGCTAGGTTTTACAAATAAATATATTTTTATTTTTCCAAAATCCGCTTTTATGTGAGGTCAGTCAACTTTTATCTAGTTTCAAAAAATACCAATAATTAACGTGATGAGTTTATATATTATTTCTTCAAAATTTTATATTCACAAAGGTAGAATATGGTTTTTAACATTTTAAAATGTCATAGTTAAATAAAACTGTCGAAAATTAATATATATTTTTTACTTTTTATGGGTCAGTAGTATAGGTCAGTATAATATTTTTCTAATAAATTTTAAATTATTTTTCAAGTGAAAAATGTCGATTAAATGTAAGAGTTTTGTTTGATAATCGTAGTCTACTTTTATTTAGTTTAGATACAAACTTTCTAATTTTTAACGAAGGGCATTCGTTAAAAATTATACCGACAGTGTGCGAAGAATAAATCACATTATTGATTGATTTTAGAGCATAATTATGCGAAGAAAGATTAACACATGTTGCATTACGCGTTTGTGAGCGCAGTGAATTCTTATCTCGCATACGCTACACCACATCTTTAGCACGCGTGTGTGGTTTTGTCGATTGAATGTACGAATTTTGTTGGATAATCGTAGTCTACTTTTATTTAGTTTAGATACAACCTTTCTAATTTTTAACGAAGAGCATTCGTTATATTTATACCGACAGTGTGCGAATAATAAATCACATTATTGATTGATTTTAGAGCATAACTATGCGAAGAAAGATGAACACATGTTGCATTACGCGTTTGTGAGCGCAGTGAATTCTTATCTCGCATACGCTTCACCACATCTTTAGCACGCGTGTGTGGTTTATTTTATCGGGCTAGTGTACGCTTAGTTTATTTGTAGTGTTCCTAGCTTAAATCTTAGTCAAATATTAAAACGCTTATAACTTTCACATTTCTCAACAAAATGCATCATGCGATATACCAAATTAAAGCATTTTTTATGGGCTTTCAGAATACTTTACTTATATCATAAGTACTTAAGAAATGCCATTTTACTGTTTTTATTTTCCATGGGCTTCATACCATTAATTAGCAGATAAGGGATGCATTTTAAACTAAAGCTCCTTTCATTATGACAAATTTTTACCTATATTATGTGACAATTTCCAGCACAATTATAAAGCGACTCTACTCTCAGAATCTAAATTTATTTGTAGATTTTTATAAAATAGTATTAGTTTTTCCTTTTTTTTATAAATTAACCTTCGTTTTTTTATTGGTCAGTATAATGTTTATCTAATAAATTTAAAATTATTTTTGAAGTGAAAAATGTAGATCGAATGTACAAGTTTTGTTGGATAATCGTAGTCCACTATTTATTTTTAGATTTTCATAAAATCATTTTAGTTTTCGGTTTTTTATAAATTAACATTAGTTTTTTACTTCTTTTGAATTAATCATCCAAAATTTAAGTGCGAGTTTGATTTACACTTTGATTCGAAAAAAATATGTTTTGGATAAATATTATTTTTATTATTGTTTACTTCATATAAATTTCTAAAGAGAAGATAAATAGATCAAAATATGTGTTTTAATCAATTTTTCTCAATAAGTAATCTCATGAATTTATTTTTTTTTCACGTGTATTAATAAGTTTTTCTCAATAAGTAATCTCATGAATTTATTTTTTTTCACTATAATCCTAAATTTATTTCTATATTTTTATAAAATAATTATAATTTTCGAATCTAACACGTGTGCGCATGCATCCACATTGAAGAAATAATGAGTTTTGTTGGATAATCATAGTCTACTTTTATTTAGTTTAGATACAACCTTTCTAATTTTTAACGAAGGGCACTCGTTATTTTTATACCGACAGTGTGCGAAGAATAAATCACATTATTGATTCTAAAACGATTGTTATTGATTTTAGCGGTTAACTATGCGAAGAAAGATTAACACATGTTGCATTACGCGTTTCTGAGCGCAGGAAATTCTTATCTCGCATACGCTTCACCACATCTTTAGCACGCGTGTGTGGTTTATTTTATCGGGCTAGTGTACGCTTAGTTTATTTGTAGTGTTCCTAGCTTAAATCTTAGTCAAATATTAAAACGCTTATAACTTTCACATTTCTCAACAAAATGCATCATGCGATATACCAAATTAAAGCATTTTTTATGGGCTTTCAGAATACATTACTTATATCACAAGTACTTAAGAAATACCTTTTACTGTTTTTATTTTCCATGGGCTTCATACCATTAATTAGGAGATAAGGGATGCATTTTAAACTAAAGCTCCTTTCATTAGGACAAATTTTTACCTATATTCTGTGACAATTTCCAGTACAATTATAAAGCGACTCTACTCTCAGAATCTAAATTTATTTGTAGATTTTTATAAAATAGTATTAGTTTTTCCATTTTTTTTATAAATTAACCTTCGTTTTTTTTATTGGTCAGTATAATGTTTTTCTAATAAATTTAAAATTATTTTTGAAGTTAAAAATGTAGATCGAATGTACAAGTTTTGTTGGATAATCGTAGTCCACTATTTATTTTTAGATTTTTATAAAATCATTTTAGTTTTGGTTTTTTATAAATTAACATTAGTTTTTTACTTCTTTTGAATAATCATCCAAAATTTAAGTGCGGGTTTGATTTACACTTTGATTCGAAAAAAATATGTTTTGGATAAATATTATTTTTATTATTGTTTACTGCATATAAATTTCTAAAGAGAAGATAAATAGATCAAAATATGTGTTTTAATCAATTTTTCTCAATAAGCATTGAAGCTATGAGGTAGCAAAATATGAACAGAAAGTTTGATATTTTTTGATTTTTTAAAGAATATTTTTCGATTCTTTGATCACAGAATTTTATTTTGATTATTTGACAAATATAATATTTAAAATCGTGCAAATTGCAAAGTATAGGTATTTTAAACAAAACAGTAATATATTTGAAGAAATATTTTTTCAGTATAAAGAGTTTAGAAAACTCTTCTCTAATATGTAATGATATATTCTCATAACCTGTACGGTTGAACGCGGGTAGACAACTTGCGTGTTATCTCCAACCCGTATATTACGATGATTCTTCTCCAACCTGTATTCTACTATGATTCATCTCCAAACTATATACTACAATGATTTATCTCTAACCTGTATACTACGATGATTCATCTCTAACCTGTATACTACGATGATTCATCTTCAACCTGTATACTACGATGGTTTCTATTCCATGTACAAATAACTAGGGAGACAATGTTCAACTTTCTGTTCACATTCTGCTAGATGTAAGATTTGATATACCTCATTCGGGGAGACGATGCTACATAAGTTATTACCTATATACATTATACCTGTATACTACGATGGTTCATCTCCAACCTGTATACCGCGATAATTCATATCAAAGAATCGAAAAATATTTTTTAAAAAATAAAAAAATATCAAACTTTCTGTTCATATTTTGCTACCTCATACGATGTTACAAAAGTTATTACCTATACTTTGCAATTTGCACGATTTTAAATATTATATTTGTCAAATAATCAAAATAAAATTCTGTAATCAAAGAATCGAAAAATATTCTTTAAAAAATCAAAAAATATCAAACTTTCTGTTCATATTTTGCTACCTCATACGATGTTACAAAAGTTATTACCTATACTTTGCAATTTGCACGATTTTAAATATTATATTTGTCGAATAATCAAAGAATCGAAAAATGTTCAAATCAAAAAATATTTATTCTTTTTAAATATATCGTTGGCTCCCCTTACTTTTAGTTACGTATGTGCATAATTTGATAAAAATTAATTATTAAAGACTAGGTTTATCTTTCAATTTTAAAAGTAAGGGGAGCCAACGATATATTTAAAAAGAATAAATATTTTTTGATTTGAACATTTTTCGATTCTTTGATTATTCGACAAATATAATATTTAAAATCGTGCAAATTGCAAAGTATAGGTAATAACTTTTGTAACATCGTATGAGGTAGCAAAATATGAACAGAAAGTTTGATATTTTTTGATTTTTTAAAGAATATTTTTCGATTCTTTGATTACAGAATTTTATTTTGATTATTTGACAAATATAATATTTAAAATCGTGCAAATTGCAAAGTATAGGTAATAACTTTTGTAACATCGTATGAGGTAGCAAAATATGAACAGAAAGTTTGATATTTTTTTATTTTTTAAAAAATATTTTTCGATTCTTTGATATGAATTATCGCGGTATACAGGTTGGAGATGAACCATCGTAGTATACAGGTATAATGTATATAGGTAATAACTTATGTAGCATCGTCTCCCCGAATGAGGTATATCAAATCTTACATCTAGCAGAATGTGAACAGAAAGTTGAACATTGTCTCCCTAGTTATTTGTACATGGAATAGAAACCATCGTAGTATACAGGTTGAAGATGAATCATCGTAGTATACAGGTTAGAGATGAATCATCGTAGTATACAGGTTAGAGATAAATCATTGTAGTATATAGTTTGGAGATGAATCATAGTAGAATACAGGTTGGAGAAGAATCATCGTAATATACGGGTTGGAGATATTTATATATAATTTAATTTTTTTAATATTTTTTTTAAGTTTATATTTGTTGTACTCAAAATAATAAATAATAATAGCAAAAAATAAATTTTTAATTAACGCCATCTATTTTGCGAACTAAAAAGTTATCTTAACATATTTTTGTTTATTGCACCACTTTAACAATTTTTTTTCGACATTTTTCTTTTTTGGGATTTATTTATGACTCATAATACAACTCTAAAAAAAGTAAGGCATATTCTGACAACCTCAGGGCAATGGAAACAGACTAGTGTGTGTGTGTGTAAGATTCTATTTTAGGAGAGGATGGTGAAGATGATAACAATTCTAACAATTTTAGGAAAAGATGTTGAGGATGATAATTATGCCTTGAAGATGATGTGGACAACATATTCGTATTACCACCGATTATTTGCATTTTTAATTTACAGTTCGGTAGTGAAGAAGGCAACTATAAAAATCCTTACATACTGAATTCCTTTCAATTGAGAACAGGTAAAGTTTTACGTTTAATTATTGACTTGGAGTCTAGAATTTCTGCCACTTTGGTATTGATTGGGCGTACAAGGTGTTAGTTTAACTAGAAATTGTAAGTTCTAATGTATTCGATCATAATCACTAAGCGTACATTGTGTGAAAGACCGGTTTCGGCTATTGAAGCCTCATCAGTTCTCATTCCGCTTTAGAAGCCTCATTACTACCTGCAATATATGCTGGGAAATGTACTCTGCTTACTACTAGCTTGATTTGAGACTGCAATGCCACATTCAATTCATAAGTAGATAAAGATCATCAAAGCTAACCGTTTTCAATAGCTTAGTGATGATGGTCGAATACAAGAAAACTTACCATTTCTACTCATATTATTATGTATAAAATGCTACTAACACCAAATAGTTATATGGTGGATTCTAACCAAAACGCACCACTAGTGATACGAATCACGGCAATCTTTTTTGAATTGAGTTTTATTCTCAATAAAAATATATAGGACGCGCACACAATTTATACACACGCTATCAATCTAATTCCAAGGAATGATAATACTGCCATTTATGGCGACCACAAAACTTGGTCTCATAAAATTGGAAATGGATAATTCGGTCTCAGAAAACTGGGTAGGCTATAGTTATTCGTATTGATTCTGAGGAAAAATTTTCTGAGACTTAGTTATCTTATTTTTTCTACAAAAATCCTTCACATTTATTGTAAACTTATCATATGTTATGCCTCAATTAATCTTAAGTAAGCCATTATACGTTATATTGGCCTTTCTGAAGCTTTTTTAGAGGATTTAAGAGAGCTTATTTAAGGAAAGTGAACAAACCTGTTTAGGAAATCCAAAATTGATCATTTTCTATTATTTCAGACTTTAATATTTAATTTGAATTTGAGAACAAGTATTACAAGACGGAGTTTTTCGATTGAAAAAACATTTTTATTGAATCGTCTTTCATTGATTAATCTCTCGATGGATATGCGGCGGTGATATGATATATTTAAAGCGCAACAATTTAGTTGCTTTCAAGGAAGATAAGCGAAATATATAAAAGCATAAAAAGTTAGCCATGATAGGATTTGCACTTGCAGGAATGAACACTCTATTACTTCTTTGATAGTAAAAGAGATTTCATTTTTGTATACGTTCATCATCATTTTAGAAGGAATTAAGAGAATATTTAAATGTTAAACTTTGTCTGAAATCAGTTTTACAGAATGTAATCTTAATAACTGTTAAAATAAAATCAGGCAATTATAAGGGGTTGATACAGAAGAGGGTTCTATCCCCCTCTCCACGCCTATATCTTTCGAAAGTTAGCCAAAAGATTGTGATTAATTTTGGCGGGACAGAAAATATTTGATATTTCTATATTTATAAATGAATATTTAATATATTGTAATTATGCGAAATTTGACTCTAAAGAGAATTAAAACTTCATCTAGTATAAAATATTTTAAGAAGTTTTGCCGAAATCTACCTGTGGCTATATTGGTTCTGGTTCCGTGCTGGAAATTATATCTTTTATACTAAAATAAGACAAGCTTAAAGTTTTTTTAGATAATTATATACACATATGGGTTATTAAAAGATAAAATTCAATAAATTTCATAGAAATAGAATAGACAGAAGCACACGTCAGTAATGGATTTAGAAGAACTGAGGGCACTGCGAGTTTTCGCTTTTCTTGTTTATATGAAAAAGACATAAAAACATAAAGCAACTTTTTGGTGGGGTCCCCTCCCTTTGGTAAATTCTTGACTGATAAACACGAGCAATTTAAATATGGAAATAGAGATAAATGAATATGATGTATGCAAATCCTTCATACCACATATGTTCATCTCGGTTCAACAAGGGGCGGAGGCCCAGAATTCATTTGTATTAATATATCATCAATAAAAATTCAATCGAGATATATTAAGTAATGTAATAACGATTTTGCACTCCACTGGGTCCAATACACTTGTATATTTAAATAAACACGTAGATAAATTCTTGATGTTTTTGACATAAAGTGAACAAGAAATTGAACTTCTGCATTCCACAAACTCTTTTACGATGAAGAAACGTTATCAAAGAAGATCGAGAAGGGGTATGAACAGTTTGATATTTAAATTCTATTTTAATTAAAAAGTATGAAAACATGAAAAATATGTATATCTTCGACCACTTTTATTAAACTTAGACAAATTATTATCTTTGATTTTTTCGCCAATTTTAAGTTTCTAGTGACATTTTCTTTTTGATAAATGTGTCATTTATTTTCCCCTCTTTGAAATTGTTTTTACCAAATAAATTAAAGTTATTAACCCTATCCCTCGGCGAATAAAAGAAAAAAGTTGATAATTCTTTAGATTTAGTATTTTCTGAACTTCTTTTCTCATCACAATTTCGTTTTTGCTTCACTCTAAATAATTTGATTGTTTAAGGTCAACAAAAGAAAAGACGAAGCATGCTCGGAAGTAAGTGCTGAAGATAGGTTTAAAAAAAGAGCGCCTGCGTTATCTTGATTTCCTTTTAGTACTTGTGAAATTCATATCTCATCCTTTTGTTGTGACGGGCCTCCTTTTACTCTTTATTTCTTGGACGAGAAGTAAGCTTTTTAATTTTCTCTAAGTTACACCATTGCAATGAGAAGGATGTTTTTTATTTAGTTCCTTGTAAGCCATGTTTTGCTTTGCTTTTAATTTTTTTGCCTCTACTTAAATAAAACTTTTAGTTAAAATAGGTAATGATGATAAAAATATTTTTCCATCATCGCAATTAACAATATTTTTCCATCATCGCAATTAACAATATTTTTCCATGCTTATTTATTTTAAGGAAAATACATTGGTAAATTTTTCTTTTTAAATCATTTCTCTCCTGTGATTCAAAGCCACATTAACACTTACAGAATGCAATATCTTTTCACAACACCCCAAAAATGCGAGATTTTCGTTTTTTCGAAACCTATACTTTCAATTATTTAGATTAGGACTTAGATGTGCAGAGTTTATACACAATAATTTCAGATCGAATGACCTTCTTCTCCTCACATAACACGATATGACGGCTCCAGCTTGTATAAGCACACGCATACACACACGCTGAATCCTAATCCTATTCAATTTTGAAATAACGATAGAATGATCTACACAGAACTTTAGACCTTTCTAAAGCTTCAGGTGAAGTTTTGCAAGAAGTTGTTTTTTGAGAGAAAAAAGCTCGAGCTTTTAAGTTTTCTTGGTTCAGTGCTTTACGTAAGCAAAATCACGAATTAAGAAAAGCTACACAAATAATATTTAAAAGAGAGTGAAGCATATCTAATATGTTTGTTAGACAATTTAAATAATGCCATAAAAAAATCGCGCCATAGATAAGCTAAAAAAAGATGAGCTATGAGATGACAATTCCTACATCTTTAATTTTAAAATGGTCCAAATTCTATATCTGATTAAAGATTTAAATATCGATTAATGCACCAAATGGAAATTGAGCACGATAAAATTCGGACAGAAAAATTTGCTTACCAACAATGAAACCATCGACAATTGAGCCTACAAAAACACTTTTTTATTTTTAAGCTAAATAATCTTTGGTTTGTTTTCATCTAGTTATCAATTATCATTATTCTTTGTCTATAATATTACACAATATAAAAGGTTTTAGTGGACAAGGTTAACAAAAATAATTCTTAATCATATTGATGATCCCTGAATAGTTGAAATCAATTTTTATTCAGCACTTTAAAATTTTTGTTCTTTGGTTTTTTAGGAAACGCAAAAGCAACGTAAAATAATAGAAGTATTGGAAATGTTTTATCAACTCCTGATCCAAAGTTGGAATCAATATATTTAAGCAGATTCAAAAGTAATACTCATAAAATATTGTAAACACACACATGTGCACATAACACACACACACAACAAAAATTAAAGACGGCCTAAATGTTGATTTTAGGAGTTTCCGCTAATTAGTATGGATTTCCTCGCGTGACCGTATGGGGGCTGAGCGGCCTTGCATTATTTTGACCCAAAAATTTGAATGAAAATCTGTCTAAAAATTAAAACATCCCTATACCCTGCAAATTTCAAAGTACAGGTTTACTTCAAAAAATGTCATAAGTTAGACTTTTAAAAACTTATAATGCTGTTGAGTGTTATTTTTTCTAAAAAGTATAGAATAATAATTCAATTCAATAATAAAAAAGTAAAAACTTTTCTCAGAATTTTATAATAAATTTGGCTTTATTTTAAAAAAAGAATCAAAATTAATATGTAAAAGCAAACACAACGGTAAAATAAAAAAAAACTAAAAAAAAACAAAGGTAAAATTTATATACCCTTCAAACAGTTTTCATATAAAGTTCTTTTGTGTTGATCAAAATGATTTAGACGACATGAGAAACATCTTCTTCGTTTCTTTGAAATGGGCTCATCAACAACACTTTCCGGTTTGCAAATCGCATAGGATTTTAGAATTAATCTTGCATCTAAAGCTGTGCTTTTGCGTTCAACATGTTTTTTCATTGAAGTTTCAGTGATAAGAAAAGATAGTTGTGGATGTAGCGTTCTCCTGCCACTAAATTTCACCAAAAAAAGTACTAGCTTCAACTTCTATTTCTTTCTTGTGGATTATTAAACTTCAAAAATCTCGTAACGAACTTTAGGCTTTTTTCTCCTTCAACTTCAAGCGGGTGGCAAATAAGAAATATAACAGAGAATTTTTTCAACACTAAAGTTTAATAGAAAAAATGATTTATTTTGAAAGGTCTTTTTTTCTTTCATTGTATTTTTTGTTAAATTGAAAATTTCCAAGAGGAAATGAGGAGGCAGAAATAAAATCCGTTTCCATTGACATCTTTTTTTGGAACAAATGGAATATCAGAGATGTTACGTAAATACATACTCCTAGGTCTTCCACTTCTTGTTACACCATTCCAAAATATGTACAGTACTATAGTGAGCTTTTATATCAATTTTACTTATATCATGTCTGTTTTCAGCGATAGAAAAAGAAGTAAAAATCAAAGGGACTATTTTTATTTTGCGAAAAAAATGAAGAAGTAAAAGAATCTGTGAGAGCTACTTCTAGATGTGATAATCTTTTCATAATAAAGGACCGTTTGCAAATGATATCAACAGAAACTTAGGCGGCAAACACTTGACCATAGGCTATAATTAATACAAGAAGATATAGTAAAAATATGACAAGATGTGGGAGGGGTCAAAAAATAACCAAAAATGGTTGAGATCATTTGTGAACGCTCCCTAGGAGAAATCAAATAACACAATGTCGAACCGTCTGTGATGTGATTAAAATTTGTTTAGATTCTTTATTTTCTTTATTGAAGGAACTAAGAGCTGTAAGCTACACGGTCTACTTAAGTTTATTTTCATATCGTATATCTATAAACATAATATATGTGTGGAGATTTACAATCTCTACCATATCTAGGCCAATAATCATATTATTGTCTTCTTTCTAAATTGATGACTTTTGTAGTTTTTAAAGAAAAAATATGTTACTTTCAAGTAGTCATTGCCAGATTTCATTATACTAAGAAATTTTTCCATCATGAGCATTGTAAAAATAAAAGAACTTGCTTAGAAAAATCAACATCAGAATTACTCCTTAATTTTTGCAAAGATGACAATTCGGTGTGTTAAGCAATTCGATGAACTCTATTTTGCTTTCTTTATCTTTTGACACTAACCAAAAATCAAACCAATTCAATGATTCATTTTCTAAATTATGAATTGCATAAATGTTTTGAATTTGGGAGACTTTCTCAAAAAAGTCTTTTCGAGTGGTGTTTTCAATGTGTGAGGGATGAAATATACTCAAGTCAAAGTGAGGTTTTTGTTCGGAAAAACGAGTTTGCAGAGAAGAAATGAACGAGTCAAGATAAGGAATGAAAACACTTATGCGGAAATAATCCTCAACGTTTTTTGATTCAAGGTTCACTCTATGAGTTTGTCTTTTACACTGGCGTGGCAGTTTATGCTCAATATCCAAATTTTCAGACACTTTTTCAAATATATTTGTTTTGAAAAATTCTTCTGATTGACCAGTTGATGAACTTTAGTTAAATCAATTTGAACGGACTGTAAGGAAGAGCAAGCACAAAACAACTGATGTGCTGTTTGCCTTGAATCTCCTTTCAATTTAGTTGAACAAATCTCCAAAGCGTCAAAAAAAAATTTCAAAGCTTTCAGAAAATAGTCTTATACTTTTTTATTTGGCGGTCCATCGAGTTTCTGATAATAAAGGAAGATTGGGAACCATGCTTCTTCTATATGTGTTTTCACGAAAGAAAACAATGATCGATTTAGTGGTACTTGAGAAAAAATAAAAAATAATTAAAAATAGTTGTCAATGATAGGAGTCTTTTAATTAATATTTTACCAATTGAATTACGAATCGCAGAAACAGAGTTTAAGTCATTCACGGTCAAATTGAAACAATGAGAAGCACAATGAGTGTAAAATGCCTTAAGATACAAGTTTTTTATTTTTGCTTGAACACCATTTTCAACTCCTGGCATTGTTGAACATCCGTCATACCCTTGTCCCAAAAGTTTTTCCATATTCAAACCATAACTTTAACACTGCTTCAACAAGGAGCTTGATATTTCTGTCTTACTCATATCACTCAATGGGATAAAGCCAAGAAATCCTTCACGTATTATAACCTATAGTAAAATTTCATAAAAAAAACACAATAATTCATTACATTATCAGAAAAAAAACAAAATTTTAAACAAACCTGTTTATCTCTGGTATCCAAAAATCGCACTCCAAGTGACAGTTGTTCTGTTCCAGAAATGTCTGCCGTTTCATCAGCAAGTATTGAGAATCCTAACGTTTCAAGATGATTTTTCAAAACACTATCTCTGGCTTCTACTCTGAAGCTCAAAAGCTCTTTGAAATTTTTAGAGATCGATTCCGCACCTCTTATTGCAATATCCTTTGTTGCACAAAATAGAAGAGAAGACAGTAGAGAGTGTAGAATTTCACAATTTTTCAAAACGGTTTGATCAATTTTAGTATTCAATTGTGATAAAATTTCTCCCTCAGGGTTATTCATTACGGAAATGAAATTTTGAGACTCGATTTGCGAATTTTTGTGCCTCAAGGATTCGTCCACCGCCTTGTTATTCACATAATTTCCAATGTCTAGTACTAGTTCGTTTGGAAGAGAAGAACTGGATTCGGGAGAAGATTCACTTTCATTGGGTTTACTAGAATTACCGATTTTCAATTTTTTTATTATCATTTTCGGGCTTTTTTCATCTTGTTAAGTTACACGACTATGTTTAATTAGCATAAAATTTCTAATATCCATCTTGAATTGGTTTTTCTCAAATCCGACAAGATATTTAAAAAAACGCATAAATGAAATGATGCTCTTTAAGCGTGAAATAAACCCAATAAAAAAAACTTACGAAAAAATTTATAATCTGGAAAGACTGTTGAAGCAAAAAACCATTTTAAGTGCAGAAACAAAGAAAGAGAGCTCTTTGAAAATGGAGATTTTTATATAAAATCGCCTATGAGCTTATTTACTACTGACAAACATTCTTTCCCACTAATATCTTTTGTTTCGTCAGTTTTCAATGATAAATATGTTGATACGTTGCTTTCAGATATTATTTTTTGCAATACAAAATTTTTCAGGGCTTCAATTATTTGATTTTGGGAGATAAATAAGTAGAATTTTTCAAGATGGAAACTGCAATCTTAATTTATTGATGAAAAATATGAATTATAATCATTAATACTTGATTCAGTTTGATAACATACTCATAGATATACGCTTTTCACCCCTATTAGCGCTGGGCAAATTTTGAATTTAAAAGGTGTTGGGGAAAAGCTTAAGTGTCATCGCTCTTTTTTATATAAAAAAATAGACTTTAAAATATATATATTTAAGAAGGATAGTATGAAAATTAGTAAAACTGAATATGGTTTGAAACATTAAAATCAATATATTAAAAAGTTAAATATAATCCAATAATTAGTTTATATTATAATGAATGCAAGGGACTTATATATTTAGGGTCAGGGCTTGGGAAATGAAGTAAAATCTTTGTTTATAACTCCGACACCTGAATTTTCAAGGACTTTGATTCCTGCTTATATATACCAAAATAACGTTTGTAACAAAACAAAGTTATTGAACTCTTAAGACATTCTTCTTTCCTTAATTTACATAAAAAATGTTTTGAAAATTAAATTAATTGGTTATCCTTGAAAATAAATGGTATAAAAACGTAAGGATGCAGAGTTAAAAAACTAATTCATAATTATTACAATTTTTCAGGTTGAATTTTTCGAAATAGTAAAAAACAATTTTATATTATGGGATGTCTTCAATTTTCAATGGACTTCGACTCGGACCTGGTGAGTAGGAGATGATTAGGATCCATGATGAAATAGAAAATGTTACATTAAAGGAAAAGAAAATGCTGGAGCTAGTGCTTCAAGGAGTAGTTCACGGATATATGGTAGTGAAGAGCAAGCAGTGAGAGAGAGAGAAAAAATGATTTCTGCCAAAAGTGCACCAGCCGTTGCTGATGCATAAGCCGATTCGATTGGTCGTAAAAATCGATCCAAAGAAAATAACTATAAACCTATTTTTGTATTACAATACTGGTAACAGTTTGAAAATAGCTTCTTGAGGCCATATGTGTCGATCCGAAGTAATAAAAAAGTGTGACCATGCGAGGGTGGAATTCTTAGAAATCTCTCCTCCCACACCCTTCCAACCACAGCGGGGCCACACACATGGGTACAGAGAAATATAATTAATGGAAACCGCCATAACATATCTTTACGATTTCTACATTATTCTCTATTTAGATTTTGCAAAATTTGAAAGAACAAATCTTCCTTATGTTTTGTTTGTTAGCAAGAAATATATCATTTTAAGAATTAAGAATAAATGGGAAAAGAATGTTATAGAGGTTAGTACTATCTTATATAAAGAGAGTAGAATTGATTATGATGATCAACTTGGTTTTCGGCTTCTTGAGTAAGATAAACATTTTAAGAAATCTTTTAAATCATTTTTAATCGTTTCATAGCGCCCTAACAATTATCTACACGTGTAAGCGCGCCTTCAATTCTGTTTACATCAAGGTATAACTTTTCTTTTTTTACAGCGAATTTATTTAAGTAATTCTTCTAACTTTTTTTCTTTAGCTAGAAGACAAAACGGAACAATTCTATTTTGATTTATTTTCTCGTTGAAAGAAGTCCTGAATTTTGTTCATTTTTATAAATAAAGAAGATTTATTTGCCATATCAAACAAAGACCAATAAAAAGCTTTTTTTTCAATATAAAAAAAAGGAAATCATATATAGATTCAAATTAACAGTATATAATTAATGTAAAAAATGCGAGTATTTCAAAGCTTATGGAAACAACCCGCATTCAGAAATACCCTTATCAGTCAGCATTCTTCAATTATCATGATTTACATAGTCTTAGGAACATTGACTTGTAAGAGTTTCAAAAGTATTATATATAAGTATATATATATCTTCGCACCATTTTAATTCCCCCGATATAACGCCCCCACTGTCCGCCATTGGCGGAACGTACATGCTATTTTCCATAAAATTACCCCCGGTCTTACGCCATGTGTCGCTGGCAAAATGTACCGCCTGAATGATTACACTTCCTGCCTAGCAGTGCCAGTGGCGCCATGTCTTGCGAGTGTGTTTAGCCGACTGACACCCCTGTATTCATCACGTTCAACGATTAGATGCCGGTATTATACAAAACTTCAAATCATATTTTCACCGACACCAGCAATATAACTTGAAGTTCATAAAAACGATAAATTAAATTGCAAGGAGTCTGCTTCAATTTATGTTATCTTCTGGAAGTGAAAACTTTTCAATTCCACCAAGCTTAGAACATATATATTGAAATTTTATCTGTTTTCAATATTGAGAAGGACTAGACTGTATTTTGCAGATGAAAAATTTTACATTTGCCTCTTGGCAAATTTCTTCAACGTGTTTTGATGTCCCCGGAGATTTGACAAACTCCCGATACATATACGCTAATGTAGAGTGACCAGACGCCCGGAAAAAGCCGGATTTTTTCGAGAAAAAAATAATTCTGTCCGGTTATTTTTTTATCTTTAAAATGTCCGGATATTTAATTTTTTCAATTTATTCCAATCTGAAAATAAAATGTCGTATATTCTTCTTTTTTAACAAGTTTCTGATGCCCAAAAGAAAGTGTATTTTTAATCAAAGTCTTGCAAAAAAGTACGGATTTTTGAAAGAAGGAAAAAATAAAAGTGAAGTAGAATGTTTATTGTGTCAAAAGTCAACATTTATTTCAATCAGCAACAAGGGGGCTGGTGACATAGAAAAGCACATCAACACAGTTAAACACCAATGCGCATTACAAAGTTCAAGTACTCAAATCAAAATGACAGATTATATTGATAAAAATAATAAAATACAAAATTTAAGATGCGCGGCTGAAGGAGCTTTGGTTTATCATTGTGTTAAACATGGAAGTAACTTTAGAAATATGGAATGCACTTCTTTATTGATGAAGCAACTTTTTACAGATGCCGAGACGGCTAAAAGTATAGCCTGTTCTAGAACAAAAACATCTGCCATCGTAACAAAGTTTTTGCTCTTCATATTTTAAAAGTTAGTTTGAATGCTATAATGAGAGAAGAAATATTGTTTTATGGAAAATCTATCAATATCAGCAATCATTATTCTTTAAAAGTTGTTCCATTGGTTGTTCAATACTTTGACTGGAAAGGAGAAGGTATTGTATCAAAAGTAATTGAAATACAAAATTTTCCAAATGAAAAGGCTGAAACATTATTCAATTATATTGTTGATACACTAGAAAAATTTGGTATTAACAGAAAATGTATTTCTTTTACTGCCGATAACTGCAATACAATTTTCGGAGGAAAAGATAATAAAGGCCAAAATAATGTTTTTATCAAGTTACAAAGATATCTTAGTAATTTTAATCAAGTTTCTTTGGGATGCCCAGCGCATGTTTTAAACAATGCTATTCATAAAGCTATAGATACCTTAGAAATTGATATTGAATTAGTTGTAACAAAGTTGTTTTATTACTTTCATACATACACTGTAATAACTGAAAACCTAAAAGATTTTTGTTCATTTGTAAACTTGAAGTTCAAAAACATTCTCTCCTTCAGTAAAACAAGATGGCTTTCTTTGTTTCCAGCTATTGAAAGAATTTTGGATTTGTTTGAAGCTTTGAAGTCTTATTTTCAATCTCAAAACAATGCTCCCACTGCTTTAAACAATTTTTTTGAGCATCCTTTCAGCGAAATTTATTTGAAACTGGTTTGTTCTTTAGCATACTTATTTCATACTTCCATTGCTAAAATAGAAAAATCTACTAATACTGTTGTTGACAACTATGAAATTTTCACTGCAGTTTTAGAATCATTGGAGAAACGTTTAAATGAAAACTTTTTACCTTCAGAACTTAAAGTTTTGGTGGAAAAAAAGCTTGAAGAGGGCTACGAAACTTCATATAATAAATTTCAAAAGGATGTTAAAAAATTTTATGCTGAAGGCGTTTCTTACTTGGAGTCATGGCTGTCTTCGTTTAAAAAGTTTGCAGTTTTTTGATGGATGACTCTTAAGAAAAACATACTAAGGGATGATATTTCAAAATCGTTAAAATTTTTGGACCAAAACAACATCAAAGTTGATGATGCCAAGCTATTTGACGAATATGTATTATTAACCAAATTTTTCAATGAAGAAATAAAAAAGCCGGAGTTTTTGTCTTTATCAACTAATGAAAAATGGTTAAAGTTTTTCAAGAAACATCAAATACAAGAAAATTTTTCGGAACTTTCAATAATTGTTCAATATGTTTTTTCAATTCAAGCCCATAGTTCAAATCTGGAAAGAATTTTTTCAATGATGGAGCACCAATGGATCGATAAGAGAAATAATTTATCAATTGAAACTATAAGAAGTCTTCTTATCATAAATTATAATTTCAAAAAGTTAACTTGTGCTGAGTTTTATAGGTATCTTCTAAAGAATCAAGACCTTTTAAAAAGTATATCTTCTTCAGAGAAGTATTGATTTTCTCTGCAAAATAAATTTTTTTTAAATTTTGCCTACTTTAGCATTTCCGCATTTTTTTCGTTGAAAATATTTTTGTCTTCTTTTTTCTTTTTTTCATCTGGTAACTCTACGCTAATGCATATGTTGCAAATTTGTATTGAATATCACTTTAAAATTTTGTTCCCCTCTTTGCAATGCTCTTTTTTCGTCATTTCAGTGATGAGGATGAGAAAGATTTTATTTGGAGTAAGACCACTATATAAAAATAAGTTATTGGATAAGCCATGGTCCTATAAATAATTTTTTTTCTAGAAATAAGCTCTTTTTATCAAAAAGAACCAAATGATTATTTTAAAATGTCATATACCAATAACCTGTTTCTAATGATATGAATTTTTTTTTTATCTTTTTATATATTGCAATTTTAACAAAATTTCTTTAATCCAAAAAACTTACTTAACCCTATTAGTGCTGGGCAAAATTTGTCCGCTCAAGTGCTGGGAGGTAAAGTGCCCCCCCTATTTTTCTCAGATATTAATAAGTTTGTATAAATATTTTTAACGTTACATATATATTTCAACTATGCTGAATTCAGTGGTGATGTCCATTTTTTATCAAAATCAATCAAACCTGTCAAAAAATTGATTTATATTTGACAGCTCATCTCAAAAAGGAAATTTTTATCTAAATAAGTATATAAAGTTTTTTACAAATGTATACCCATTTTCAAATATGCTGAATTCAGTGGTGATATTCATTTTTTATGAAAATCATTCAAACCTGTCAAAAAAGTGATTTACATATGACAACTTATCTCAAAAAAGAAACTTTTTATCTAAATAAATATATAATGTTTTTTACACACATATACCCATTTTCAAGTAGGCTGTGTTTACTGGTTATATTCCTTTTTTTTATAAAAAATTAGTCAAACCTGACAAAATAATTTAAATATGACAGCCCATGTCAAAATTAAAATTTTGATTCTTTTAAAGTTTTTTATACATTTCAAGTATGCAGAATTTAATGGTGATGTTCATTTTTTATGAAATCAATAAAACCTGTCAAAAAATCGATTAAACTTGTAAATCAATGTCAAATATATAAACATAAAAATAAATTCTACTTGCAGTATTTCTCTGGTAATTATTTTCTTAATTTATTTAATAAACCAACTTTAGGTGTTTAATTCACTCAAGATATTTCATTCTACAATAACTTATGTAACTCGATAGGACCTCCATCTTTTCGGCTACAAATTCGTTATCGGCTCATAGTCTCTACGTCATATTATAATTTACAGTATGTAATTTTGGTATTCATTCTATGATGATCCTTTTTTGGTAGCTCTTTTTTCATTAGAAATTTATATTTTTCAATGTGTGTTCGAAAATTTTTTTATAAGAATAAAATTACTTTTTTCCTCTCTCAAAGCATTCTGATTAAAGAATCTTCTTGGTGATTTTAGACTTTTTTTTATTAGTATCGGGTATTTTATTATCAAGCCTGAATATTTGTCAACCAATCTTATTTCAAAGGATTTTTTCTAATGAATCATTCATGATGTTGATTGTTCAATTACAAAAAGTTGTCAACGTTCTTCATCTAAAAAATTATCTCTTTGAAACAAAAGGAAAAAGATGGACAAATTCAATTTAAATTAAAAATATCTTGATAGTGACTAAATTCTCACATATTGGCACCTGTGCCATTTTTGATAAATCTGACCTATTCTAAATTTTCAGATTTTCTACCCATCTTAGATAAATGTTAACTGTAATCTTAGATGATAGATTTAAATATTTTTCATTTGTAAAAGAGAAACTTTTTTTTCACAGTCAAAATCTTTTTTGAAGCATCTAATATTATATAATTAAACCACTTCCTAGTTCATTAGAACATTGTAGATCTTCCATTTAGTCAAGATACATATTTTTTTTAATTATTTGTTTTGATCACATGTTCTCTTTTCAATTAGTTTTCAACTTGGTTCCTTCTCTCATACAAATTTTCAAAAGATTTTATAATACGTTTTATTTTTTTTTAATAAATATTTGATACCTAAGATGATTGTAGAAAGTATTATAAGCCAAAATATACACAAAAAAGTATTTTTTTACTATATACCTAATATGCAGCAATTTTTTGAAATTTTTTTTACAGAACTGTTTTTCAGGCATACATTACTAATTCAATTGCCACTTCGAGATATTTTTTAACCGTATTATCCAAAATCCAGTACAGAAATAAAATAAGCATAGTCGATTTGGTATAAAACAGATATTTTATTTTTTTGAAAATATTTTTGAAAACAGTATCTAGAAGTAAACCGCAAATCTTATTCAAGCTTTCAGATATTTTAAAACCATAAATGCCAAACCTGAGTCCAAAAATGAAACCAGCATCTTCCATTTGTCATAAAAACATATTTTATTTAAATTTCAAAAATATTTCTGCAGACATTAGACGTAAATCGAAAATTTATTGACACTTTCAGACATTTAAAACCTCTAAATACAAAAAATGATTTCAGAAATAAAAATTATCATGGTCGAATTGGTATAAAAACATATATTTCATGTAAAATTAGAGAGAATATTTTGGGATATAGTTTTCAAACATAAACCGCAAATTTGATTGACACTAGCAGTAAAACCTCTAAATGCGAAAACTGTGTTCAGAAATGCAATCATCATGATCTATTTGCTATAAAAACAAATTTTAGAACTAAACGCAAATTTAATTGATACTTATATGTATTTTCAAATTCAAACTGCAAAAATTGAGTCCATAAATGAAACTAGCATGGTTGATTTGGTATAAAAACATATATTTAATTGTAAAATTTGAATGAATGTTTTTGGAAACAATTTTTAGAAGTAAACCGCAAATTTGATTAACACTTATAGGTATTTTCACATCCTAAACGTAAAAAAATGATTCCAGAAATGAAACCAGAATGATTGATTTGGTATTAAAACATATATTTCAAATATTTTGGAGACAATTTTCAGAAGTAAACCGCAAATTTGATTAATACTTATAGGTATTTCCAAATCCTAAATGTAAAAAATGAGTTCAAAA
Source organism: Nectonema munidae (assembly GCA_030549495.1). Classification (NCBI taxonomy): domain Eukaryota; kingdom Metazoa; phylum Nematomorpha; class Nectonematoida; family Nectonematidae; genus Nectonema; species Nectonema munidae. The sequence continues at coordinate 19,444 of JAUIRK010000875.1, read as the reverse complement.
ATAAAAACAGCATGATCGATTTGGTATAAAAACAAATATTTCATGTAAAATTTATAGAATATTTTTGGAGATAGCTTTTAGAAGTAAACCGCAAATTTTGACTGATATTTTAAAACCTCTAAATGTGAAAAATGAGTTCAGAAATGAAAACAGCATGGTTGATTTGGTATAAAACATATATTTCATTGTAAAATTTGAATGAATGTATTGGAGACAATTTTTAGAAGTAACGCAATTTAATGAACACTTTGATTTTCAGATCCTAAACGTAAAAATGAGTTCGAAATGAAACCACATGTCCGATTTAGTAAACACATATGATTTTATGTAAAATGTGAAGGAATGTTTTTGGAGACAATTTTCAGAAGTAAACCGCAAATTTGATTAACACTTATAGGTATTTTCAAATCCTAAATGTAAAAATGAGTCCAGAAATGAAAACAACATGATCGATTTGGTATAAAACATATATTTTATGAAAATGTGAAGGAATGTTTTTGGAAAAATTTTCGAAGTAAACCGCAATTTGATTAACACATATAGGTATTTTCATACCTAAATGTAAAAAATAGTTCAGAAATGAAAACAGCATACCGATTTAGTATAAAAACATATATTTTATGAAAATTTAAAGTATATTTTATTAGATATATTTTTGACAATCAAAATTTTGATTGACATTTTCTAAAAAGTAGTCATGATTATTGAAAAAATTAAATATATAAAGTGTTATGCGTTCTAAATTGTATATAATTATAAATTTTCAGGGTATTATATAATATAGATCCTAAGTTATAAGGTTAAGTACAGATAATTTCAAAATTTTGCTGAAAAATAAAATTTTTTTATTTTGATTGACAGTTTTGGACATGAAGGGGTCATTCAACTACCATGAAAATGGTTTCAAAAGATGCAGCTAGCGATTATAAGAAAAGTCACAAAATTTGAAGGGATATGATTCAGCCAATTTTCTACAATTAATTTTTTAGCCAAGGGGGGGCTTTGTCTAATACATACAAGAAAACGCATTAGTATTCAAGCAGTATCCAGCCAAGCTGAAGACTATCATTCACCTTATGACGATAAGTCCAGTTCTGAATCATCTGATTATGAACTTTTTTCTCCTTCATCATCTTTTTCTGGAAAAAATTTGGTTTATAAAAGAGCAAAAACTGAAACAGCAAGCTTACTTGTCATTAAAAACAACATTTCAACACACAAAGCACGAAAAGTTCTTGAAACAATTTCTGAACAGGGATATAATGTTGATGTTCCTAGCCAGTCAGGTATTTGGAAAAAAGTTATTCAAAGTGGAAGAGAAACAAAGATAAAAATATTTAAAAAATTACAAAATGATGAACATTTTTGTCTTCACTTTAATGGTAAAAAGCTAGCTGGCGAGGAATATCAAATTGTTTTACTCAAAAACGTTGTGACAGAAATTAAACTTGGTGTTTTGAAATGTATTGACGGCACAGCAAAAGCTATACATCATGAACTTCATAAGTTAATTGATGAATTTGATGCCTGGAAAAATATTAGCATGATAATTAGCGACACAACTGCTGTAAACCAGTGGCGTAGCCAGAGCAAAGTACATGGGGGGGGGGCACAAAAAATAGGCTTATATCTAAAAATCTGAGTCACCATGATTAAGTTTTTAAAATTCATCCGACAAATTCTAAATTTTCCACACCACCTTCAAAACATTGATAATAGATGAATTGATTTGATTTATATTTTGATAGAACATTTTTTTTATTGATTTAAACGATAATTTTTTACTATTAAACTTATGAAACAAATTCTAATATGGTTTTCAATGTTTTGTGATAAAGCGGTAGAGTCGCCAGTAGCCATATAGAGCCGCTAAATTGTTTTGTTCTAAGCTAAAACAATTCAATTCTGCGAGAATTTTTAGCAAACACCTTCATAAGATCATCAAGATTAATGTTCGTTGTATAATTCCTCAAATACGATAAAATTATAAGATTTCGCTTTCGTTCATGGAGCATTGATGATCTTTGTTCAGACAAAATGCGCTTCAAAAAAGAAAAACTCCTCTCGCAAGAAGCCGTGCTGATACCAATCGTCAATGATCCTGCAATAATTAAAATTGCTACAAGTAATACTGTAATACAATATATATTTTACAAATCAAATTTTATACCTATATATAAATTGTAAATGCTTTCTATTGCTTCCTTTATTGGAGAAATAATCTCAATAATGTCTTTCAGATCTTTATGCTAATCAGTTTTATAGTTTTTCAATATAAAACTTTTGGCAACTTCTGCTTGGCTGACGAATAAAGAATCATATTCATAATTCCAAAATGAGAAGCTATAATGTTCAATTCTTCTTGGTTAAAAAAATTGGAGTTTGTTGGCCATAAACATCTGACAGCATTAAAAAATTCATTATCACTTTCTTAAAATCTTCAAAAAAGTTTTACTATTAGATGAAAAATCATTACAAATATAAAATTAACAAATGAATACAACCTAATACAAAATTACATTACTTTAGATTAAAATTCGGTTAAAAAGCATAAACTTTGAAATCAGAAAGTAATAATTTTTCAAATAAAAGAAATCACTCACCTTTGCTTCGCATTGAATAAACAAGCATCAATTATTTCATTGTATAAACTGAAAAATGGGTCATTGCTTTCACGATCGTATAATGTGGAAAATGTGGTGAAGAGATTTTGATCTAAAAAACTCGAGGAAGTTTTTTTCAGTTGAACGAAAAAGTCATTGTTTTCTCTTAAAGATTGTAAAGATTCTAACAATGTTTCCACCATTGTGAGCAAACAATTCAAGTCGCTGTTATGTGACTTAAAGTAAACGTATCGATATATAGCTTTAATTTAAAATAATTTTTTTGCTTACCTGAGCATAGATATTGAGAGGAGACATCAGTTCAAGTATTTTTTTGAGAAGTAAAACAACAAAGAGAAATTTCGGCTTCTCGAATGGCAAAAGTAGCCCTTGGGCTTCAATAGAAATTTCTGGATTAGAGTTATTGCCCGAAAAGAAATTCAATAAATCTCTTAACTTTTCGAAGTTGTTGGAAACAACAGTAAATGTTTCCAAGTGACTAGACCATCTTTGCTCTAGAAGCCTCTTTAACCCTCGCTCGACGGACTTATTTGTTCTAACACCGTTGACGGACTCAATACATTTTTTCGCTATTCTTATAACCTTATGTGTCTTCCTAAAAAGAAATTTAATAGTGATAACTATAAACGCGTGATGACAAAATTTCACATATATATAAAAAAACCTTAATTGATAAAAATATAAAATAAGATTAATTATCAATTTATTTGATCTAATATTAAAAAAATCTATTTTTACATATATTTTTTAACGCCATCTAAATAAAATATAAATTAAAAATTTCATATTATGGATTTATCAAATTTTTTGAAATTTTTACTGATTTAGAAGAGTTATGAGTTATTTTATTCATTTCTCTGTATTTTGGAATCTACTTAGGAATTATCATTGTAGGAATTATAATAGTGTAAAACAGGCGTCAAACTCGGAGTCCCATGAGGGCCAAAGGAGTGAGTTTGTGTTCTCATGAGGGCCGCACTCCTACAATTATATTTAAAGTTGTTCAATAAAAATTATTGCAGAATATTTTACTTTTAACTTGGAAACATGTAATGGTTTGATTATATTCAAAAATGCAAGTACAAAGTCATGTATAGTTAAACAAAATAATTTAATTAAAAAATTAGCACGGATATAAATCTGTTCTTTATTTTAATATAAAAAAAGTTTATAAGGAAACATACATGGCCCACATGTATTTGAATGAACTACAAATGAAATTCACATAAATTACAATAGTTCAAAATAAAGATTTATTATTAATTATTCAAATACTTTACATGTTCTTGTCCCGAGGCTTTACGCCTCTTGTTATTGACAATCTTTGCTATGTCTGGCTGAAATTTCTGTGCAGTGCGAACTTTTATAAGAGATGATAAGTGAAAATTAGTCAACCTAGTTCTCTGAGAAGTCTAAATCTACACTTATGCATAAAATTATAATTAATAATACTGTAATCTGTGTGGGCCGGAAATCTGCTTGTAATGGGCCGCATGTTTGACATCTCTGGTGTAAAACAAGAGGAATTGGGTGACAGTACTGCTACTAGTTTTGTCCTTGCTAAAAATTTCTAGATTGATATTTTACTGATAAGCTGTGGCTTCATGAGAAAAATCACACTGATTTTGTATGCTATTGAACGCAAAGATTTGTTGATGATAAAAAACTATTACGTAATAGATGTATATATGGTAATATGGTTTTATATGGTAATATGGTTTTATCATGATATCATTGGCATAAATATTTATATATAAATTCTGGCAATCCGCTTATGTTTACGTGCTACGCATATAATAAATTGCACCATCAACTCATAATGAAAACTCATAATGAAGTTCATTTATAGCATGTCTTCTTCCGATAACTCTTCTTCAACTTCCAGTGATTCTGATAATGAGACATCTCAAATCTCGAACATGTCTAGTGAAATTGACTTTTTTGATCAAAATCTGATTGCTCCTGATTCTACTGAATATTTTTCGGAGCCAAGAAGTAGTGGAGTAGGAAGAAGAGAAAGTTTGAATATTCGCGATTCGATCTCCAGACCTCCAGGTCCTAAAAGCTCTGCTAAAAATTTAAACGATATTTTTTCCATATTTAAACTTTTTTCGATGTTGAACTTATTCAATACTTGTACTCAATGACAATGCACAAAATGGAATCCAATTATAAGTAAGTTGTATTTTTAAAATCTGAAAAGTAAAAACAAATTTTATTTTTTAGATCGACTAATCCTAAGTACGTAAACTTGTACCACTGCTACACAAAGTTTAGTGTTTCCCATCTTCTCGCTTACTTTGGCTCTTTGATTTACATCGGTCAAAATGGTGATCAAAAAGTTAAAACTGCTGACTTATTTTCAAATGCTGGGAGTCTTTTTTTACGAAGTTGCTTGGGACGCGATATGTTTACTCTCATTCACGTATTTTTACGTTTTGACAAAAAAACGAGAGAGATGCTAATGACAAGATTAGTCCCATTCGTAAAATCCATGATTATTTTTTTTTAAGTTTTTCATTGTATTGGAATCCTCATTCAGCCGTTACCATAGATGAACAGCTTGTTACATTTAGGGGAGGATGTCCGGTCAAAATATATGACCCCAAAAAACCCGTACACTACGGTATAAAAGTATATCACATAAACCACGCTAAATTTTATTATGTCTATCTTCCGAAATCTATGTGGGTGGTATTTCTGATAGAACTTACTTTCTCGGCTAAATATTTGCAAAAGACTAATTGAAGATAGTAAAATACCTGAAGGGTGTGGCATTTACACGGATAGATTTTTTACTAGTCATTCCTTAGCTGTTTGGTGTAGTACAAAAAATTTATCATTGTGCGGAACTGTTATGTCAAATACGAGATTTGTCCCCTTAGTATTTAGACCCCCCTATCTTAGAGAATTGCGACTTAGTGAATGCGAAAGTAGAATAATATACTCCCATTATGTTTCTCTGAGCGTATTTATACCTAGACGTCATGCCGTACGTTGCTTCAAAGTTGTATATATTATGTCGTCACAGCATAAAAACGTGCAAATCACTAATGTTGCTTCGAAACCTGAGAGCTTGTTGTAATACAACTAGTTCAAATGTGGAGTTGATGTGAATATAATGATAAGAGCTTACAAATCGTATAAACTCAATAGAAAGTGGACTTTTGCGCTATTTTCAAATTATCTAGATATTAGTGTGCTGAACTCATGGGTTATAGTAAAGTTCAATAGCCCTAGGGATTTCCCCAAAACAAAACAAGGCGGTAGAAAGATATTTATAAAAATGCTTGCCCTGCGAATGGCTGAAGAATCTATGAAAATAAGATCTCTAACTTCAGAGTTATCCCTTGATGTCAAGCATTTATTATCATACTATGGTTTTGAAAGTCGTAGTGAAGTAGAACCTACATCATCAAGCAAAGCTTCATGTTTTCTTTTATTTGCTCTAAATGCCTCTAAGTTTATAGTTTTAAAATAAATTTTTAACACCTGTTATATTTTTTTTGACTTTTTTAGACTAAGTTTTTTTTGAAGTAAAAACCGGTTATTCGTGTTATGAGAATAGCTTGAAAATATAAATATATGCGTTGTAAAGTTAAATCCATAAATTTTTTAAAATTATTATATATATATAAATTAACGCCATCTATTAATTTTTTATGATAAATTTATAATTTTTAAGTTTTGGTAAAAAATATAGCCACAAAATAATAATTTTTTTTACTAAAGATTAAACTTAAAATTGTAAAGAACATTTACATGTTAGTGGTAATTGAGGTTTCTATAATAAAATTTTGTGTAAATAGCGTTTTAATGTTGAGAGCGGAAAAAATACATAGAGTCCGTCAAGCGAGGTAAAGTTTGTCCAGAATAATTTTGAAATACTATGTGCTTTTTAGTAAATTTATAAAGCATTTTACAGAGAGCTATCACCTTGGAAACCTCAGAAATCACATTCAGAGATTTAATTATAGAGAGGTGTAGCTGATGATTGAAACAATGTAAAAACGGAATGTCTTTTTTCAATTGTTCGCATATGATACTCTGGACTTCGCACTCACGTCTTCTGATGAACAAACATCAAGCAAATTCTCTTTACATTCTCCGTCTTTGAAGTATCTGACGATCTATGTTTGAACAATAAATGTTAAAACAAAATAAACAAATTTTTAATTTTACTATTGATATATTCTCGGTGTAGTTACAATCTTTTTTCCCGTCGGCTTTCAAACAAATGTAAGGAACTTCAGGTGAGTTTACTTCCTCTGCAACTTTTGAAACTACAAATGAAGCCATGGTGCTGATTATTTCGTTTTGAATGTCTGGGGATGTGTATTTTGCATTCTTCGGGATTGTTTTTGAAATCTGATGAATAAATAATTAAAAATATTCTAATTTTATAGTTTTTTCTAATAAATTTCTGTATTCTAATTATTTATTTTATATTAACTGAATAAAAAATGATATGATAAAAAATATATAAAAAGCTTACTTCTACAAGTTTATTATCTTTTTTCATTGTATATTCAAACAATCGCAAAAACATCCCATTTGGTGAATCAATTTTATTTGAATCTAAATATTCAACATGCTCCTCATGGCCACGCAAAGGCAGTTCATTCAAAGTTAAAAATTGGATGATTTCAAATATCGACTTATATTAATATATAAATAAATATATATTATATATATATAGAATTTATATTTAACAAAAAAATATGTAAAATTTGGTTATATATATAAAATACCTATTTTTGGCCAAAAGCGTTTCATTAAGAATACATGAAACAGATAAGCTGTTAGAAATTCTTTGCCTTCTTTCAATCCATGTTTTGTATGCCTCAATATGATTTTTCGACTCCTCGTGTTTTGATAAACCTTTACCCCTTTCAAGAGCATGTTTCCAGTTATTATACCCATTGAGGATAAAAGCTTTGTCTTGATTAGAATGAGATTCAAAATGTCTGCAGCAGAAACAAAAAAGTGATTTTGTTTCCAATGAAAATTCCAGCCATGGCCTACTTTTAAACCACACATGTTTAAAGTCACAAATTTAATTTCCATATTTTTAGGGTCATATTCTATTATCAAGGGCTGAACAGGTTCTTCATCAATAGAGCCTAAATCATTGGGAGTTTTGGCTAGGCTTTCGTCTCTAAATACAGGAATACAAATTAATGGAATTTTAGTCATTTAATAAAATATTCTTTTGTCATCTAATAATCATTTTAAGCAATTTATCAATGCTAAAATATAATATGGGTTAATACAGTGGTTCCCAACCTCTTTTTATCCCGTTTCCCCTTTTAAATCACTTTTTCATCTGTGGACCTCTACAACTAAATAGATTAAGCCAGCAAAAGTAACACTAAATTAGTGCGAGGGGTATTTTAATACCCCAGTAAGTTTCAAATTTTATTACAAAAATATTATTTCTTGAAATTCAATACCTTTAATTTTTTTTAAAAAGACTTTTTGTTGAAGCTCTATTACTTTTTTAGTTATTATAAAAGGCAAATAATTGCAAAATGTTAAAAGTTATTTTACTTTTTGTAGATTTTTGTAGCTTGCATCAATTTAGCTTTTAAACTATTTTTGAATGATGCTGAGAAAAATGAAATAATGCAATCTTAATTTATTGTTTTATTTTTGTTTACACAATTAAAACTTCATTTCATACCCTTGCCCCTGAATCAATCACATTTTTTCATATAAACATAGCAGGGTGTTTAGTAGACTCCTTGCCTTCAGACTACATTCACTCATATAAAACTATCCAACCTTCAGTTATTTGTTTTCTCTATGAATCAAATATCCTTTCATCAATTCCTGTAATGTGCCTGATAGACTACTTTATTTTCAAATGAAAAGCCTATTCCACCCCCTAACAATTTTGGATTTTTTTAAACTAGTGTATATTCGATATGCAAATTTAATTAAAATATTTTAGTTGGAAGTATCGTATTTAAATTCACCAATTTTGTAAAAAATTATAAAGTAGTTTTTAAAGGCTTGCTTGAATATTTGGTCTCGAGTGGTATTCCAATAACTAATCGATATTTTAAAATGTGATATACCAATAACTTGTTTCTAATGATATGTAATTTTTTTATATATTGCAATTTTAACAAAATTTCTTTAATCCAAAAAACTTACTTAAGCTTTTCTTCAAGTTAAACTATAGAAAATGAGCTTCCCTATTTTTTTAAAAGCAAAATATATATATACTAAACCAACCCATTTTCAAAAAGATAGAATATTTATTTCATAAAGCACTGAAACAAGTGTCACATACATTTTTTTATGTTCATTGCATACGTTATTATGACACTTGGAACAGGCTTGAAAAATCCTTCTGACTTGGAAAACAAAATAGACAATTACCTTCTGGTATCCATAAATTTGAAGACTCAAATTATTAATTTCACTCGGAATACTCACACTTTGTGCACTTTCATGAAACTTTCAGAAAGAAGAAAACAAAGTTCTTTGATGCATTCTTCCTGGTAGTGTATTGAGTGCTAACACTATAACAGAAGTGTTTAGAGCAGCCATGTCAAGATAGTTACAGAAAACAGCCATCGAGAAACGTCTCGAGGTTTTGTATGTTGTATAAGCACGCATCACCTGATTCGACTTGTCAACACGTGATTTGAAAGAGTTGTAGCACAACAATGATTCTGGTTTGTCTTTTGTTCCCAATGTCTCAAGAGCGTGGTAGTGTTGGCTACTAATAATAAGCACCGCTTTGAAATTTGTCGTTACGTGATTTTTTGGAACTTAGGCTACCAGGGAGGCAAAATCAGAATACACAGTCCTAGATTCATACTCCGCCAATCGCAAACTCTTTAGTTGTTGTGTCTTGAAAATAGGCGGAACACAAAGTTTGTTTCAAGGGGGTCCGAACCGTTCGCTACTGGACCGTTTGTACCCGGACATTTCGTTAGAGATATATCTGTAATATATCTTACAATACAGATATATAATTTATCTATAAATTATATATATACAGTGAAAACTGTCTAAACCGAATGCTTGTTAAACCGAAATTTTTAATATATCGGAAGAAAATGTAAGCCCCAGTTTTATGTTTACATTTTTCATATATGAACGTCCTTGTTAAAGCGAATTCTCTCTATTGTGAAAACCGAACTTAAAATTGTAAAAAAACACAAATTTTATTTTTTATAAACCGAAATTTAGAACGAAATGTGATAAAGTTTTTTTCATCACAAACTTGTCTCACTTATCAACACATGTGAGTCGTGAAAAATAAACATTCGAATGAGAGTGGAAGACATGATCTCACAGAGCGTGTGTTATATTTTCGCTCATTTCACATATGCTAAACCTCATCAACCATATTCTTAATTTCATCAACTCAAACTCCAACTTTGCCCAATGCTATTCTGATAATATCTTATTTAACTTCTCAAATACGCTACAACTGAACAACATCAATTATACTGCAAATCTAATCACACAAATACAAACAATGGCCACCAACTACAAAGTCTCCTTCAACTTAGATAAACTAAAACATATACACTTCACACGAAAAGAATAACCCCACTACCATTGAAACTAAATCTTTTTACACTTCACCTCAAAAACATCTACACAAAACTCTCACCAAACCTATTCTCTCTCAGAAAAGTTATCTTATATAAATTGGATCTTCATCCAAAAATCTCAAATTACTTCAACAAATATATCATACTTCCATTCATTCAATATGGTTCACTCACCTGCGGAAGTCCACTCAAATTCAAGAACTCACTAACCCATTTCAATAATATACATCGCCTATGTTTACTCACAATCACAAACGCATTTCACACTACTTCTACATCAAAACTTGAACTTCTCACACATACCCTACACTTACACCTAAACCTAAAGAAAAACATAATTAAAAAACATCTATCTATCTTTCACTCTACACCAGCACCACATAACATCGCGAACTTTACTCAACTCACACCTCCCCTTTTTCATTTCCCCTTTTGAACAATATATGCCACAACTTACTCACTACCAAGTTTCACCACACCTACACCCATACTCCCTAGTTCACCCATCGAAATCGACCCCACACTCAACTCATATATGTAGCTGTTCTCATTTAGAGGAAGAATGTGAAAAATATGCTTGAAAAATTCTTATTGTTCTGCATTTGCGATTAAAGCCGCTTGGACTGTTATTGAAACTCAAAGTAAATCAATTTATCGTGGAATAAACGGTAGCAAGGATTTAGTTTACAGAATATTAAATACAATTTTCCATCCAAGAATCGACCCACGAGTAATAGAAACAAGTATTTTAGCTTATCATGCGAATTTTATTACTATTTTATGGTCATCAACTTACTTTCCTACGGAAAACGATATACGGATGAATATCAACATATATTGAACGTGATAACCACGGGAGATAATTACATTAAATCGTTCACCCAAAATATTGGAAAAAACCCTTCACCAATTTCTTATACAGAAACACAAATTTATTGTGTTTATTATTCAAAGAGTTGTGTTTTAGGTATTGATGGAACATTCCATTTAGGATCTTGCTATGTGACTTGCACAGTGTATCAAGACAGAAATTTGTTCAAACGCTCAACTAAAAGAGCACCTATTTTGATGGGACTTGTTTTTTTACATTTTGATTCAAGCTTCAATACATTTACGGTTTTTTTCTCACACTTATCTTTAGTACTTAACCATAATTTGAAAATCAAGTTTCAACAGGAACAACTTTACATAGGATCTGATCAGGAACTTGTTATCGTTAAATCTATAAGATGTAATTTTCCTAATGTAAATACGTTGTTTTGTGTGAGACATCTTCAAGATAATATAAAAAGAACATTAAGACAAAAACTGAGGCTAAAAGAAAAAAACTCTTTTATTAATAAAATATTTAGTACCAACGGCCTAACATCTTCGAATTAAGTGAGTTTGATGAAAAGGTAAAATTAATAATTGGAAACTTTTACCAGAATACAAATCAAAATTTAAATTTCCTAAATAAATATTTTCCAATTATTAAAAAACATGTTGTGGAACCATGCTTAAAAAATTCCCATTTACAGATAAACTGGAAAAATAACCATTCAGAATCGTTAAATCATATAATCAAAAATTTAGTGGATTGGAAACCTAACAAAATGTTTCAACTCACCCGCAAGTTATATGATCAAACACTTTTTCAAGAAACCCAAATAAAGTCCGCATTGCATGGACAAGGAGAATATAATTTAGTCGGCGATGGAATTAAATATCGAGTAAACTCATACTAAATATGAAGCTAAATACACAACATCTCAAAACCAATTGTTGATAGCAAAAAGTGTTGAAAAGATAGCTCTGAAGCCTGGCCAAAAAAGACAACTTAAGAAAATGAAATTTTAAATTTTGGTATATTTCAATATATTCATAATTGTTATCTAAATTATTCTGTAATTTTTTAGGATGAACCCATTATCAAAAAAGAAAGTTTAGACTGCTTTGTTCAGTTGCATTGAAGATTAATTGAATGTTATATTATTTTAATAAAATTTTCTGATTTTTTTATTGTAAGTTTATCCTGTTTTTGATTTACTAAACTAAGATATTCTAGCATTTTAGTATAAAAATCCAAATCAATATAAAGATTTGAGCAATTTTCTGTAAATACTCTAAATCAATACTTACTTGCACTTGTCTTGAGATTTTTTTGAGTATTTATTCCAAAAAAATTGATGTTACAAACAAAGTAAAAATCATGAAGACAGTAGTTTTTAAAAATAGAAAAATTTTATTGAGAATAATAAAAAAATAATACACATTTATAAAAAAAATCTTGTATACCACCCAAGAATTCCATTTCTGAGCCTTTTGCAATATATAATAAATACATGAACGAGGAGGAAAAAAAAATTTGGATCGGATAACTTTTATTTTGCTTACTTTTTCAGTACTTCAAACATATAATCCTCTTCTTTTTTTCTTTATTTCTGAATCTTTTATAATACTTAAACAACAAACCCAGTTTTTACGAATCGTTCCACTAGAATATATTCAAATTTCCTTTAATTTATTTATCAAGCACAGCGATGTAAAATAATTATCAAAATATAATATAATATTTTCTTTTCGAGAGATTCGCAGAGCTTTAACACACAATCCTCTGAAGAATAATTACATGAGTTTTCACCACGCACTTTACCATCATAAATGAAAAAGTCATGCATGAAACCATAAGCTAAATTTCTAGAGAAAACATTAAACCCCCATTTTTTGGGTTTGCATTGCACATATTCGTTGAAAGCATGTCAGCTTTTAAAATCTATAATCTGCTCCAATCAATTTTTTGAAATTAATCATGAGAACATTGTTACATTGCTTTCTAAACATCTCTAAAAAGCGTTGACTTTATCTTTTCTGTCATATTATTTTTCTCCCCGATTTGTAATGATCAAGGAATTATCTTCAAAATCTAAATTACTTAAAAGTTGTAAGAATTTATTCCTGAAAATATTTTCGCTAATAATCGGAACTCTGAAACTTTCACTCCAATAAATTTGACAATTCAACATTCAAACATCGATGACAAATACCATTGAATTCAGACATATAAAATCTAAATAAAAAATACTTATTTCAAACTATTTATAAATATTCATTAGGAATGCTAATCATGACTACTTTTTAAAAAACGTCTATAAAAATTTTGATGACAAATATATATAAAAAAATATTCCTTCAAATCTTGCATAAAATATATGTTTTCATATTAAATGAGCCATGCTAATTTCATTTCTAGAATATTTTCGTTCTTAAGTTTTAAAAATATCTGCAAATGTCAATCAAATACAAATATATCCGTTATAAGAGCCTTCGTATAACGAATTTCTGTAGATACGAGTAAAATGCTGTCGTACGTTGCATCTATTGACAAGCAAAATCACGAATCTAATCGTTAGATAAGTTATTGTAAGTATCAAATAATAAAGAAATGGGTTTTTATGAATTTGCTTTTTTTAATTATTATTGAGTAAATTTTGGTTTAACTCCTCTGAAAATGGCTGGTAAAAGAAACGCAATTCGGAAACGTGTTGGTGGACCTGCCAAAAAAGCCTTTAGAAACAAAGTTGGAAATATTAAAAAAACGTGAACGGGGCGAACGACCCCGTCACATAGCCAATCATTCTACTTAAACGGTGACCAAAATTAAAAAGGACAAAGAAAACATCATGCGAAGTGGCAAGTGTTCAGCCCCTTTAAGCGCTAAAATTCTACCCAAACGATCATGTTGGTTTCATTTCAACATTCAATTTTTGTAATTAGAGGTTTTAAAATTTATATCTAATTTCTACAAAAATATTTTTGAAATTTTAATGATATATAAGTTTTTAAACCAAATTGAAGATTCTGGTTTCACTTTTGGAATAAGCTTAGAAAATGGGTATATATGTGTAAAAAAACTTTTATAATTATTTGGATAGAATATTTCCTTTGGAGATGAACTGTCATATCCAAACAATATGACATGTTTTATTCGTTATTATAAAAGAATATCACCACTAAGTGTCTTGCCACTTCTTCATTTTCAAAACGCATGTCTTCTACGTCTGTAGAAAAGGTGAAATGGGTTCTTTGAACACGTGTGTCATCTTCGCATTCACCTTTATCAGTCACAGCATCAAGAAGCGTGGCAATCAGTGCCTTCTTCACTTGATTCTACCTGTTCACGTACTCCATGACACAATCAAATTAACGTAGCTTTAGTTTGTAGAAAAATATAGGAAACAAATAAAGATAAGTAAAAAAAGACTGTCACTTATTTCTGGGATGCGATGCTGTCCTTATATTTAAGAGACATTGATAAACTTTATTTATTAATAAGTTTTACAATAAAAAATACGACAAACTATACATTTTTCACAAAAAAAGGTATTTGCACAAAATTGATGAAATAGTTAGAATTAGGAAATGGTTAGAATTGAGGAGGCATTTATCAAAAGGGAATATTAAAAATAGATGTTTAATAGGTGTTACTGTTTTAATTTTAAGCATATATAGGAAATGATATAAAATAAAACGATGCATCAACTTAACTGATTATAATCATAATCTATAAGAATCTAACAAAGAAATGATATAAAATAGGAGACATCATTGATTTCTTCGATAATTATCAAAATATAAGAATTAGTTAATTATCAAATTCCTGACTTCATTTTGTTATTTTTATATCAAATTTGTTAAATAAAACGGACATCAGGAAACAACTATAGAAAGTAAAAAATAGAAAAATGAAAAATCGCTTTTGCCTCCCGACATAAGCAAAAAAGCACTTTTAACTAAAAAAACTTATTAATTTAGAATTTCCGTTTTGAGTTTTCAATATTTTAAGTCGTATTACATCCTTATTTTTATAGGCCATTTATAACAAGAAATGTTTTTTGCCTTAGCTAGAGCAAGACGTTGGGGAGCGGAAGGGTATGCGAAAGGAATAGGTGAAGTAACTGGAGGTGGAATAAACACGCGAAAATTAGGTAAATCGGAGAGTGAAGTGATAGAGGATTGAGGAGAAAGATAAGGTAATGATGTCGTTGTGATAATAGTAGAAATAGTTGTAGTAGGGCGTGTGTCATGACTGTTTGCAGCAGATCGAGTGTGAATAGGCATAAATTGTTATTGAAAGAGGATGTTGTCTTCACGTTAAGTGATGGGATCACGAGCCTTTCAAGCGATAGCTTAAACAAAGTCATATATAAAAGCATGCGAATATACCAATCATTAGATATTAAGTATACATAACTGTTGTAAATAGAGTGCCTCACAACATAATTGGAATGTTGTAGATAAAGTGGTGCCTCACAACATAGATTAAAAGCTCACAATTCACTGGCAATTTACAACTAACCCTCTAACCACAAGCACTCTATTTCAATAGTATATAAGCCTTCACATTTCTTTATCTTCGTTGAAAGTAAAGCCTACTTTTCTTCAAATAAATTTATTTCTTACTTTACAACAATAACATTGAATGAGTTCGGATACCATTTTTTGAGCAACAATTATTGCCGTACAATACTAGACTTCAGGCGCTTTGTTTTGAGTGTAGTCTCAGTAACAATTTCTTTCTTGCTTCCTGAACGTTTCATGGCTGTATAAAAATAATAGAAGTAGTATATTAACCCTTTGAGGACCAGAATCTTGAAGAATAATAAGTTTTCATTTTTGTATGTTTTAACCCTATTAGTGTTGGGGGGGCGTAAAACGCCCCCCTTCACTAAAAAATTAATTGTAGAAAATTGGCTGAATCATATCACTTCAAATTTTGTGACTTTTCCTAAAATCGCTAGCTACATCTTTTGAAACCATTTTCATGGTAGTTGATTGACCCCTTCATGTCCAAAACTGTCAATCAAAATCAAAAATTAAAATTTTTCATCAAAATTTTGACATTATCTGTACTTACCTAGGATCTATATTATATAATACCCTGATAATTTATAATTATATACAGTTTGGAACGCATAACACTTTATATATTTAATTTTTTCAATAATCACGGTTACTTTTTTGGAAATGTCAATCAAAATTTTGATTGATCAAAAATATATCTAATAAAATATACCTTCAAATTTTACATAAAATATATGTTTTTATACTAAATCGATCATGCTGGTTTCATTTCTGGACTCATTTTTTACATTTAGGATTTGAAAATACCTATAAGTGTTAATCAAATTTGCGGTTTACTTTTAAAAATTGTCTCCAAAAACATTCATTCAAATTTTACAATTAAATATATGTTTTTATACCAAATCAACCATGCTAGTTTCATTTATGGACTCAATTTTTGCAGTTTGAATATGAAAATACCTATAAGTATCAATTAAATTTGCTTTTAGTTCTAAAATTTGTTTTTATAGCAAATAGATCATGATGATTTCATTTATGAACACAGTTTTCGCATTTAGAGGTTTTACTGCTAGAGTCGATCAAATTTGCGGTTTATGTCTGAAAACTATATCCCAAAATATTCTCTCTAATTTTACATGAAATATATGTTTTTATACCAATTCGACCATGATCATTTTTATTTCTGAAATCATTTTTTGAATTTAGAGGTTTTAAATGTCTGAAAGTGTCAATCAAATTTTCGATTTACGTCTAATGTCTACAGAAATATTTTTGAAATTTAAATAAAATATCTGTTTATATGCCAAATGGAAGACGCTGGTTTCATTTTTCGTCTCAGGTTTGGCATTTATGGTTTTAAAATATCTGAAAGCTTGAATCAGATTTGCGGTTTACTTCTAGATACTGTCTTCAAAAATATTTTGACTGTGAAAAAGAAGTTCCTCTTTTACAAATGAAAATATTTAAATCTATAGCTTATCATCTAGGATTACAGTTCACATTTAGCTAAGATGGGTAGGAAATCTGAAAATTTAGAATAGGTCAGATTTATCAAAAATGGCATAGATGAAAATATGTGAGAATTTAGTCACTATCAAGATATTTTTAATTTAAATTGAATTTGTTCATCTTTTTCCTTTTGCGTCAGAGAGATAATTTTTTAGATGAAGAACGTTGACAACGTTTTGTAATTGAACAATGAACATCACGAATGATTCATCAGAAAAAAACCTTTGAAATGAGATTGGTTGAGAAATATTCAGGCCTGATAATAAAATACACAATACTGATAAACCTTGAAAAAAACCTTTGAAATGAGATTGGTTGAGAAATATTCAGGCCTGATAATAAAATACACAATACTGATAAAAAGTCTAAGATCATCAAGAAGATTCTTTAATCAGAATGCTTTGAGAGAGGAAAAAAGTAATTTTATCGTTATAAAAAATTTTTCGAAAAGTAATTAAAAGATATAAAATTTCTAATGAAAAAAGTGCTACCAAGAAAGGATCATCATAGAATGAATACCAAAATTACATACTGTAAATTATAATATGATGTAGAGACTACGAGCCGATAACGAATTTGTAGCCAAAAAGATGGAGGTCCTATCGAGTTACATAAGTTATTGTAGAATGAAATATTTTGAGTGAATTAAACACCTAAAGTTGATTTATTAAATAAATTAGGAAAATAATTACCAGAGAAATACTGCAAGTAAAAGATATTTTTATGTTTATATATTTGCCATTGATTGTGTGTGTGTGTGTGTGTGTGTGTGTGTGTGTGTGTGTGTGTGTGTGTGTGTGTGTGTGTGTGTGTGTGTGTGTGTGTGTGTGTGTGTGTGTGTGTGTGTGTGTGTGTGTGTGTGTGTGTGTGTGTGTGTGTGTGTGTGTGTGTGTGTGTGTGTGTGTGTGTGTGTGTGTGTGTGTGTGTGTGTGTGTGTGTGTGTGTGTGTGTGTGTGTGTGTGTGTGTGTGTGTGTGTGTGTGTGTGTGTGTGTGTGTGTGTGTGTGTGTGTGTGTGTGTGTGTGTGTGTGTGTGTGTGTGTGTGTGTGTGTGTGTGTGTGTGTGTGTGTGTGTGTGTGTGTGTGTGTGTGTGTGTGTGTGTGTGTGTGTGTGTGTGTGTGTGTGTGTGTGTGTGTGTGTGTGTGTGTGTGTGTGTGTGTGTGTGTGTGTGTGTGTGTGTGTGTGTGTGTGTGTGTGTGTGTGTGTGTGTGTGTGTGTGTGTGTGTGTGTGTGTGTGTGTGTGTGTGTGTGTGTGTGTGTGTGTGTGTGTGTGTGTGTGTGTGTGTGTGTGTGTGTGTGTGTGTGTGTGTGTGTGTGTGTGTGTGTGTGTGTGTGTGTGTGTGTGTGTGTGTGTGTGTGTGTGTGTGTGTGTGTGTGTGTGTGTGTGTGTGTGTGTGTGTGTGTGTGTGTGTGTGTGTGTGTGTGTGTGTGTGTGTGTGTGTGTGTGTGTGTGTGTGTGTGTGTGTGTGTGTGTGTGTGTGTGTGTGTGTGTGTGTGTGTGTGTGTGTGTGTGTGTGTGTGTGTGTGTGTGTGTGTGTGTGTGTGTGTGTGTGTGTGTGTGTGTGTGTGTGTGTGTGTGTGTGTGTGTGTGTGTGTGTGTGTGTGTGTGTGTGTGTGTGTGTGTGTGTGTGTGTGTGTGTGTGTGTGTGTGTGTGTGTGTGTGTGTGTGTGTGTGTGTGTGTGTGTGTGTGTGTGTGTGTGTGTGTGTGTGTGTGTGTGTGTGTGTGTGTGTGTGTGTGTGTGTGTGTGTGTGTGTGTGTGTGTGTGTGTGTGTGTGTGTGTGTGTGTGTGTGTGTGTGTGTGTGTGTGTGTGTGTGTGTGTGTGTGTGTGTGTGTGTGTGTGTGTGTGTGTGTGTGTGTGTGTGTGTGTGTGTGTGTGTGTGTGTGTGTGTGTGTGTGTGTGTGTGTGTGTGTGTGTGTGTGTGTGTGTGTGTGTGTGTGTGTGTGTGTGTGTGTGTGTGTGTGTGTGTGTGTGTGTGTGTGTGTGTGTGTGTGTGTGTGTGTGTGTGTGTGTGTGTGTGTGTGTGTGTGTGTGTGTGTGTGTGTGTGTGTGTGTGTGTGTGTGTGTGTGTGTGTGTGTGTGTGTGTGTGTGTGTGTGTGTGTGTGTGTGTGTGTGTGTGTGTGTGTGTGTGTGTGTGTGTGTGTGTGTGTGTGTGTGTGTGTGTGTGTGTGTGTGTGTGTGTGTGTGTGTGTGTGTGTGTGTGTGTGTGTGTGTGTGTGTGTGTGTGTGTGTGTGTGTGTGTGTGTGTGTGTGTGTGTGTGTGTGTGTGTGTGTGTGTGTGTGTGTGTGTGTGTGTGTGTGTGTGTGTGTGTGTGTGTGTGTGTGTGTGTGTGTGTGTGTGTGTGTGTGTGTGTGTGTGTGTGTGTGTGTGTGTGTGTGTGTGTGTGTGT
>JAUIRK010000874.1:0-22959 GCA_030549495.1 Nectonema munidae | reverse complement strand
CTATATTACCTATTATTATCTATGTTTTTTGGATGAGTGACGCTGCGTGACACTGATTTATCCTATACTTCCTATACTTTATTGGAGGTGTGACGCTGTGACGCTGTGACACTACAAATGTTCACAATTATAAAGGCACTGCTATATTACCTAATACTATCTATGTTTTTTGGATGAGTGACGCTTCGTGACACTGATTTATCCTATACTTCCTATACTTTATTGGAGGTGTGACGCTGTGACGCTGTGACACTACAAATGTTCACAATTATAAAGGCACTGCTATATTACCTAATACTATCTATGTTTTTTGGATGAGTGACGCTGCGTGACACTGATTTATCCTATACTTCCTATACTTTATTGGAGGTGTGACGCTGTGACGCTGTGACACTACAAATGTTCACAATTATAAAGGCACTGCTATATTACCTAATACTATCTATGTTTTTTGGATGAGTGACGCTGCGTGACACTGATTTATCCTATACTTCCTATACTTTATTGGAGGTGTGACGCTGTGACACTACAAATGTTCACAATTATAAAGGCACTGCTATATTACCTATTACTATCTATGTTTTTTGGATGAGTGACGCTGCGTGACACTGATTTATCCTATACTTCCTATGTTTCTATGTAGTGACATATGACATATATTTAACAATATGTAGATAACAAAACCGGCGGTATCGCCCCTTGTCTAAGAAAATTTTGGTATCAAGTTTGAAGTAAAAGAAGGCATAAGGTTATTATCGCGAAATGGAAAAGTAAGCTAATTTCATAAAACTCTGGACTTGTTTGCTCTTTCTCGGCATATAGAGGAACGTCTATAGTACATTTTAACTTTAACACGGGCATAAAGTCGAGCGTCTCCTGCAAATACTTTTGCTTTTTTTCAGCTGTTACAAAGCATTTATATTTTGATGAAAACATTTGGTTGAATTGTTTGTTTTTTTTCTAATGTAAAATGATGGGAGGGTGTAGAATTGTGTCAAAGCAAAAATTTTAGGAAAAATAAATCCAAGAATTCAGATGCCAACTCTCATTATTTCCCTAATAAGATTACAAGACTTTTTATTACAGACGTATGCTTCAACTAGTGAAGAGTTGAAGTTTGAATGAGAAGCCTTATTCAAACACATTTACTCATTATGTCACAAAATTAAAATTCTAGACGTGCGCCCAACGCTTACACCTTCAGACTATGATGATGGCCGCGGGCCAAAGATTATTATCTTCTCCTCTTTTTCTTTAAAGTATTTGAACTAAAATGGTATGAAGTGAGGCATTTATAAGATTTGTTCGCAATTTTTCTGATACTTGAACATATGGAAGTATGATATTTAAATTCAAATTAAATATTCAAATTTAAAAATATAAAAGTCATACTTTTTTTCAAAAAAAAAATATTATTTATGATAAATTTAAGATTGAAAATTGTGTTTAAAAGAAAAAAAAATTTTTGGGGAGTGAATAAGTGTTGTGTGTTCAATTAATTATGAAAAAATATGTTCCTGATCTTTCCATTCTAGAAGCATCTCTTTTAATTTTTCAAGGAAATCATTTGCGTATTTCCGGTATACCTTTTTTAGTATAATTTTTTCTTCGCATATTCTTGAATTATGAGGGATTTAAAGTAATTACATTCATTTAATAAGTATTATATATTTTCTATTATCAAAATTTATAATCCTTTTGTTTGATTGATCAATATCTTACAAATTAGTGTATCACATATGAATCGCTGGTAGTGAATAGGAAATAACGTATACAATGCTATGTATGCCGCATCCCTTGCATCACACCCTTTCTTTATTATATACTAGAGGGTATAAACACTTGTTTTTCAATTTTGTTAGATTTCATCTTACATTCTTTCTCTCTTTTGCCATTTTTCCTTTTTATGGTTTTTCTTTTAATTAATTTATGCTGATAAATTAATTAAATTAGATTTCTTATTCTAATAAAGACAGGTTTGCAACTTTTTGGAATACTTTGCTGGAAATAATTGCACTAAAAAAGAACATCTTGTTATTTTTTGGATGATCTTTTGGTCAATTTAAATATGCTCTTTGATGACATGTTTTACTATATAACGATTTTATTGAATGTATTTAACTTTTTTTGAAACCTTAATTCAGCGTATTCAGGAATTCTACTCACAGAGGGAGTGGTTTAAAAAGTTTTCAAAGATCAGACAAAAATGAAAAAGTTCATTTTTTTCATTCAAGTTTAATTTTTTTCTTTTGAGTTCTTTGCCAGGTATTTTGTCTTACAGGTAAACAGAGGCGTAGCCAGAGGTTGGCAATGCAGGAGGGGGCCTTTCTGAAATAGCGTTTGACCAATATACTTAATTTTCGTATATTTTTATGCCGGTGTCCGCTGACAAATTGCTTGGCCCAGCTGAGTGAATACTTTGGCACTGTCCCCACAGGTAAATATTAACATCCGTACAATATTGATTTTGACAATTTTAATGAAAATTGGGGTTGTTAAAATGAGTTAATTTCTATCTATTTTTTTCTTTTTTTATATTTTAAAAATTTGCTACTATATTAATTTTTTAAAGTTAATTTCCAATATACAATGCCAAAATACGAATGGAAATACAGCTTTCAAGAAATGAAAAAGCTCTAAACAATTTCGAAGAGGGAGCTTATCTTTTTGTTTTGATGTTGTTGATATCAAGTGAAAAACTTGCATTATGACAAATGAACCAAGAGAATGAATGCGTATGCAAATATTATTTAAATGGCAATACGTCGTCATCAATAACCCATATGTTAATCAGGATTAAGAGCTTAGTTATTATTGTAAGGTAAATAAAAGTTGTGTAGTCCGTCAATTACGTTCAAACTATAGACCCGTGCTTCTCAAATTTTTTTTACTTTTGAGGCGCATCATTGAGATTGATACGCAAAAATCGGTGATAAAATTTTAAAATAAAAAATATAAAGAGGTACATACAACATATGCTGTCGATTATTTGTTCGTTTCTCGCACCCCTTGTTAAGAATCTCTGAAGTAGATGAAATCTTAGAGTTCACATGGCTACCTTTAGATAGCGCAATCGGCTATCTTTAAGGGCGCACGAGTGCACCGCGGCGAACCGTTTGAGAAGCACTGCTGTAGACGGTATAGTCCAGCGTTGGTCTGAATATTATAGGGAATGGAGTGAGTCGGACCGAACTTTGAACAAGTTTCCTAAAAAATATATACATCCTTTGTATGCTGCATATCCCTTGTCTCCAGTGGTCTTGTCCCTGCATTGCTGTGATATAATGAGGTTTGAATGTAGCTCTACTCTTCACGGATATAGTCGTTCTGAAGGAAATCTTTGTTTGCAAATATTCAAAGCTTGATAATGCCTTCTCTGTATTAGTGAGAAGATTAGGTGAAACGACATTTAAAAGAGATCATTATTCTTTGTATTTGGCGATTTAATGTCTCTTTCTATTCTTTGAGCATGGAAGAATTTTTCTCCTGTTAATTTTTAACGGACCATTTTCCATCTCCAACCTTGTTTTTCTGAAGTATGTTTCCATTATATTATCTATAATATAAATCTTTAAGGATGAAAAATAAATTTTTTCTAGATTTGAGTGTTCAGTCCTTGAGGATACATGAAATGCCTTGGGAAAAAAGTTAATGAAATTATTTTAGGTCATATTCTTCGGTGATAAAAGTTAAATGTGAAGAAAATTTAAATCATTTACTTACGGTATGTAGAGGTGACAACATTTCAGGACAATTTTGGACACAAAAGAAATTTGTTACTATTGGTTCATTTCAATCATTTTTAACTATTAATGTGTTCTAAAATGCGTTGAAAATTTGTTCACGAATTTTATTATTTTTGTATTAACCGTCAGTCGTAGAGCTCAAAAATACTCTAGTTGTTCTGGCTATTCCATTTTGTGGTATAGGATGTATTTTTTGTTTATATAAGAATTTGTTATCAAATATTTCCTGTTTAAGATGTAAAATGTCATAAATTAAATTTTTTAAAGAAAAGTGTTAAAAGTTTTATAATGAGAATAAAATAAAATTTCATACCTCAATTTTTTCTATAAAACAAAAAAAATCTCCTTTTACTTGAAAACGGTATTCGTGACAAATTCCAACCCCACAAGAAGAACAAGTACTTCTCGTTTTTTTACAAACCTTCCATGGCTTTGAGTAGCTTGATAGTTTTTCTTTTACAACTTGCAGCAAATTGGCAAAAGCCAACTTTGAATCCAGCTTCTTTGATGAGATGAAGTACGAAGTAGAAGATTGTTATTTTTTTTAGCAATATTCTTACATAAGGATATTTGGTTTTCTTTATTGTCAAACAAGTAGGCCTACCTTTGACTCATTTCATCAATTGAAGTACTTCATTTCTAAATTTATTGGCCGTTCCAATCAGAGTAAGCTCTCATTTTTTGAAGTTCTTTTGCAAAGCTATGAGACGCGAAATTTTGATCTGTCGCAGTATCTCTTCTTGTATTTACAAAGGGTTTTACAAGCTCTAATTCAGAGATTTTTCTCAAGTTGTTTCCATTTTTTCGCAATATATACTTGAAGTGAGAGCACCAAAAAAATTTTCATATATTATTACAAATCCTTATATTTACATATTCATCAATAAAGAAAGTTACACTTGCCTTAACTTCAAGGTTTTGAAGAATTGAGTCAATGAGTTTCATAAAAAGTTAAAAATAAAACAAAATTAGGCACTGACAGCTTCTACCAACAATTTCAGCATTTGAAGTTCCATATGAGTTTTTCAAGAAATTGGGAAAAAGCGGAAAGTTTATAAAAACATCTGCTATTATTTCCATCGAACGTGTTCTTGAAGCTGAATCCTGTAGGATTTTTTTCAGTCGTCAGAGCTTTAAAATGAACAAATTTTAAAGAAAAAAATTACTACGCAATATATATGTGTTATAAAAAGATAAAAAAAAGAAACAATATTTTGGGATCTTTCCAAAATTTATATACTTCATATATGGTTTTGAATTTTTAGTTAAATTCACATTTTTGAGTTGAATACACTTGACTCCTTCATTTGGAGGCCAATTAATTCTCCAATCTTGAGAGGTAAGTTTTCATTATTATTTTTAAAATTATTTAGTTAACTTACTAGATTCCCCATTTTATCTCAGTGCTAGTTAATTAATTAATTAATTAAGTTAATTAATTAGATCAATGTTTGTTAGTTTGATTCAATTTTAATATCTGTAGTCACATCATAAAATTCATTGCTAAAAACATTTTTCAACCTGTAAAATTCACATGTAAATTGAACTTATCATAGGGACTTTTAACGTACAAGTATTTTAAAGAAACTTCACTTGAACATTATTTATCAACGGCTGGGAAGTAATTGATCCTCTATGAAATGCCATAATAACATTTTTTCTGGTTAATTTTCAAATTTTCAAATTTTATACTGAAAGAATTGATTCAAGTGATTTAAACTAAAAAACGCATAATTTAGAGTTTTTATTGGCAAAACTTTCAAGAAAAAAGAGGATACTTTATCGCAATAAAACTCCTAATATCAAAAAAATCTTGATTAAAATGAAGGATTCATGCTAATTTGAGTTCAAAGTCACGCTCTTTATATGAATAAAAATGCGTTGTTCTTGTAAAAACATCAATAAGAACTATCATAACATAACTTAACGGAATTTTTTAAGTGAAAGAAAAAGGTGGATCGTATCAAACAAAGAAAGAAGGAGAGTATGCTGTAAGTTGCATAATAACATATAGTAAGTAATAACATATAGTAATAGAAAAAAAACATACAAAGTTCAGCTTTGTCTTATACCTTCGGATGAATTCAAGGCAGATTTTTAAAGATGTCGAATAACGTTTGCAACTAATTCAACATTCATAATTCTATTTGAATAAAGTTTTTCTGCTGGACTTTTTCATTTTTTTGGGAAAATCAAGGTAAGACTCCAAGATTCTCATCTATGTTTTTGTTAAACAATGCTAAAAATTGTGATCTTGTCATTTCTTTTAAATCTGCAAGACATGGGTGGTACGGGTAATATACGTACTTTTTCCATTGTAGACTGTGTTTTCTAAGCCTCTTACTCTTTGATCTCCTTACTTTTACTTCCATATCTTTAAATGCAGGGGTTGGGTGTGAAATAACACTCTTATAAGACTTTATATAGAGATGCAGGCATCGTAACATCAAAAGGTGAAAAGTATCGGAAGAGGAGGTGGGAAAATGGACAAACTTAATTTAAATTTTTGTTCAGTCAATTCGAAGATGCTTACATTAAAATTCTGGAGAAAGTTGCATACACCAAGTGTTACACCAATCTTTGGCACAATGTAAAGAAATCAGCTTAAAGAGTCCGTTAGGAGTTGCAAGTTAGTGCGCAGTACACTTTAAGATCATCACTAAACAAATTTAAATGAAAAGCACTTTTGAGCGGCATAATAATGACCTAATCACACTGACTACCATGAATGACACCACTGGTTACTTTGGTTGAGTGGGATAAGTGTCCATTAAGAGAAACAAGCAGTGCTCTATTAGTCAGGAAACTTTAAATCCATTTGACGATCTTAGTTCTAACGCCATAAGCGTGCAATTTTTTTAACATAGAAATTATGCCACACCTTGTTGAACGCCTTTCAAAAGTCAAAAACTGTGACATTATTTTCCAGAAGTCTAACTATGACTTTTATGGAATTTTAACAAGTTAATTAGTGAATTCATTAATCCTATAAAAGATAAATTGCTGATACATAAGAGTCACTTCTTGGTCAGTTAATTAGTTATAGGGATAATTTTTCACTCTGAATATACATTTTAGACTATATACTTTTAAATGGCGATTCTTTGGAATTTGGTTATTCTGAAAGCTCTCTTTTTTATCATGAAAATGAAAAAAAAGTTGGATAAAAATAATGATTGAGCATGTGCAATCGGTGATACATCAGATTGCGCTGACATGCTTCAATGCATCTCTTGTTTACAATGGTGTTGTTATACATGCGAAGGAATTGATACAACCTTATTACAATGTTTAGTAGTATTGATTCTTCTACATCTAAATTGAATTCAATGGATAATTACTTTCTTAAAAAACTGCGTAAAAATCTGAATAAAATTGAAACCAATTGTTATTGCCCTGTTGATAAAAGTACGCAAGAAGCAAAGGGGTTTGCAAAAAAAAGGATTATTCCTTGGTATTATAATGCAAAAAATCTACGGATTCTAAAGAACTTCAAAATCTCAAAACGTATGCATCAGCGCTAAATACAAAAGTTGACAATGATATTACAACTGAAAATCATAACATGACACAACAACCTAAACTTGCTAGCGAAATAGTAGGCTAAGCCTATAATATATAAGTTTAATGTATTAAATGCAAAATTAAAGATTTAAAAAAATTAAATGAAAAGGAAATCTGGCATGCTCAAACACTTCTGAATTCCAATCATTGATCATTCTTTGGGAAAGAAAATTTTTTACCTAACACTAGGAAAAAAAAGCAGTGACACTTTTGAAATTTTGAGGAATGGAATAATCTCTGTGTTTTCCTAGAATAATCAAGTAAGATATCTGAACTATACCTTCCATATTGTTGTTGACAATGTTCCAGACTGAAATCACAAATCTCCTCTTAAATCTATTCATCATGGAAGGCATGTTTGTTCATCTTTTTAAGCATGTTTAATCCTTTAATCCAAAAATTATTTTTAGTTCTAGTTCTTTGAACTCTTTCAATACTAACTCGAATATAAGTCTTATTATAGTTTAGTAAATTTATAGTTTATTATAGTTATTTATAGTTTTGAATAGCAGTAGTAGTGTCAAATAAAGAAAAACATATTTGCACTTGGCGAAAGTGACAAAAGCTTTGGATACTCTTTTTGAAATACTATCGGAGGAGAGAAGTTGATAATGACGCCGAAGTCATTTTGTGAGTCAACTTTTTCCAAAATGTGAGAACTAAGGAAATATGTTTTCATTTTCATTCCCTATCTATTACACCATTGAAAATATTTATTAAGACATGTTGTAAATTAGAGTCATTGTTTTCTTCTGAAACTTTCATATATTTTGGATCATCAGCAAATACTTTTACCTTGGAATTGATGGCATTCATAAAATGTTAAAAAGAAGAGGTTCCAACACAGATCTATGAGAAACTCTAGTCAAAACAGATTTCTCTTCTGAATGTCTTTGGTTTAAAACAATTTGTTTTTTTAAAAAAAATTTTTATCCATCCAAGCAAGTTTCTAGCTTTATAATCAAATATTTATGAGACAAAGCCGTGTGAAAATCGAGAAATAAAACGTCAAGGGTGTCATTAAATTCTATTCGATGAACAACATCATTTCGAAATCCAAAAGATTATTATTATTGATTTTTGATTTGCCAAAAATGAACCCATTCTAGTTCACATTTTAAAAATTAAAGTTATTAAAATGCTTCAAAATTTTTCCTGAAATTTTTGATTCGAGTACTCTACAAAGAATTGGAGGGAGGCTTACAGGCCTGAAGTTACAAGGATGATTTCTTATCTCCGGATTTGAATGCGTGTACAATTAGAGAAATTTTCCGCACATCCAAAAACTTTCTCTCTTTTTAATTTATTTTTCAAAAATAATTTTTAGTGGAATGGGATTATTGCTCAATTGTAATAGCAAAGTTCACTTTACCGCCAAATTTTTGATCAACTGATAAATACACGGCTCAATTTGATCTGCTTGCTGATTCAAATGATATATATATCATTTTCCAGAATTAAGTCTTCTTTTTAGCTCATGAAAAAAAGAAACTAAACTTTTATAGATGGAGACATGCACTTTGCTTGCGCAACTCGTCAAAACGCCATTAATCCTTAACACCGTCCATTTTTTGGTCTTGAAAGAGTATATTCCAAATTAATTTCATTTATCGGTAAAACTTTCTTAAAAAGGCTGCAATTTACCTCACTCGAAGAATGGCGGGGTTGCCATATGGGCATATTCATTCAGTAAGCGTGTTCGGTGATTCATTAAACCTTTGTATGAAAAGTAAAAAAAGTAAATTCTAGCAGAGTATTTCCCAAGGATTAAAAAAATAATTAAGGAATTATGATACGCTAATGTAAATATTTATTAATAAGGACATATGGTTATTTAACCCACAGCTTTTTTCAAACAAAAATTATACGATTTCAAATCACCCTTCAAAACGCTCAAACTTAATAACACAGGTATATAAACCCAGAAAATTAGTGGGAAAAGCATTATTACATTACTATTTAAGTCGACAATATCTAATATATTGATATTATTGTATATTAACAATATACATAATTAAATACTGCTGCCGTGGTTGACCGTCCGTCGCGCCATTGGAAGCGCGATGATCACATCTTTGAAGGACCAGATCTTTCATTTTTCTTAGCCAAATTTTCTATACGTTGATTTTCTTCTATTTTTACTTATTTTCCATTTTACCATATGTGGCGTCATAAGCGGCTCACATTCGCTCCTTCTTTGATGTTAAATGTCAGAGGATGAGGATGATTCACTCGGCTGTAAATCGACGTTTTATTTTTCGCCAATAAATCATGTTTTGTTAAGTTATTTAAAGAACACCGCCATACTTACTCTTTATCACGAGGTTTAAATATGCCTGCTTTTAATTAATGTTTTTCACTTTTTTGGATTTTTTTTATCTAAAATATACGATGTAATTTGTTTTTATATGCGAAATAAATTCTTCCTCCTCTTCCTCCTCTTCTTCTTCTTCTTCTTCTTCTTCATGGAAGCAACAAATTCATTAAATTTAAGAATACTCGTGTTTTTCATCACACGTTTCCTACTTTGATAATAATTCATTCTCCACTATGATTTCTGAAAAAGATATGGTTATATTATTTACTTTTTATATTATTACTTTTTAAAATGAATTAATTCAACATTTTACTTCAAAAAAATAACTTTCTTTTTTTTCTTACTAAAATTTTTTTTTTCATCCACACTTTTAATGTTCAAATCATTCTTTTTGACTACTGCTTGTATGGGTAGAATTAGATACTCCAATTAATATAAAAATCAAGCTGTCGAATTTAATTTTACCCTTTGCTATCTATGATGTTATTTTCTTGATAATAATGATTTATGAAACATGTTGTAAAACTTTAATAATAATTAAAATGAACAAAATGTACAAGTCTGACAAATAACAATTAGATGATAACAAAATGAGAAGACAACATTAAATCTAACTAAATTGAATTAAACTTTGTAAATCAATTTTCGTCACCATTTTTTTTGTGTTCATTTTTTTTAGAAAGAATATGAAACTTCGAGGACAATTCGATATGAATATGATGAAAAAGTTAACCTAAAATGAATATCTTCAAAAAATTGACGATCTTCAGAGTTCTGCTTTTCCTGCTTTGTTTGCTTTTGTTTCTTGTTCTCCTCAAGTTCTTGGATCTCGTTCGTACACGCAAAGGCGTGGGCTTAGATTTAGAGAAACGAGGTTCACAGTGGCGCAGTCTGGATGAATACATTTTCATTGGAGGAGTTCCTAGGAGTGGAACAACTTTGATGCGCTCAATCCTTGATGCTCACCCATCGGTCAGATGTGGACAAGAAACGCGTGTTATTCCTCTTATACTCATGCTACTCAAAAAATGGAGGTAATGCGTTTCAACTTTATTTGGATAATGAAAACATCAAGCCTTCTGAAATTTTTTGAATCCAAAAAAAGAAAACTTACTTTTCAATATCTTTTAAATTTTCGAACCATGTTGTGTGATGGGAAAGTTATTAGAAATTTTTCCTTCACGCTTAAATCAATAATCAATAATTGCATCTACTTACTACTAATTTAAACAAAAATAAATTGGTGAATACGATGCTCTCTCCTGAAGATTTTGGGAACGTTTCTTTCTTTCTATTGAACCACTAGGCCAAAAAGACTAAGGATTTTATAAAATGAATTTGTGTGAATATTCAATATCCGATAGTATTAAGAATGAATGCCTGTCATGTATTACTCGTAAACACAAGGTAAACTAACACAAATATGAGAAACCCTAAGATAAGTCATCTTACAAATACGATGTAGAAGTCTTCTTTTAGAAATTCAAAATTATTTCCACTGAACTATAAAATTGGCGGGGATCGCACTTTCCCCTTGCCAATGAATCCGACACTTTGTAAATCTCGGGTAAAGTAATAGTTCCACTATTAATAAATATTTCATCTTTTTTTTAGACGTAAGAAAGAAAGACAGAAGCTAGAGGAAGCAGGAGTCACTTCGCAACTTATTTTGTCGGCTGTTTCCGATTTCATCCAAAGCATCATAAAGAGGCACGGAAAAATGGCGCTGCGATTGTGCAACAAAGATCCCTTTGCTCTCAAATTCATGCCTGAACTTCAAGAAATGTTCCCAAACGCCAAATTCATTTTAATGATCCGCGATGGAAGAGCTGTTGTAAACTCCATCTTGAAGCGAAAAGTGAATATCACTGGTTGGAAGCACAACTGGCCTGATTTACTTATTCACTGGAATAAAGCAAATTATGAGATGTTCCGCCAATGCCTTGTTCTGAACAAATCCTGCTTACAAATCAAGTACGAAGACTTGGTCCAAGCGCCTGAACCTGTGATATCACATATGTTGCATTTTTTGAAACTTGATTGGAGTGAAAATGTGATGCATCATGAAAAGTATGTGAATAAGGAGGATGGCGCTAAAATATCAAAGTATGAGTTATCATCGGATCAAGTTGTTGAAAAAATTAATGAAAAAGCTATTGACGACTGGAAGAAGAATATTCCGTCAAAGTTCCTGGAAGAAGCCCATCTTTTCCAATGTGCACCCTTGATGAGTGTCTTCAAATACATCTACACTGATAAAAGTTATGAAGCACTCAATTTTACACAACGCTTAAAAAGCATTGAAACCAACTTTCAAAATTATGCTGAATCATATACACAACTTTTGGGAACATAGGAAACAAGAGTCTGCCTCAAGCGCTAAAGGCATTGAATTTATATATTAATTGATGAAGAGATGAGACTTAACTTCGTTCAAGTTACATTTTAAAATGCTTAAATAAGAAAAATGCCTTGTAAAATGTTTGTTCCTATTCGAAGAATCATAGAGCTGATAATCATAGATAAAGTTTAGGTTAAGGGAGCATGGATTGAGATTGGTGGAAGAGAACTGAAGGCGAAGCCGTGGAAAAGAAGAGCAAGAAAAAGTTTAGATGGCAGATGGGAAAAAACCCAGCTCAACAATTCCATGTCACATAATAGGGTTGGGTCTGTGTGTATCAGTAAGAATAGAAGATGCAATGAGAAAGGAAAACAAGAAATAAATATTACTAGTAAAATTAATTGAAAAATATAATATGTAGGAAAGTTTAAAAATATTTGAAATTTAGCCAATCAGATGTGAGATTTTTGTGCAGTTAATTTAAATAGTAAACATTCAATCAAGAATTGTTAAAAAAAATTGTTCGATTCACGCGTAATTTGATTTGTTGAAATAAAAAAATTATTCAAAAATTTTTATCCAATCACATCATTGAAGTTGGGTAACTCTCTGTTTACAAAAAAAGAGCTAATATTTAATATAAGATGATTATCCCCCACTATTAGGGCCTCAAATTTGTATTATTTGAATGATGCTAATTCATTTATTTGATTAGTTATTAAGTAGAAATCATCCAGATTTGATGGCGACCCTTGGGTACCAATCACAATTAATTGCAGATAAATAGGTCATCGAACTTCAAAAACAAAACTGATTTTGACACTTGACTATGAAAATGGAAACTAAGAAGTGGCCCTTTCTATTTTAAAATCAGCCCGACGTACTTTCAAGGATATATTTTGAAATGAAAGTGTCAAAAATGTTATCTCTTGACCAAATTTTTATCTGAAAACACTTCTAAATTATAGGTAAATTTCAAATTATGGTCAATGACTTGGTGTCGCTTTCCTGTGATTTTGAAACATGTTCAAAAACATTTTAGCTCAAAAAAGTTACACAAAAAGTATTATGTGGTCGAAGTTCGATGATCTTTTAATCCGGGATAAACAATTATGGGTACAGAAGGGTTCCTGCCAAGTCTGAAGAAGAAAAAATTTCTTCTTTGTTTAATCCTCACAAGAACAAAAAAGAAGTTATAACACGAAAGAGAACTTTAATTAGATAGGTACAATCCTAACACGAATGCTCATAATTTGCGAAACAACGACATCGAGTGGTTCGCTTGATTGTAACAATGTTCGAATCGGAAGTCGCTAGAACACTGCGGAATTGTAAAAATCTTTGAAATCTTCAGAGGAAGAAAAAGAGGATAATATGGTGATTATAAATGAGATAAATATGTTTAAATAAAAAATAAACAATTTTTTTAATATTTTTCATATAAGCAACCGAGTTGCTAAGGGTTCCTTTAAGTTGGCGATAGTAGGTAGAAAATCAAAACTAAATAGCCGAACACTAAATTCTCTATGGTTCGGCGGCTATAGAATATGGATAATCACCTAGGATTCTTTTTTTAACCCCTAGAACGCTTCAGCCTGGGTCACAAACCCAACAAAATGGGGTTACCTTGAATCAATTCTTACCTACACTCATGGAATAGACCCCAAGGTCTTTAAGAGATTCATATAGCAGCGCTAGATCCTTTTTACCTTTCTTAATCTTTTCGTCTGCTTCACAATAAAGACTAAATTCTGCATCTAAAATTGATCCTCAAATATCTTTGTTGGTAGATCATTTTTCTGTTGGCTTCATCTAAAAAGTTAGCGGTAATAAATTCAAAACTTTGAAATAAATTTATTCCTGTTTTGTCAAAGGGCCGCAGCAAACAAAACTAAAGTTCCTTTAGTTTTGTTTTTAAACTTTTGAAAATATATTTTAAAGAATTGCATTAGAGTCAATAGCTATATAAAAAAACGTATGCGAGCATTTATAACACTCAAACGCTCAGAATAATATAAATTTTTGGGATCATTGGAACTTTATTTTTGAAACAAAATGATTTTTACCCATTATCCTGTCAATTTTATTATATCGAACAAGCATTATTTTAAAAAAGTACGACAATAATCATCCAATTAAATCAAATGAAATAAAGAACATAATATGATACATGTGAAGCCTTTCGAAGGTTAATATTTCATAATGCATTTGGTTATAATGAATAAAATTATGAGTGTTTGTCTTATTTTTTCGTACTTTGAGTGGAAGATATCAAAACATATGGCAGGTGCGTTTTTCCAAACTGAAATTAGTTCTATTTTATAAACGTTCCTTCTCATTAATAAAGTTTAACTGATATAACTAATGAACAAATTAAAAATTTTAATTAAGCTGGCATAATGCCTATACATTAAGAAAATATTTTAATTGCTCAGTAATAGGATATTCAATATATTGAAATTCTAAATGATCAATTTTAACTTATAATCTATTAAAAAAGCTAAAGGTGTGGATTTTAGCGGTGCTATAAAACACGCAAAATGTTAAGAAAGAGTGAGCAAAGATGAAGAGCGGGTATCAGTAAAAAATCACGTTCAATAATAATGCGCTACACTATCAGCGCTAGGCGAAAATATATTGATCTTCAAGCAGGAAGGAAGTTCGAACAACTTCGTAAGAGAAAGTCCTACATTATTTTTTATATTTTTTTGTGTTCTGAAAGTAATCAATCCTCTACCAACTTCTGCATAGGTTCTACATCACCTCATGAATCACAATGAGGCTATTACCTTCAATGTGAGGTGAGTAGGAGAGGATTTTTTGCAAAACACAAGAGAACTCTTCTCTACTTTTTTGAAAAGCCAGCCTGAAGAGATTACTACTCTGGCCATTCCCCATTTTGCTACTACAATAGCATACGATAGGCGGCCTAATATATCTCCTTTGTAATCCTGTTAGGATTCTGAACATTTTAACTTAGTGCATATGTTAACTTTATGTAGTTTAGTTTAATATATTAACAAACAGGGATAGATGTGTAAGTTTGTTGTGAAGCTAAACAAACTGTCTTGCGACTTTTTATTGAAGAATCAATGAAATTACGGCATTGATCGGGCTGATGCTTTAAAACTAATTCTTCAAGTAAATCTTTTATCTTTGGGCAGACTTAAAAAGTTTGTCAAGTGGAAATTTTTCTGTCATACTTATTTATTTAAACGGTTTACACTTATGTGGCCAACAAATTTCATTTTTTCCCTTTGATACAAACAATTTAAGTTTTGCCAGTCTTTCTCTTGCTTCGTATATACAATTTTCATAAAATTTTCGGAATGATTTATACAAATAAATTTAAGGAATGAGATTAAATATGCAGTTCGTAGATCTAAAAGGGTTTTCTATGAAAAGTTTTTTGACTGTAGCATATATGATATAAAATCAACTGGAATAAAATAAATGCTCTAATAAAACCCTCGACTAAAAAGTTCATAGTCTCCCTTAAAGCTAATGAATCCGATGTTACAGATTCTTTTGAAATAGCTCAGTGTTTTAATGATCATTTTACTTGTTTATCAGAATATAGCTCTAAAAATAACAGTAATTATACGTATTTGTCCCAAAAATTTTCAAGTTTTGAGTTTGGCCATATTAGCTTAAAAGATTTTATTAATTGGCATTGACAATCTTAAGAAGAGTAAGTGCGAAGACTTTTACGGCCTAAGCTTTTCAGACATTACACTCGTTAGAAACTATATAACTAGTCCTCTTATGAAATTGTTTAATCTTTGTTTAGAACGGGGTGCGTTTCCTAAACTTTTCAAAGTCTCTAAAGTCATCCCAATTTTGAAGAAAGGAGATAGCTCTAACATAGATAATTACCGACCCATATCTCTTATTCCCACCCTCTCTAAAATATTTGAGAGAATAATATTTAACCCTATTAATGACTACATTTAACATAATTCTTTATTTTTCCCTGGGCAATTTGGTTTCCGTCCGAAAACGCTACTCAACTGAGCTGTATCATTCTATTTTTATTGGCTCTCGAGCAAAAGCAAAAAGTTTTTTGAGTTTATTCATTGATCTAAAAAAAGCTTTTGATTCTATTCCCCATGACTTACTTTTGGAAAAACTTAAACTTTACGGGTTCACTAACTGGGGCGTGCATTTCTTTTACTCCTATTTTAACGAAAGATTACAGATCGTAGTTGCCAACGTAGTTGCTTGGGTAGTTTCCCAAGGTTCACTTCTTGGCCCTTTACTATTAATATCAATAATAATTTTATTTTATCAATCTTCGAAGAAATCTCCTCTTGGTTTCAATCAAACGCATTGATTATTATTAACAATGAAAAGTCTTTTTGTTTGGATTTTTCCAGCTTAGTTAACAGATGTGATTTTACAGAAGCGTTGGAAAAACAGGACTGACTCGACTGACTCAAGTGCGAAAATGCAAACTTTTAGGTCTTGTTATCACTGATAGGCTGAAATGGGATGATCATTTGAGAGAGCGCGACAAACTTTCTCAAGTAACAGGGATAATCAAATACTGTGGCAAATTTTCCTCTTCTCATATTTTGGTACTCTTACACAAATCACTTTTCCTCCCACACATATACTACC
Organism: Nectonema munidae; assembly: GCA_030549495.1. Lineage (NCBI taxonomy): Eukaryota > Metazoa > Nematomorpha > Nectonematoida > Nectonematidae > Nectonema > Nectonema munidae. The sequence continues at coordinate 6,371 of JAUIRK010000874.1, read as the reverse complement.
TTTTCGTTAACTGGGGTCATTCATCGATTATGAAGTTACTCCTTCTTCAGAAAAAAAGACTCAGAATGATATTTAACAAAAGATTCTTCTCTCATACATCCCCTCTTTTTCATCAAATTTCTTGACCATAAAGGTGTTCGACATATATAATTTGAAATTAGCAATTCTTACATTTAAATATATTTGTCAAAGCTTGCCGGATATTTTTGCAAAGATAATTGCATATAACGATGGAAAACAAAGAACCTCTCCAAGATTTGCAGGAAATATGGTTGTTCCATTTTCCAAGCTCTCAAATTCACAACAGGCTATTGCATATAAAATCTCTCAATTTTATAATTCAACTTTGAGTTTTTTTACTATTGAGGTTTCCACCATCAAATGTTTTAAAAATGTTATGCATAATTTACTTTTATCAAATTATGATGTTTTGTGTTCCATTAAAAATTGTTACTCATGTAATAACTGAATTCATTGGTTGTAAATATTTACAATGTGTAATATATGTAATTTCAATTTTTAGTGTACCCGTTGTTAAGTTCTCAATACTTTATTTTAACTTTATGACTGTTCCATTTTTGTGCACAATTTTAATATCCCTGGCATATAGCAGTCATTTCTTACTTTTTGTGCAGAAGTTATTCCACTGTTAAATCTTAGTTTTTATTTTTTTTCTCATACTATTTTGTTTATTGTATTATTAATTGAAATGGCAAATATAATTAATTAATCTTCTTCTTCTTCTTCTTCTTCTTAATAAAAGTTGCCAAATTTCAAAAACAAAAATTTGTATTAATTTTGGAAAACTGAAAAATTTACAACCAAAGACAGAAATTTCAAGGATGAAAAATTTAAAGTAGGGTTTCCTTTTAGGTTTTACATTAAGTAAAACAATAGTAGAAAAAGTTGAAATAATCAACTATTATATATTTTGAAATAAAATATCTGAAATATTATTACTAGAAAAAGCATAAAAATTTCTATAGCTCATTTTAACAACACAGTTTGTTGCGGACTAATATTGATGACAGTTTTCCAGAAATTTGGTATTTTGAATGCATCTTACCGCTACCAATCTAACAGGATTCTCGCTTTCAGTCTTTGAATCAAATTGTATGAAAGTACGAACGATAATGAACACATCTCCACTGACGGCAGCTTTCAAAAATGGTCTGCCTATTTTTCTGAAGAATATGTTAAATATTACCTGCATCTGTTGAATTCATAAATGTGCTAACCATATCCTCAGTGTAAGAAAACACTAAATTATTTTATTGCATCTTTCACATTTCTGGCATTACCTTTTGGACGGGTGTGGAAAAAATTATGTTTCTTGAAGATCTTATCCCCTGAGCATCTGAGCTGGCAGTATTTAAAAAAAAGTGAATGATCTCCTTTATTAAAAACTGTCAAGGATAATAAAAATAGTTTAAAAAAAAGAGAAAAACTTTATTCGAAAATTTGTCTTTTTGATAATCAAGATTCAAAAAAACATTTCTATTCAAAAACATTTAAAAGAAATTTAAATTTCCTAAGTTTTTCTCATTATTAAAAGCAAAAATAGTACCTGCATTTACTCTTGCAGTATCTAATAGATAAGAAAAAGGGCTACTGTCCATTTTTTTGTTTTACTATTTGTGGAATAATTTCTTATTCTCTGATCCACTATATCCGTTCCATCCTTGGAAAAATCGTACTGTTTTTAAAATTGCAAGTTTACTTTTTTCATCGTCTACTGTAATTCCTAAAATGGGAGGGGGGGGGGGGGTCTGGAAGTCAAAACTAATACATTTTTCTTTTCTTTTGATTTAGAAAATACTACATAACTATGAATTGATAAAAATTCTCTATCTATATCCCAGCAAAACTTATGAGAAAATTCATCTCTATTAACTAAACTTTTTATACTTTGCGGAATACCTTTTCTTCTTGTGTCTATTATAACGACTATAGTTAATCCTTTTTATAGAGCCAATCAGCTATCTCTATAGAGGTATACCAACGGTCAATGGTTATCTTGGCCAAACCTGGATGGCATTTTCTGAAGAAGATGGAGCTTACTTTATATATACAAATGTAAGAAAATTTGAGAAGTTATAACTTCATTTCCCCGAAATAGAAACCTATCAAATTTTGCATATCTGTATGCACATACAAATGGAATATTCAAAATTCGAAAAAATTATATATAATATTTAAAAAACATGATGTAATCATGCAAACTCCATTTGAAATATAATTTACAACGTAATTTTCATTTTATAGTCTAAAAATGAAAAAAAAATTTGAACATAAATATATGAATCAATTTTATAGTATAATGATGAGTATCAAAATTATTATTCCTGCCTCATTGGAAATTTTAATACAGAAAAAATTTGTTTTATTATAGATTCCAAATAAAATGGAAACTTCAAAGAGAAATAAATTCATTTGTGAAACTAAAAATTTGAATATAGTCTTTGGAGAATAGCATGAAAACAAAATGTTCAAAAATCAGTACAATATATCTGACCGCAAACATACCACAATTTTAAAAAAGTCACAAATTAATCAAAAATGTTAAAAAAAACTTTTTATAACTACTTAAATAAAGAGTTAATTTTTTCAGTTGGGCTCTCTTATGTCAATCAATTTTTTGACAATGTTTGATTGATTATTAAAAAAGATAAACGTGACCATTGTATTTAGCATACATGAAAACGGGTGTATATAAATAGAAAACTTTGTATAACCATTTAAACTAAAAGTTTCTTTTTTTAGTTGAGCTGTCATATATCAATCAATTTTTTGACAGGTTTGGTTGATTTTTTAAAAAAAATAAAAGTCAGCACACTTGAAAATATAATTGTGATTGAAAAATATAATAGAAAATATATTTGTAAATAGTGATAAATGAATGGCTTCTAAAAACAACGTGTTGTTGTTGTTCGTTACTCTTCAGATCTTTTGAAATACCTTTGATAAAAAACCTAGGTTTTAATGTTTTCTTGGGAACAATATCAAAACTATTTTTAATATATTTTGTTCCTTATTATTATCAACTTTAATGGAAGCTTTTCCATCATTCTTTACTTTTATATCATATACTTGTAGATTGTTTTCTTTGGGATTAATCTTAGAAACAATGTCTTTTTTCAACTTGATAATTTTTGCTTTGTTAGGCTTGACAATGTTAGTTTTGATATTAATAGAATTAACTATAAGATCAACACTTTTAACCCGTCCCTCTCTCTTACTAACTATATTGGAATAAGTTTTGACACATTTATCTGGTTTTTCCAGTGCTTTATAATTCGATAATAATAAAGACATTTTGTCTATGAAAACATCTTTCACATTGGATAAGATATCCTTAATAATACTCGCCATATAGTTGGACAATATTCAAGCTCCATCTACGATACAAATAAAATTAAAGCAAAGGTAGCTTACTAACACAATGAAAGAATGGATAAAATATTGTAAAGGATAAAAATATAACAAAATGAAAAAGGAATGTAAAAAAATAAAATGAGTTAATAACTATTAAAAGGTTAATTTAATGGTCAGGAAACGCAATCAATTCAGAAATTTTTTTTCAACCTTTTGTTGTATATAAGTGTTAAAAAAATTAGGAAAATATATTGAAAAAATATAATGGAAAACATCTCATCGAAAATGTCTAATTTAAAAAATAGAAAAGATTTTAAAATTATAATGGTAAAATTATTACGCTAATTCTAACCCTAACCATGAAATTCAAGTATAACAAGTTAAATTTTTATTTTCGAGGTACATGAGGAGGGGGGCACGGCCCCAGCTTAGCTACGATTCTAGACCTAATTACTCAACGAATAATTGTTCTTTTGTGTGAGAGTCTTTCTTAGAATTCTTTTTTAACATTTTGTATTTCCCAAAATATCTAATTGTTCGATAGCATGATGTTCTCGTCGAAGTGGAATTCTCGATTTATTCCAAAATAATGTGACTTCTTCAATGACAAGTTTAACACTATCTCGAAATGTTTTGTGATGATAAAAAAAATAAGCATAAAACTCGTCTGATTGATGTTAATTTTGCACCAGTTATTTGCATTTCTTGAAAACGAATTAACCAGTAAAAAGATTTGCTTCTAGTAATCTTAGATTCCGTCGTGCTGCTTTTAAGGCTGTACTTAAAATTTGAAACTAAACACTTAGTCTCAGTATAAAAATAAGAATTTTATTTAAAATTTGAATAATATACTCGGATTTTAGAATATTATTAGTGTTAGTATAGTTAGAATATGGTTAGTTTTAGAGTTAGTATAGCTTATTGTTTCTTAGAGTTGGTGTTAGTATAGTTAGAATATTGTTAGTGTTAACGTTATTGTTAGCATAGTTAGAATATTGTTAGTGTTAGTATAGTTAGAATATTGTTAGTTTTCGAGTTAGTGTTAGTATAGTTAGAATATTGTTAGTGTTAACGTTATTGTTAGCATAGTTAGAATATTGTTAGTGTTAGTATAGTTAGAATATGGTTAGTCTTAGAGTTGGTGTTAGTATAGTTAGAATATTGTTAGTGTTAACGTTATTGTTAGCATAGTTATTAGAATATTGTTAGTGTTAGTATAGTTATAGTAGATTTTGATGACATAAAAAACGATATAAAGGAAATTAAATCTAAGCTTTGTGGCAAAACTGAGCCTTTTAAAAAATCATATAGTGATACTGTCAAATCTAAGGGATTTTCAACTCAGAAAACTATAGTTATTGATGGATCAAACTATCAACCATCTTTAAATACCAAATCTGACGCTGATAATTTTTTACATTCAAACTTAAATGGTAATTATAACATTAATAAAGTCAAGCTAACAAAGAATAAAAATTCTTAATCGAAACATCTAATATTAAATCAATTGAATCAATAGAAAAAGAATTATTAGAAAAAAATATAAAAACTCTTAGATATAATGATAGATGTCCTAAACTAGCTCTTAAACGAATCCCTAATTTTATTAAATTTGAAGATATCGAATCATTATTGATATCTCAAAATGGTTTAGATAATCACGATATTACCTTAATCGAAAAATCTAAAGTTAACCTAAATGCTGATTATTATGGGGTGAACGTACAATTCACATCTAGAGCTTTGGTTAAACTGTGCTCAATAAAGAAAATATTTTTAGGGTACACTTGTGCATTACCAGTTATACCAAGCGTAATACAATGTAGTTCTTGTCTTAAGCTAGGTCATTTCAAATCTCAGTGTAAGTCAAATGCAAAATTTTGTTCCCCCTGTGGAGAGAGTGGCCATAACTATGAAAATTGTTCAGCAAACTATATCAATTGCAAGAATTGTAGGGATAAAGATCTACCGCATGAGCACCATACTTTTTCAATAAAATGCCCTTTAAGGAAATAAATTCATGGTAATTTTTGACAGGGTGTTTCATGCAAGGGAAGTAGAAACTTCCATATCTGCACTGATGAACTTTTTATGATAATTTGAAGTTAAATCGTAAGCAAAGTTTAGATTTTTTTCTTCTAAATAATGAATATACTATCTGATCCAAATGACATTACTTATTTTGATACAAAAAATCTCATGATTTCTACTCATGAATTTACTTCATTAGATTTATATAATTCTGTTTTATCTAATGATCATATTTTGTCTTCTTACATAGACTATAATAACCTTGGCAATATAACTAAGGGCTTTATTAAAATCAGTCTAAATTGGCAATCCTTTTTGTCCAAGATGTGTGAAATTGAATACCTTTTAACGATATAAATGCGAGCATTTCATATGAAATTGGTCTGATTGCTTTGCAAGAGACATGGATTAGTGAATTATCATTTTATACTCCTTTTTTGAATCATATTCTTTTGAATAATCCAACTCGTTTGACTAAGCACTCTGGTTTATTGTTTTTCATACATAAAAAACATTCTTATATTAAGTTGGACTATAAAAATTATAATTTTTTTGAATCACTTTCTATAAAAATAAAAATAAATCGAAATTTAGAACTTATTTTTCACAATATACATCGCCCTCCCTCCCAATCTACTAATTCAGATCTTTTTGTTCAAGAATTCACAGAATTTTTATCATCGATCAATAGAAGTAAGAGCTTTTTAATATAAATTTAATGAAAATTGAAACTGATAGTAAATAAACACAAAACTCTAAGACTAACAATATTCTAACTATACTAACACTAACAATATTCTAACTATGCTAACTATTAACGTTAACACTAACAATATTCTAACTATACTAACACCAACTCTAAGACTAACAATATTCTAACTATACTAACACCAACTCTAAGACTAACCATATTCTAACTATACTAACACTAACAATATTCTAACTATGCTAACAATAACGTTAAC